>CM046876.1:206773636-207373636 GCA_025667525.1 Glebionis coronaria
AAGCCTAAGAACCAAGGGCTCAAGGCCACAAGGCCTTATGATCCTAAAATTCAAAAAACCTTGTTTTAGCCCCTTTCCAAACAAACTTTTGATTCAATCACACAACCTACTGATTTTATGGTTCAAATACTTTACCTAGGTGACAACTAACAGATAACAACAATAAAACACAAATCACAAACACAAGAACACCAAATCACATGGCAAACTTCATATCAGACATAAGCATAAATTTTTTTAGAGGAAACTTAAAAAGATCTTATACCTATCCCCCACAACTTCCTAGGGAGATCAACTATGCTCCTTGGACCACTCTCAACAACTAGAGATGACCAAGGTCCTTGAACAAAGGATATGGTATGTGCCTTGGTTGATGGTTCAAAGCAGAACCTCAAGGGCTTTATTTGTTCAAGACAAGCAACAAACAACCTATCCTGAGGTTGATAACCCTTCACTAGCTTGGTGTTTATAAGCTAGCAAGGGCTTATAGCTTTTGGATAAGGGTTAGTACAAGTAAAATAGAAAAAACAGATGACTGATTTCAAGTTTTTTTAAAACTTGAAATCCTTACCAAACATAAACGTGCTTTAACCACAAGATCAAAGCACCTTTATAACATCAAATGGAACTCAGAATCACTCTTAAACAACACAAACTTTCAAAAACATAAAAAGGAATTACAATTTTCTTAAAATACCAACTTTTATAAATTTCAAAAAGGAATTACAATGTTTAAAAGGTAAAACTGGAACAAGGCTCTCTCGCAGGTTGAGGAGTCCTTATATAGGCCACAAGGGCTGAGATTACAATGAAAACCATAGCTACAAAGTCCCTAAAATGCCCCTTGAATATTCTAGACGAATTTTGTTGATGAGCTGTTTAAATGCATCCAAGTCGTTCATTTTAGCTTTGTATCCATGCAAGGAGTGTGGGCTGTTGATTTGGCCACGTGTCATTCCTTGTAGAGGAAGTTGGATTTTGATTGGTGGACGGGTTGATGGGTGAGGTCCTTTGGTTAGTGGGATTGAGGGTTTTTGGTGTGGGATAGATTTTAGGGCATGTGAGTCAAACGTGTGCCTGGGTAATTTGTTTTTACCCTTTGTTTTAAGTGAAGTGGTAACTGGGTTCTTGGGTGAATAGTAACTCCATTTGATCCGCTTTTTGTGGAGTGGGGAAGTGTTTGGCGCAATTTCAATTTGAATGTTTCAAATGCACACATTAGGCCCTTGTCTTTTGGTAGAAGTTGTAAAACGTGTTTTTTAGCTAACAAACTTGGTTTCCTTTGTTATTTAAGTTTTCAACTTCACAATTTTGCCCCAAAACTTTGGTTAAAGGGTTTCAAGGGTTATTTTTGCCACTTTTGAATACTTCAAGGACTGATCTTGGACATTTCTCATCTTTGAAGGTCTTCATTGGTTCTTTGACTTCATGAGGGACCATTGTTGACAATTAAGAATTGTGGAGGGACTAAACTTGCCAAATCTTCAAAGTTGAAGGACCTTTTTGTAATTTTGACAAACTTAAGGGACCAAACTTGTAATTATGAATATAAAAGGGTATTAAGTGTTATTTCTTCATAAATGAGGGATCAATCTTGCACATCTTCAAGTCTTCAAGGGTTTTTCTTTGAGAAATCCATAACTAGGGCCCGGTTCATTGTACGGCTTCGTCTCCCGTGTTCGTTTTTCCTTGTTTCTTGATATCTTTTGTCTTTTTCACGATATCCATACCTAAAACACACAAGTAAACAAATACAAGCATACATATATGGTATATTTATGACATTTTATGCATTTAAAGCCCGAAAACAACGATGAGACCATGTATAAATGCCATCTCATCACTCATCAATGATGAAATGACACTTAATACCCCTGTATTTTCATAATTAGATGTTTGGTCCCTTAAGTTTAACAAAATTACAAAAAGGTCCCTCAACTTTGAAGAATTGCTCCCTCAAGATTGAAGATTTGTCAACAATGGTCCTACTCAATGTCAAACATACAAAGAAGACCCTTGAAGTTAAAGAAGATTACACATTTTGGTCCTTATTCTATGATTTAAACATAAAAGGACTAAAAGTGTAACTATGGCAAAAATATACAAGCCCTAAAACCCTTTTATAAACTTTTCGTGGCCAAAGTATGAAAGTTTAAAGTTAATTAACAAAGGATTCAGATTTAGTGGATGTATAAACTTCAAATGCATGTTTATCCAAAGTTTGAGGGCTAAAAGTGAGGAACTGGAACATTCAAACCCACAAAATTGCGCCAAACACTTTTATCCCACCTTTTTCGTATCAAACACTACTATTTACCCACCTTCCCCACCCAGAAATAACTTTTACCACCCAAATGGTAAATTCAAATTAAAACCATTCACGTGTGATTCACAATCACACGTACCCATCCCACGCTTAAACACTCACACCCCATCACCCATGGTCCCCACCCAAGCCTCCCTACACCAATTAGAGGACGACTTAGCCTCTAAGTAAAGCCACTTGGCTAAATCAACAGCCCACACCTCATGCTTGCTCCCTACACACAAAATAAACAGCCAAGATCAAAAAGGACAACTCATCACTCAAAACGTCCAAGGGAAATTCTGGAAATCATTAGCTAGGGTTTTTAGTTCTAGAATAGTCATTGTAGATCTATAAATGGACTCCTCAACCTGTGAAAGAGCCTTTGTTCCAGTTTTACTCTTCAAATTTGTAATTCCTTTTTAAAATTTAGAAAACTTGGTAGTTTCTTAATAGAGGTGTTTCACCTAGATTCTAGGGCTTGTTGATCTAGAAAACTTGGTGTTGTTTGAGAGTAAAGCTGAGTTCCATTTAATCATTGTGAGTTGTTCTTGTGGTTTGTGTTGGCCACGTTGGTTTTGAATCAAGTTTTCAAGTTTTAAAAACTAGTTTTTCAAAGTTTCTGAATAGAGGTGTTTCACTTAGATTCTAGGGCTTGTTGATCCAAGCTTTTGGTTTCTAAGTGTTTAGATCTGCTTACTAGCCTCTCAAATCCTTAGTGTTTGAGTGGTGAAGCTTGATTTTCATTGGTTAAGTTTGTGCAAGTGATTGAAAAGTGGTTTTCATTCCACTTTTATTGTTATAACTTGTTAGTAACCCCAAGCCAGACTATAAGCCTGTTAAAAGCTTGTTTCTAGCAAGCTTTTAAGAGGATGAGAGCCTTTGGTTTAGCTGTTTGCTGTTTTGTGGTGGAAATCTGTTGATAAACCAAGATCTGTTGTAGATTTGTGGTTCTTGCTTGCATCAAGTCCTTGTCCAAGAACCTTGGTCACTCTCTAGTTGTTGAGAGTGTTCCAAGGAGCATTGCTGGCTCCCCATAGGAAGTAATTGGGGAGAGGTACACATTTCTTTGAGCTTCCCCTAAAAATATATTGGCTTAAAATGTGCTAAGTTATTTGCTATGTGATTCTGAGATCTTATGTTTGTGTTATGAGTTTTATTGTTTAAACCTATTAGTTGTCACTTAGTTGAGTTATTTGAAGCATAAAATCAGTAGGTTATTTAGAAAAATAGAAAGTTTCTTTGAAAAAGTATTCAAAACAAGTATGTTTAGGATTTTGGGATCAAAAGGCCTTGTGGCCTTTTGCCCTTGGTTCTTGGGGTTTGTTTTCTCTAAACAAGTCATTAGGAAGTTGTTTTGGTCATTGGTTAAGTCTCACAAGGTTTTGAAAAGGTTTGCATAAGTTTGTCAAAATCTACATAATTTTGGTTTTGAGTTGGTCAAACACATCAGAAAAAAATTCTCCTTCAATTTTAAGAGTTAAGGGGTGAAATTTGATTTTTATTGGGCATTTTTGGTGTATTATATTTGCATTATCTAGTATTGTTATCTAGGAGCTTATTGGATAAGCTACAAGCTGCTAAAAGTTACTGTAAGTGCCAACTGCATCAACAATTTGGCACTTGAGTTTGGCCTTCACAATTGCATGAACCTTTATGCCATGTTATTTTTCTCATTGCTACTTCATATATAGCTGCTTGTGAGTGCATTTGGAGACTCGGTTTGCTTATTTGAGTGCTTATAAGTCAACTGGCTTATTGGCCATATTTGTACAAAACTAAAATCAAGTTGGCTAACTGACCTACTTGATTCATAGGATTGAGCCTTGAATCCTTCACAAAAGTTGCTCAAAACAAGCTCATAAACAAGTCCTCGTAGTTTTCTAACATTTGGAGAACTTTGAGTTTTGGTCAAATAAGCTCAATTTGGCCTATTTTTTAGTTCTGCTTATTGGTAAATGCTACAACTTATCTTTTGTAATAGGTGTCATTTTTCTCAGCTTAATATCATATCTGGAAGGTTTCAGGTTAATTGGTTAGGGTTTTGCTAAAAAACCAACTTATTTGGCTTTTTCAACCAGCTTATTGGCTTATATGGCTTATTCTACTTGGCTTTTTCGGATTTTATTTTGTTGAATCTTCTTAGTTTGCTTATTTTTCACATTTTGAATAAAGAATCAGCTCGTGAAACAGCTTAATTCTCTAACCCGACTATTTTGTCATTTAGTGAAATTATGTTTTGCTTATTTATGGCTTATTTGTTGAGCTTTTTCAAAATTTCTTTTTACAAAGTTCTTTATATTCACAAAAGAAGAATTTGTGTTGAATTAGAGCTTATGGCATCAACTTATGGATTTATGGGCTTATTGGCCCATTAAGAATAAGTTGTGTGACATTTAAGATGTGATAAGCTCACTTTCAGCTTTTGGGCCTTTAGAGTTTTTTGTTTAAAATTAAATTTTAAGCTAGACTAGAGATTTTGGGCTTATTTTGTTGACTTTTGCTTATTTGGCCTAAAAGCCCATTTGATTTGAACTATTTTGTTTTTAGCCCATTTGGGGGCTCAATCGGGGTATTTTGGTAATTTCAACTTTATTTTCTGTTTAGTTAGGTTAAAATAAACTAGTTTGCAAGTTTTTAGATTTTTTAATAAATTTTTGATTTCTCATATTGTTTTAATATTTAATTTTAGTTTTTAATCATTTTTATTGGATTTAATAGTTTTAAAAATTTTGAAAAATACTTTTTGGTTTTTGAAGTCATTTTTGAGGTTTACAAATTCAAAAATCTTTATTTGGGCTTTTTATTAATTTATTTGATTTTAGGGCTTTAATTTGCATTAAAAAATTAAATAGTAATTAAATAAAAGGTTTGGAAAAGTTTTGATCATTTGTAAACCCTAACTGGATTTTTAAAGGAATTTTTGGTAATTTTTTGTGAAATTTTAGGGCAAGTTTAAATTTTGTCTATTTTACGGTATTACGTTTTGTACGTCGTAGTGTAACTTTCTCGTATCCGTCATTCTCTTTTCTCATATTTTCTTTCTAAAAATATTAATCCAAAATCATACAAGTTTTTCACACACAATCAACCTCCTTGGGAAACGAACTTTCACCTTTGGGTCATTAGTGCTTGATTTTCATAAATCGACACTTAATACTTACCGCATTTATGCCTTTTTCCTAAAGGGTGTAAAAATACCTATAATCAACGTGCTCATTATTTTTTCCGTGGAAGTATCTCTTCCACGTGCTCATTATTTTCTTTGTGGAAGTATCTCTTCCACGTGCTTATTATCTTCGCCGTAGAAGTATCTCTTGCACGTGCTCATTATATTCGTCGTGAAGTATCTCTTCCACGTGCTCATTATTTTCGCTGTGGAAGTATCTCTTCCACGGGCTCATTATTTTTGCCGTGGAAGTATCTCTTCCACTTGCTCATTATTTTCGCCGTGGAAGTATCTCTTCCACAGGCTCATTATTTTCGCCGTGGAAGTATCTCTTCCACGCGCTCATTATTTTTGCCGTGAAAGAGTCTCTTCCACGTGCTCATTATCTTCGCCGTGGAAGTATCTCTTCCACGTTCTCATTATCTACGCCGTGGAAGTATACCTTCCGAGTGCTCATTATTTTTGCCGTTGACGTATCTCTTGCACGTGCTCATTATTTTCGACGTGGAAGTATCTCTTCCACGTGCTTATTATCTTCGCCGTGGAAGTATCTTTTCCACATGCTCATTATTTTCGCCGTGGAAGCATCTCTTCCACGTGCTCATTATTTTCGCCGTGGAAGTATCACTCCCACGTACTCATTATTTTCGCCGTGGAAGTATCTCTTCCACGTGCTTATTATCTTCGCCGTGGAAGTATCTCTTCCACGTGCTCATTATTTTTGTCGTGGAAGTATCTCTTCCACGTGATCATTATCTTCTCCGTGGAAGTATCTCTCCCACGTGCTCATTATTTTCTCCGTAGAAGTATCTCTTCCACGTGCTTATTATCTTCTCAGTGGAAGTATCTCTTCCACGGGCTCTTTATTTTCGCCGTGGAAGTATCTCTTCCTCGTGCTCATTATTTTCGCCGTGGAAGTATCTCTTCCACGTGCTCATTATTTTTGCCGTGGAAGTATCTCTTCCACGGGCTCATTATTTTCGCCGTGAAAGTATCTCATCCACGTGCTTATTATTTTCGCCGTTGAAGTATCTCTGCCACAGGCTCATTATTTTCGCCATGGAAGTATCTCTTCCACGTGCTCATTATTTTTGCCGTGGAAGTATCTCTTCCATGTGCTCATTATCTTCGCCGTGGAAGTATCTCTTCCACGTGCTCATTATCTTCGCCGTGGAAGTATCTCTTCCACGTGCTCATTATTTTCGCCGTGGACGTATCTCTTCCACGTGCTCATTATTTTCGCCGTGGAAGTATATCTTCCACGTGCTTATTATCTTCGCTGTGGAAGTATCTCTACCATGTGGTCATTATTTTCTCCGTGGAAGTATCTCTTCCACGTGCTCATTATTTTCGCCGTGGAAGAATCTCTTCCACGTGCTCATTATTTTCGCCGTAGAAGTATCTACTCCACGTGCTTATTATCTTTGCCGTGGAAGTATCTCTTCCATGTGCTCATTATTTTCGTTGTGGAAGTATCTCTTCCACGTGCTCAATATTTTCTTCGTGGAAGTATCTCTTCTACGTGCTCATTGTTTTCGCCGTGGAAGTATCTCTTCCACAGGCTCATTATTTTCGCCGTGGAAGTATCTCTTCCACGCGCTCATTATTTTTGCCGTGAAAGAGTCTCTTCCACGTGCTCATTATCTTCGTCGTGGAAGTATCTCTTCCACGTGCTCATTATCTTCGCCGTGGAAGTATCTCTTCCAAGTGCTCATTATTTTCGCCGTTGACGTATCTCTTCCACGTGCTCATTATTTTCGACGTGGAAGTATCTCTTCCACGTGCTTATTATCTTCGCCGTGGAAGTATCTTTTCCACATGCTCATTATTTTCGCCATGGAAGCATCTCTTCCACGTGCTCATTATTTTCACCGTGGAAGTATCACTTTCACGTGCTCATTATTTTCGCCGTGGAAGTATCTCTTCCACGTACTTATTATCTTCGCCGTGGAAGTATCTCTTCCACGTGCTCATTATTTTTGTCGTGGAAGTATCTCTTCCACGTGATCATTATCTTCTCCGTGGAAGTATCTCTCCCACGTGCTCATTATTTTCTCCGTGGAAGTATCTCTTCCACGTGCTTATTATCTTCTCAGTTGAAGTATCTCTTCCAGGGGATCTTTATTTTCGCCGTGGAAGTATCTCTTCCTCGTGCTCATTATTTTCGCCGTGGAAGTATCTCTTCCACGTGCTCATTATTTTAGCCGTGGAAGTATCTCTTCCACGGGCTCATTATTTTCGCCGTGAAAGTATCTCATCCACGTGCTTATTATTTTCGCCGTTAAAGTATCTCTGCCACAGGCTCATTATTTTCGCCATGGAAGTATCTCTTCCACGTGCTCATTATTTTTGCCGTGGAAGTATCTCTTCCATGTGCTCATTATCTTCGCCGTGGAAGTATCTCTTCCACGTGCTCATTATCTTCGCTGTGGAAGTATCTCTTCCACGTGCTCATTATTTTCGCCGTGGACGTATCTCTTCCACGTGCTCATTATTTTCGCCGTGGAAGTATCTCTTCCACGGGCTCATTATTTTCGCCGTGAAAGTATCTCATCCACGTGCTTATTATTTTCGTCGTTGAAGTATCTCTGCCACAGGCTCATTATTTTCGCCATGGAAGTATCTCTTCCACGTGCTCATTATTTTTGCCGTGGAAGTATCTCTTCCATGTGTTCATTATCTTCGCCGTGGAAGTATCTCTTCCACGTCCTCATTATCTTCGCCGTGGAAGTATCTCTTCCACGTGCTCATTATTTTCGCCGTGGAAGTATCTCTTCCACGTGCTCATTATTTTCGCCGTGGAAGTATCTCTTCCACGTGCTTATTATCTTCGTTGTGGAAGTATCTCTACCAGGTGGTCATTATTTTCTCCGTGGAAGTATCTCTTCCACGTGCTCATTATTTTCGTTGTGGAAGTATCTCTTCCACGTGCTCATTATATTCGCCGTAGAAGTATCTCTTCCACGTGCTTATTATCTTCGTCGTGGAAGTATCTCTTCCATGTGCTCATTATTTTCGTTGTGGAAGTATCTCTTCCACGTGCTCAATATTTTCTCCGTGGAAGTATCTCTTCCACGTGCTTATTATCTTCGCCGTGGAAGTATCTCTTCCACGTGCTCATTTTTTTCGCCGTGGAAGTATCTCTTCCACGTGCTCATTATTTTCGCCGTGGAAGTATCTCTTCCACGTGCTCATTATCTTCTCCGTGGAAGTATCTCTTCCATGTGTTCATTATTTTCGCCGTGGAAGTATTCCTTCCACGTTCTCATTATCTTTCACCATGGAAGTACTCTTCCACATGCTTATTATCTTCGTCGTGGAAGTATCTCTTACACGTGCTCATTATTTTCGCTGTGGAAGTATTCCTTCCACGTTCACATTATTTTCACCGTGGAAGTCTCTCTTCCACGTGCTCATTATTTTCGCCGTGGAAGTATCTCTTCCACGTGCCTATTATCTTTGTTGTGGAAGTATCTCTTCCACGTGCTCATTATTTTCACCGTGGTAGTATCTCTTCCACGTGCTCATTATATTCGCCGTGGAAGTATCTCTTCCACGTGCTCATTATTTTCGC
Organism: Glebionis coronaria; assembly: GCA_025667525.1. NCBI lineage: Eukaryota > Viridiplantae > Streptophyta > Magnoliopsida > Asterales > Asteraceae > Glebionis > Glebionis coronaria. The sequence continues at coordinate 206,782,685 of CM046876.1, forward strand.
CATGGAAGTATCTCTTCCAACGTGCTCATTATTTTTGCCAAGTATCTCTTGCACGTCCTTAGTATCTTCTCCGTGGAAGTATCTCTTCCACGTGCTCATTATTTTCGCCGTGGAAGTATTCCTTCCACGTGCTCATTATTTTTTGTCGTGGAAGTACTCTTCCACGTGCTTATTATCTTCTACGTGGAAGTATCTCTTCCACGTGCTCATTATTTTCGCTGTGGAAGTATTCCTTCCACGTGATCATTATCTTTAGCCGTGGAAGTACTCTTCCACTTGCTTATTATCTTCGCCGTAGAAGTAACTCTTCCACATGCTCATTATTTTCGTCGTGGAAGTATTCCTTACACTGGCGCGTTGTTTCGCCGTGGATGTATTCTTCCACGAGCTCATTATATTCGATGTGGACGTATTCCTTCCACGTAATCATTATATTCTCCACGAAAGTACCTCTTTTGTTGGCTCATTACCTTTTGCCGTGGAAATATTTCTTCCACGTGCTCATTATTTTAGCTATGGAAGTATCTCTTCCACGTGCTCATTATTTTCGCCGTGGAAGTATCTCTTCCACGTGCTCATTATTTTCCCCGTGGAAGTATCTCTTCCACAGGCTCATTATTTTCGTCGTGGAAGTATCTCTTCCATGCGCTCGTTATTTTTGTCGTGAAAGTATCTCTTCCACGTGCTCATTATCTTCGCTGTGGAAGTATCTCTTCCACGTGCTCATTATCTTCTTCGTGGAAGTATCTCTTCTGAGTGCTCATTATTTTTGCCGTTGACATATCTCTTCCACGTTCTCATTATTTTCGCCGTGGAAGTATCTCTTCCACGTGCTTATTATCTTCGCCGTGGAAGTATCTCTTCCACATGCTCATTATTTTCGCCGTGGAAGCATCTCTTCCACGTGCTCATTATTTTCGCCGTGGAAGTATCACTTCCACGAGCTCATTATTTTCGCCGTGGAAGTATCTCTTCCACGTTCTTATTATCTTCGTCGTGGAAGTATCTCTTCCACGTGCTCATTATTTTCGTCGTGGAAGTATCTCTTCCACGTGATCATTATCTTCGCCGTGAAAGTATCTCTTCCACGTGCTCATTATTTTCTCCGTGGAAGTATCTCTTCCACGTGCTTATTATCTTCGCCGTGGAAGTATCTCTTCCACGGGCTCATTATTTTCACCGTGGAAGTATCTCTTCCTCGTGCTCATTATTTTCGCCGTGGAAGTATCTCTTCCACGTGCTCATTATTTTCGCCGTGGAAGTATCTCTTCCACGGGCTCATTATTTTCGCCGTGAAAGTACTCATCCACGTGCTCATTATTTTCGCCGTTGAAGTATCTCTGCCACAGGCTCATTATTTTCGCCATGGAAGTATCTCTTCCACGCGCTCATTGCCGTGGAAGTATCTCTTCTATGTGCTCATTATCTTCGCCGTGGAAGTATCTCTTCCACGTGCTCATTATCTTCGCCGTGGAAGTATCTCTTCCACGTGCTCATTATTTTCGCCGTGGAAGTATCTCTTCCACGTGCTTATTATCTTCGCCGTGGAAGTATCTCTACCAGGTGGTCATTATTTTCTCCGTAGAAGTATCTCTTCCAGGTGCTCATTATTTTCGTCGTGGAAGTATCTCTTCCACGTGCTCAATATTTTCGCCGTAGAAGTATCTCTTCCATGTGCTTATTATCTTCACGGTGGAAGTATCTCTTCCACGTGCTCATTATTTTCGTTGTGGAAGTATCTCTTCTACGTGCTCATTATTTTCTCCGTGGAAGTATCTCTTCCACGTGCTTATTATCTTCGCCGTGGAAGTATCTCTTCCACGTGCTCATTTTTTCGCCGTGGAAGTATCTCTTCCACGTGCTCATTATTTTCATCGTGGAAGTATCTCTTCCACGTGCTTATTATCTTCTCCGTTGAAGTATCTCTTCCATGTGCTCATTATTTTCGCCGTGGAAGTATTCCTTCCACGTGCTCATTATCTTTCACCATGGAAGTACTCTTCCACATGCTTATTATCATCGTCGTGGAAGTATCTCTTCCACATGCTCATTATTTTCGCTGTGGAAGTAATCCTTCCACGTGCACATTATTTTCACCGTGGAAGTCTCTCTTCCACGTGCTCATTATTTTCGCCGTGGAAGTATCTATTCCACGTGCTTATTATCTTCGCTGTGGAAGTATCTCTTCCACGTGCTCATTAATTTCACCGTGGAAGTATCTCTTCCACGTGCTCATTATATTCGCCGTGGAAGTATCTCTTCCACGTGCTCATTATTTTCTCCATGGAAGTATCTCTTCCACGTGCTCATTATTTTTGCCAAGTATCTCTTGCACGTCCTTATTATCTTCTCCGTGGAAGTATCTCTTCCACGTGCTCATTATTTTCGCCGTGGAAGTATTCCTTCCACGTGCTCATTATTTTTTGTCGTGGAAGTACTCTTCCACGTGCTTATTATCTTCTACGTGGAAGTATCTCTTCCACGTGCTCATTATTTTCTCTGTGGAAGTATTCCTTCCACGTGCTCATTATCTTTCGCCGTGGAAGTACTCTTCCACGTGCTTATTATCTTCGTCGTAGAAGTAACTCTTCCACATGCTCATTATTTTCTTCGTGGAAGTATTCCTTCCACTGGCGCGTTGTTTCGACGTGGAAGTATTCTTCCACGAGCTCATTATATTCGTTGTGGACGTATTCCTTCCACGTAATCATTATATTCGCCACGAAAGTACCTCTTTTGTTGGCTCATTATCTTTTGCCATGGAAATATTTCTTCCACGTGCTCATTATTTTCGCTGTGGATGTATCCCTTCCACGTGCTCATTATTTTCGCCGTGGAAGTATCTCTTCCACGTGCTTATTATCTTCGCCGTGGAAGTATCTCTTCCACGTGCTCATTATTTTCTCCGTGGAAGTATCTCTTCCACGTGCTTATTATATTCGCTGTGGAAGTATCTCTTCCACGTGCTTATTATTTTCGCCGCTGAAGTATCTCTTCCACGTGCTCATTATTTTCGTCGTGGATGTATCTCTTCCACGTGCTTATTATCTTCGCCATGGAAGTATCTCTTCCACGTGCTCATTATTTTCGCTATGGAAGTATCTGATAACGCCTCATGTATAGATGTTTGTAATGATGCATTTGTCCTTGTTTGCTATGTAAATAAATAAATTATGTGTTGAATTGATACTAATAAAGGATATTGTTTGTATTGTAGCTAAGGAAGAAACCATGAAGGAAAAGAATGAAGAAATAAAGAATAAAGGGGCTAAAGATGGAATTATGCTGAAATGGAGCCAAAGTGCGGCGCACAAATGGAAAAGTGTGGCACACATTCAAAGTACCCCAATTTTGGAGAAATACAAGAAGTGCGGCGCACAAACTATAATGTGCGGCGAACATTTACACCCGAAGAATTGCGGCGCACATTTGAGAAAGTGCGGCGCACATTTTGCTGCAGTTATATAATTAAGTGCAATTATGCATGGCTATTATGGGAAACCTTTGATATACTTCCAGGGTTTCTAACCTACGAAAATTCAAGTATAAATAGACCCATAGGCCAGGCATAATATATATCATTCCTCACTTTTCTCCATTGTTTAGGAGAAACTAATAATCAAGGATTTCTCCAAATCCTTAATCATAGTCACTAGAGTTGGTAAACCTTAGATGGTTTATGGTATTGGTGCTGGAAAAAGGAACTCAAAAGTGTTGCTATCCATTTGTAATAAGTTAAAAAACTTATAAATCCTTTGGAGCAATTATTGAAATAACCTTGTGGTATAATTCTTATTTCAATTATGTCAATCTTTTTACTTTGATCTACATATGGTTGAAATGATATTGTTTACTATTATTATGGAGTAGTGTGATGTGCACTTGGTTAAGGTTTAATACCCTTATGATTAGATGCGATTATTAGCTTTGTTGGGGCAAAGTGTGGCGCACAATTAGTTTTGTGCGGCACACTTTTTCCTTGTGTTCTTGAATATAAGTGTGATTTAGATGCTTATCTATTATATGTTACTATGTAAGACCATTGTTATATGTTGGATTCATCCATGATCATTGACTAGTACTCATGTGAATGGATGAGTTTCATGTCATCTAGTAAATGAATCTTGTTAATCACTTTTGTCGCGATTAGTGGATTAAAAATATACCAACTCTTGCATAATCTCATGTACTACCTTAGTTATTGAAATCAAGCCTAAACCTATCTTAATGCTGTTTGTATAACAAAGTCTTTAGTCGTATTCTTATCATATCAATTAGATATTTCATGCACGACTAGTAATTGGTATGTTGTCGTACATTGTTTATGTGCTTATATTTCATCATTGCTACCTAACTATCATATAGTTATGACCTTAGCCAAACGCACCCTTTAATACCAATTTTTAAGTATATCTTTAGAACTTGTGACACTCTAGAGGTAATTGTTTGGATATTTTGATAACAACAATCCCGTGGAACGAACTCGGCTTTACCATTAAGCTATGCTATACACGAAAGGGTATACTTGCCCGTGTTTATGTTTCTAGTCATTTGTGTGGTAATATCTTGAATAAAAAAATTAAGACTTGCAAACGAACATCAAATTTTTGGCGCCGCTGCCGGGGGTTGATTAGTTATTTATTTTGAAACATTCTGAAATACTTGGTAAACAAAAATTCTAAATCGTCGTACATATTTCTGGCAATCTGAAAATGTTTTTAACAAAAAAGTTAAAAAGTGCGCCGCACATTTCCAAAAGTGCGCCGCACATTTGGTACGAATTCGCCAAATGTTGTTAGAAACAATCCCAAAACCTTTTACTCTCAACACTTACTGCTGAAAACATGAGAATTGCTTTATGTGTGCTTATGCTTTTTGAGCTTTTGTGTTAGTTAATATTGCATTTCAAGAAAAACCAAAATTATTTTCTTTCAAAATTTTATTTTCTATTTAATTTACTCTTTGGTAGAATAATTTGCTTTGGTATGTCTTATTTGATATTTATCATGGTTTGTGGTATTTTTTCTAGAATTTTTAACAACCTTGAGATACATGAAAATGAGGAAACAAGAGGTAATGAAAAAATAGTTATTTCATGAAAAAATACTTGAGAACATCTTACAAAATTTGGTCACTATTTCTTATTTTGACTACTTAGGAAGTAATATGAAAAAGTCTTATAACTTTGTTTGATTGGTATATAGATCAAGCAGTTATGAACAATTTTTTTTTGCAGAAAGTGTGCCACACATTTCAAAAAGTGCGTCGGCTTTTCTGTATCGGGCAAAAGTGCGCCGCATTTCTCAAAAGTGCGCCGCACAACTGGAAAAGCAGAACGCAGAATTTGCTTAGAACACAATTAAAAAGAGATTTTCATCAAAACTAATAAGTTGCCTTAAGACTGCAGGATATGAAATGTCATTTGGATTTTATAGCACTAACATACTAAAGTTCTTTTGATGTGTTGTTGTTTTAAGATGGATCCAAACACTATCTTGGGTAGGCTATGCTTAGCATTGGATGAGCATATTAGCCTAAATGATAATATTGAATCGGACGGAGAATGGACAGGATTTGAATATAGGTACACAGCCGATAGCGGGATTAAAAAGGTCCTAACTTTGTATCGTTTGGAAGACTTGACATCTAGCGAAAAGTACTCAATGCCTTGTCATGTGGAAGGTAAATTTGCCTATGATGGGCAAGTTGACATGGAAATAAAGAGGAGTTTTGTTAGCAATGAATTTGTAGTGGAGCTTAGCTTAACCTACAAAACGCATCGTAATGGGGACAAATAAATAGATAAGAAGCTCATTGTTATGATCAAGGACGAATTGTTTTTCGTCGACTTCTTCGTCAATCCGGAAGAAGATGATTGTGAACCGTGTACAATATTTGGGAGATCTTTCCTAAAGCAAGCAAATGCACAAATTGATATCACTTGTGGTATACTCACCTTATGGCCAAAAGTGCATGAAAGATTGGACTTAGAAGAAATTGACGAGATACTTGATAATCTCGACTTTGATGAATTAACACCTATTGAAAATGAGGGAGTTGATGCTCCTAGATTTGTTTGTAATATGGGAAAAGGCAAAAGAAACAAAGGAAAACAGCCCGCTCATGCTTACAAATTGAACTATAATGGTGAAGGACCTTCTCTCACCATTGATAAACCCTTAACTAGAGAAGAACTAACAATAGAAGAATTAAGGGAAGACGTTGAAGAAAGAGTGATGTTGTTAAACATGAATCGACCAATAACATTAAAATATAGTGATAAGTATAAAATGATTGTCGATGGGGTCTTGCTTGATAAGTTGAAGATTGAAGATGGATTAACCTTGGAATATCAGGATGTGGCAATCCAAATGCTCCGTGAAAACAAAGTAATGAAAGAAAAAGAAGATCCGGGTTATTTTGTCCTACCTATAAGGTTGGAAGGTAAAACTACATACAATACTTTGATAGAAACCGGTTCGAATGTTAATATCATGTCACTTGGAATCTTTAAAATGTTAGATGTTGGAAGAGTCAAACCAATGTTTGATCGAATAAAAATGCTTGATCACTCCTACACGGAGGGATTTGGGAGTTTGCTTGGAGTTCATTTCCAAATAGGGACAACCACAATACTAGTCGATTTTATGCTTCTCGATATTCCTATTGATCGAGACATTCAACTAGTGGTTGAAGGAAGTTTTTGCACACCGTTGGTGCAAAGGTAGATTTTGGAAAAGCTATCATGGCTAGCTTTGATGGGTTTGTCAACTAAACATATAATGTGCTAAAAGCGAAAAACCACGATGATAGTGATGATGAAGATGATAAGTACTACACCGTGAAAAGAGATGAAAACGGTATGCCGATTTATGGTCCATATTTGCAACCATGGACGGAACCGGAAGAACTATTTGATGCTTCACTAAGTGAAAGGAGCTACCATAACCTTTTCTTTGATATTTGTGTGTACAAGAAAATTGTGGGGATGCTTGGAGTACTTCCCGTATCATTAAAATACAAAGATTGGCAAGTGGGGAACAAGAGAGAATTTCAGAATATTGCTAAAGATGGAGATAGTGAACGGCATGTTGCCATAGTCATTGTTGATCCATGTGGAAAGAGGTACGAAAAAGTGTACGAGACAAAGGACACCAATAGAGAGGTCTCTGGACGTTACATGGAGAGTGATATCATGTCACCTCTAAATTTCTGCTACAACTAAGAGGAAAGGAAGGAAAGAGGAGTTCATCATTGGCTCCTAGATACTTTTATGCATTTTTATCTTTTTGTATGTAGATAATCAATAAAACAAAGTAATATCTAAGAGTCCTAGAAATTTTAGGATAGTCTTAGAAGTGGGGAATGTTCTCCCTATTGTCTTTTTATTTCTATCGAATGAAATTGGAGGTCTTCTTTTTAAATTTTGTGTTTTGTATACTTAAAAAAATGAAAATACAGTGAACATGTCTGGATGCACAAAATGTGCGCCGCACATTTCAGGAAGTGAGCCGCACATCTGGGCGGATTTTTTTGTATATACCCCGTTTTCTCATTAGAAACCTAAAAAAACACACAAAAACAACAAAAACCACCTGACGATTTTTAATCATTAATAGATGACTTTTGCATATGTGTACTCGTTTGTTCTCGGGGTCTAATCGAATTGAACACGGTTTAGGGTGGACTTATTGTTTTTGGTCACTAAAAGGGAGAGCTTTTGATTATCTAAGTCTACTAATAATATAAACGTTAAAGCTATTAAATATAAAAATAAAGGAAGAATGTCTAACATTGATTGCTTATCCAGAATGAATGCTGCACAATGGAACTTGGTAAAAGAAACTAAAGAAAGATTAACTATTTAAGAAATAAAGTTGAAAACTTGAAAAGATTAAAGTAAAAATTAAGACTTTAAAAATAATTGATAAAAGATTAAAACATGAAAAAATATAAACTTTAAACTTTAAACTTTATAAATTTAGATTGCAAGCAAGTCGGGATAATGCATACAGTAAACAAGTCGGAATAAAAGGGTTTTAAGAAACTGAATTATGAAAATAAGAAAAAAAATCAATAATCACTTACCAAAACTTTAACCAAATTGATTTTAAGAAAAAAAAAATAAGCCACAAATTTAAAACTCTAAAAATACCAAATAAGGTAAATATTAAAAGTAAACTTTTTATAAAAATATTAATATACCAAAATCAACTTATTTAAAAACTAGAAAAAAAAGCAACAAGTAAAATAATCTAAAAACCTCAAACACACCAAATCAATAAGCACAATCCAATAAGCAAATCAATCACATAATCAACAAGATAAAATCAACTACATGATTAATAAAGCAAAAAAATAGATTATGATTAAGAAAGGTAGAATGAGAATTAACTAAAAAGGTTGATTAAATTGAAGATTAAGATCCAAAATCAGAAGATTAAGATGAAAGATTAATAAACTTGAAAGAAAAGCTAGAGAGAGAAAGTAAAACACATACTCCTAATTACCTACCAAACTTGTAGAATATTGATAACCTATGAATCTATGAAGTGGGTTGATGTTTTCTAGTGAGAGAAACTAGAGAGAGAAAGTGAGAGAATACTTGAAAGGTTTTATTAATATGAAATGTAAAAATGGAACAACAACCAACCCCTTTCCTTAGTGGAAAGGGGTATTTATAGTACCAAGCTAAACATGGGCTTGGGCCGGTCCATGACAAGCCCATGGACCGGTTCTTACTTAAGTTAATAAGTAACTAACGACTATTATCTAACTACGAGCTATTACAACATGAATATTATTGTGGAGTGACCGATACTTCTAATATACGTAAAAACGTATTTCTAACAATCTCCCCCTAAGGGAGGTCACTCCACGTTACAAAGTTCTAAACCTAGCATACTATACTAAGTCTTCGTTCTTTAGCTCGTAGTCTTTTCTTCTTTTCTTTCTTTTGTTGTGAATATGTTGATTTGATCTTTTTGGCTTTGACTTGAGAGCATTGTTCTTTGGCCTTTCACGTGCGATCTTTGCCTTTCTTGTGAACTTTGCCTCCTCGTGACTTCATGTTCCACACACTTACGTCTTTTTATTGAATTCTCGAAAGCTTCAGAGTTTGGTACAGCGGAAGACTTCATCTTCTACTTTCTTGAATTATTGCTGAACTTTGTTGCAAAAGACATAAGCATGTGGGAACGGCTTTTTCAGGTACACCGCAACACCACCGTCTTCACTGGTACACAGCAACGCCACCGTCTTCAACAGGTACACAACAACGCCACTGTCTTTAACAGGTACACAGCAACGACACGAATAAAATGGCTTTGAACAATTTATTCTAATTCGGTAGCATTTTACCTCCGATCGGTGAAGACCGTTGGACGATATTAGATATCGTACCCGTGACGGATAGTTTCAATTAAGTAACTTCCTGACAGGATTTCGCGGGTAAACCCGTTCTCTTTATTCGACCGTCCAAAGCTGACTGCGAACATAAAGAGTGAATCACTTGGATAAATTATCCTTGTGATTAAAAGCCGTCAATTCATGAAACCTGGAACAAGTGAATTTCAATTAAGATTTTCACCATCGTTGCTTTCCAGTTGTCACGAGCTCAATTCATAAAGAATCTTGCACGTTACCTACCAAGTGCTGTTTGATGTTGACACTAGAAGGATTTCCACTCGTCACTGTGGTCAATAAAGAGTCACTCTGAGTGTTCTGGCAAGATCATATGATAATGCGAAGAGGCCTGGAACGAGTTTAAGTTCAATTAAGAATTAAACCACTGTTACCTTCCAGTTTTTCACAAGATTGGTTCTAAAAGAACCGCACGTGTAACCTACCATGAGCTTGTTTGATGTTGGCTCAAGCAGGATTTCCATCTTCATTGTAATACTTGCGTATTACTCGGATGTTCTGGCAATATTACAGGAATACTGCGTAGGACTCATGAAAATCTCTTACTTTTCACAGTGTGTGAGAAAGCAAGGAATAAATGGAAAGTGTCCTAATGAGACTTTTGATGATCTCTTGGCTCTAGACTCGATTGTGCGTTTTGATTTAGTGAGCGATGGCTGGAGAGGAGTGCCACCTTTTCAATACCAGTCTATTCGGAGTGAATAAACCAATAGATAACGTGTTGATCTCCGTGTGATTAAAACAAATACCTTTTGAGAGATATTTGAGTTAGCTGGGGAAGGGTTGTGCATTGCATCACTGGGTCCATGATGTCTTTCTTCAATACCGAGAATCATTAGCAAAAATGACCTCAATAGCATATGTATTGACCCGGTTTCTGCCTAAAGTTGTAAGGAGGGCTTCTTTCTTTACACCCTTTATCTTTACATTTCTTTTTCATTCTTCAACCCCTTCAATGCTTACCAATACGTCATCACTAGCACCTTGTTGTGATTGTTCCAGTGCTAGCTTAAGTACTCGGTCGGCATTCAGCTACGTTCACATTCTTTCTCCATCTTTCCTAGGACTTCTAATTCTAACTAGGGAATTGTCCTTGGGAAGATTCCATCGGCTCTGATGAATCATTGGACTAAACCTATTCCTACCACCCTTTTGTCACCACATCCGTCGTGAATTAAGCGTGTTTTGGGAAGGAATTGCCACCATGAAAAATCATTGAAAATCACCTAAAGTACTTGTGATATTGAAATCAAAAGTTTTGTACCTTAGGTGTTTTGTTCATCAAAAACGCTCCCCCTTAACACGTGCTTTACACATATTAAGTTGGATAATCTTTAAGTCTTTTTCATTTTAGCCAAGTATCATTTAAATCTCCTTAATCCCATTTTCTCCCCTTATCCAAAATGTTAACCATTAATATTTGGGATATTGAATGGATTAACCGGTCTTTGGGTAAAAATGAAATTGATGTTTGGCCATAGAACACATGATTGCTCCCCCTTAAGTTAATAAGGGATAGTTGTAGTGCTTTAGTATGATATATTTTGAAAGATTTTGAATCTCGTGAGAAATTCTTGAAAAATTATCGTACCTTAACACTACAACAATCCATTAAAGCACATTATTCACAAATATACATATTCACAAATAATACCAATATAGAGTGACCTGAAATGTACGACCCTTCAGATGGATCGTTGCAGTGTCCTGTAGTGCACTCCATATGGTCTACCACCCACGAATCTTTCCAAGCTCCTCATCAACCTACGTTCACGGAGCTTTTGATCGATCTTTTTGATCACGTACTTCGCCATCTGCTTATAACCTGGATGCCAATCCTCCGTCATTTCTGGCAAAGTCTTACCCGAGTTCAGATGCTCCAACTTTCCTCTGACTTGTATAAGAGTTCCATCACTATACTTGTGGAGCTCCCCCACCCTCATAAATTTCATCAAACCTCGACTGTTCAAGTAGAAAATGCCGTAATTCGGGACAGAAATGCCGGTATAAGGACATCTTGCTACATGTTGAGGTAACACTTGATTCACAGGACGGGTTAAATTGAGCTTCCTCTGATAGCTTTCGACTCCCAACTGAAGATCTTCAACTCGTGTCTTGATGACAACGCTTCGTGTGAACATACGAAGTGCTGTATTCAAAGCAATGAGGTCTTCACGAGGAATATGTGTGAGTTGATCTCTGGTCATCAGAAGCAGCATGTCTTCGATATCCTCAAGGCGAATGATGGAAAAATCTCCCTGCTGGATTTTGTATTCCCTGTCATCCTCCCTTTTCAAACGAATCTCCGTTACATGATAGTAGCCATTCTTGGCTTCTGTTTTCATCCCTAAAATGCTGGAGATGCGGATATCGGATCTAACTGAGCTTCCAGAATTGACTAAACAGCAACCCCTGTACGCCCTTCTGACTCGTTCGTCCCAATGAGATGCACCTATGACAGCATACATATCATAATTACGATTTATCTTAGGGACCCAGAGTCGATTTACCTTTTCCTCAATAAATGGTATTGCTCCCCAGTTGGCAGCTTTCAGCAAGGTCAGGGATGTTGCGTACTTTGATGACCCCTTCAGTAGATACACCAGATCATTGGTGACAAAGAAGTCAAGAGCAATCTGATTATCTTGATCCATTGGAGGTGGAGCTCTTTCTGATTCATGAAGACCTGGCCGTTGAACGGTATTCAGAGCCTCCAGGATCTCCTCGGCATAATATTCGAACTCCATTTGGGTCAACCGGGTTTTGGCGCGAAGTCTTTTATCCTTCAGTACTTTCTTCACCAATGATGGAGTAACCGAAGTCTTATACTCATGAGCAAGAAATGCACATAAGTCAATCGGACTTCGGATACGAAGATATAAGACCTCTTTGTCGGCGTCGGTGATCGGATCATACTGCGCCGCTGCCGTGATCCAAGCCTGTGGTGGAGCAGTCTTGTCGATTTCCAACGTGTCCTCCCAGTTCCTTGTGCTTGGTTCAGGTATAGTAGATTGTGGGTTTTGTTGCTGAGGAGTGGAGACGTGAACATCTGCTTGTTCAGATTCAGGCATTTCAGCAGTGTCATGGACGGGTGAGTGTTGTGCAGCTTCTGGTTCGGTTACTGATTCTGCAATCACAGGGGTAACAACACAAGAACTAACGGGGTTAGTGGTAACAGGTATTGATGCATGGATAAATGTACCAGGAATAGATGACCCGGTAGTGGCATTCACATCATGGCGCCACTTCTATCGTCTGGATTCCGTGGATGTGGATTTTTCCTTTGGTGCTGCATCTTTCTTGGATTTGGTGCCAGACTTAACCACTTTCTTTGAGCTGGCGCCCTTATCCCCTTTCTCACGCTGTTCACCTTTATCCGCATTGCTCCCCTTAACACTCTCCTGGTGACCATCACCACCATCATTACCATCATTATCATCATCATCTGCATCCTCATCATCATCATCCTCATCCTCATCCTCATCTTCATCATCATTATCATGATCGTCCTCATCATCCTCATCATTCTCATCCTCATCATCTTCCTCATTTTTATCTTCTTCTTCTTCTTCTTCCTCCTCTCCACCAGTACCCTCTTCTTCGTCGCTCTCTTCCCTTTCTTCTTCAGGGAGAATGTGGTAGGGTACCACACTTCCAAACGTCTTGAACAACCTATCATCCTCCATGATAGCATCATTCAGGGATTTGAAGAGAGCCCGTTGTTTCCTCGATTTATCAAACGATCCAAGTTCCTTCATTCGAGCTTTGAGGATCTTCTTAAGTTCAAAATCCGTCAAGTCATAAGCGATCTTGTAGGCGGCTTCTGAAGGATTGGATGATTTGATCATTAAGTTGTCAGCAGCAAGCGTCTTCAAGTCATCACGCAGTTTAGGCATTAAGGATTCAATGGAGTCTTTCACTCTTTGCTCAATAGTAGCTTCAAGAGCGTCTTTTTGTTCTTTAAGGTCATCCTTAATAGCTTGAAGTCTCTTAATTCGTGCTTGATGCCTATTAGCTTCATCCTTTTTAACCTGAGCAAGTTCCTCTGCATGAGCTTTACGTGTAGCTTCCATGTCTACAGCGAACTTGGCAATCAACTCTTCTTGAGCTTTCCTTGATGCTTCTTCACTTTGAGCTCTTCTATTTAACTCTCGGCGAAGTTCATCCATTTCTCGCTTTTGTTTGTCCACGTGTTTATCCAACAACTCGGCCATCACTATTGCTGCCATTGCAGATGTTGCAGAGCTGCTCGGGGTTGAGGGAATAGGCTCGGTTGTTACTGCGGTGCTAAGGATGGGCTTTGGTGGTGGTGGAGGAAGTGGTGTAGAAACCTGTTTGGTTGGTAAGGGTTGAGTTGGTGGAGGTTGAGTTGTTAAAGGTTGAGTAGATGCCTTTTCAATACCAGCTGAAACAGGGATTGATGGCTCCTTCGAAGTGGAATAATGTTCAGGTGACCCAAACTCATCAACATCATCAGGTTCCATGTACTCATCCTCAACGTCTACTCTTACACCTGAACCACTACCGCCAGTATCTTTCCTGCTCCTTTGAATGGCTGTCTTCATCATTTGTTTCTCAGTTTTCTCAAGAGCAGGATCAGCAATATTTTCTTCGTCACGCAGACGCATCTCATCAGCCTTACCCTTTCCTTTCTTACCCTCTGTCTTCTTCTTCTTGGTTTTGGGCTCAGGTAAATCTGCTTGCTTCCTTTTACCTTTGCTTTTAACCGTGGTAGATGAGTCTTCACCTGCTAGAAGGCTTGCTCGTTGATTCTCAATTTCCGTGAGCAAGTTCTTGTAATCATCAGATTCAATGATCTCATCGGTCAGAAGATGACTGGGAATGGGACCGGGAATAACCGTATTCGAATGAGTCTCCTGCCTTAAGTCTACCAAATCATCATCATCTATCATGTGGTGACGACTACCTGCAAGCTTGTTAATGGATGCATCGTTTTCCATAAAGTAATGGATGATCAACTTAATAAACCTAGGGTACTGGTAAGTTTTAACTTTACCCTTTGTGTTAGTGAAGAGTTGAAAAGTAAACTCCTCCCACAGCAGTGATGCATAATCAATACCCATACCTTTAAACATACCATAAAACATCTTGATGATTGGTGGACGAACAACATCATATCCAGTTGTTTTGGGTGTTAAACATCGGCTTAGGATCCCAAAAATAGCTTTCCATGGTTGACCAACTTTGGCAGTAGTAAACTCAGACGGGGTTCGTATGTCAAGACATCCAATGGCGGTGAACATCTCCATGATCTGGTCCTTAGTCGGGTTGGCTGAGTATGATAAGTCTTTGAGTGTCGGCCGAAATCCAAAAATCTTTCTAAAGTCTGACACAGTAAGCGTCTGCTGCTTGTTGTCCAAGGAAAAAGTGATTTTGTTGGACGTCTTCTCTTTGGTAGCCCAGAACTCGTAAAGGTAGTCGTAGGGTACTGAAGCACTTCTCCTTAGCGCATGCTTGAAATGAGATTTATCAAGCATGGTTTCACCTACCTTAAAAGCATTATGGGTAGAGTGAGATACCTCCTTCAGACGGTAGTTGTTCGGAATAAACTTTAGAGTCTTGGCTTCAGCAATGGCGGCGGCTCTGTTGTGTTGTAGTTGTTGTACGGTAGGGTTAGTCATCGTCTCTGCTTAAGATAAAACACAAAAGTTGATACAAACAAGTATGAATATCATTATGACTTTAAACCTAAGCATTGTACATATGACATAATACCTTAAGCTTTGAAACCATTCAAACATCTTCTATTCGGAATAATCACTCAATTCGGAATAATAGGCCTATGCGGAAAAACATCCCTATTCTGAATAAAAAGGCTATTCGGAACTTTTGACCTATGCGGAATAAATTCCCTATGCGGAACATTTGGGCTATGCGGAACATTTGGGCTATGCGGAATAAATTCCCCATTCGGAACTTTTTGGCCTATGCGGAATAAATTCCCTATGCGGAACATTTGGGCTATGCGGAACATTTGGGCTATGCGGAATAAATTCCCCATTCGGAACTTTTTGGCCTATGCGGAATAAATTCCCTATGCGGAACATTATCCCTATTCGGAACATTTGCCCTATTCGGAACCTTGGGCCCTATTCGGAACTTTTGCCCTATTCGGAACATTTGCCCTATTCGGAACATTTGCCCTATTCGGAACATTTGCCCTATTCGGAACATTTGCCCTATGCGGAACATTTGCCCTATGCGGAACATTTGCCCTATTCGGAATTTTTGCCCTATGCGGAACTTTTGCCTTATGCGGAATTTTTGCCCCATGCGGAACTTTTGCCCTATTCGGAAAAACTGCTTCTATGCGGAAAGTTACAAACAGTTACGTTTTTCTAATTGGGCATGCAATCGTGTGATTCAAGTGTACCAAAGGCCAATTCTATGCAATTAAACCTATTCCGAATCATTCCCAGGCAAAAACCCCAATTAATTAAACCCTAATTAAACAGTAATTGAGTTTGATTGTTTTTCATTTAAACAGTTTAATTAACTTGATGTTTATGAGAAATAAATCCGATTTAATACCTTTTTTGTGAAGATCTGATCAAAGAAAGTGAATGATTTGAGATGATTGATTGATTTCGTGTGTTTGTTTGTGTGTTTGTATGAGTGGCGGCAAAAGAGAAAACAAAGAAACAGTGAAGGAAAAGTGGTAACGGGGGGGAAGGTTTTGACTAGGTCAATTTTTCCACAAGTTAGACAAGTTGTCAACTTTGCCCCCTCAATTTTTCTTTTTGCTTCATTCAATCATTCCAAGTTTTGATACTAGCCATTTTGACCCTATCTTATGTTAACTATTCGAGCCTTAGTGATTAACTTAACTTAACACAAGCACAATCCACAACAAACTTATAAGCAACAACAAGACATATGCCAAAGCAATCCAACCATTAACCATTAAGCTTTGTGAGTTTCCTTGAAAACTTTTGAAGATCTTTTTGATGTGAAAGATGATGAAACATTTTCTCCCCCTTAAACGATGACCCGTTTTCTATTTAAAGAGCTGTAGTCATTGTTTAACGAGGCACATGATGATGAAATACATTTCCCAATTGATATCTTGAAAAAGTTTGATTCGTGGTGTCAATAAGATTTCTCTTATGTTAACAAATTAATGCACTGAGACGTACACAAATTCGTGTTAGACCAAGTTGTAAAGTAAACTTGATCCCTTTGCATGATTTGGCTTGTAAATCACGCCCGAGAAAATTAATTCCCGTTCTGAGCCAACGTTTTCCAAGGAAATACGTGACTTTAATATGAAAACCGGGTTGCAGTCTGAAATAACTACAAGCCATAATGGGCATGTTTTAAAAATGTACAACTTTTATACGGACTCTATTTATGGCACCGTGTCAATATTGATCGACATTTCTAAGGCCGTAAATATTACCGTACTAAAAGACATGCCCGTTTTAAACAAAAAATATTTTTGGTTTTTCTTGATTTTATAATTTTTTATGGTTTTTCTAGGTTTTATATTTTTTATGGTTTTTCTTGGTTTTATATTTTTTATGGTTTTTCTTGGTTTTATATATTTACGATAATATACATGATCACAACCAAAGGATACTCTGAATAGTTTACCACGACTATTCAGCTGATTCTTCTGCCAACTCTTTGAGAGTCGCTGGAGTGAATGATTTCATGCCAAGCTTGTCGATCAAAAACTCGATTCGTCCTCGATCTAAGGCTTTGGTGAACATATCCGCCAGCTGGTACTCAGTAGTGACAAAATACAGCTCGATCACTCCGTTCTCCACCTGCTCCTTAATGAAATGGTAGCGAATGTCTATGTGCTTGGCCCGGGAGTGTTGAACATAGTTGCAGCAAAGGGCAATGGCGCTCTTGTTGTCACAATACATCGGGATTTTGTTAAATCCAAGACCGTAGTCAGTTAATTGTGATCTCATCCAAAGGACTTGAGCACAACAACCGGACATGGCGATGTATTCAGCCTCCGTGCTTGATATTGCAGCGCTTTTCTGCCTTTTTGAAGACCAACTGATCAATCTATCTCCTAGGAGTTGCACAGATCCAGAAGTGCTACGCCTCGTATCTTGACATCCAGCATGATCGGCATCTGCGTATGATATTAAAGCAATCGAGGAATCTTTCGGATACCATAGACCACGATGAAGTGTTCCTTTTAGATACCGAAAGATCCTTTTAACTACATGTAAGTGCTTTTCGGTAGGCCGAGCCTGATACCGGGCACACATGCATACAGCAAATTGCAAATCAGGCCTGCTAGCAGTCAGATAGAGAAGGGTGCCAATCATTCCACGGTAAAGTTTCGGATCGACAATAATCCCATCCCTATCTTCATCTAACTTGGATTTCTCCACCATTGGAGTGTCTACGGGGTCACAATTCTCAAAGTTATATTTCTTAAGAGATTCTAGAGCATATTTGGATTGATTAATAAAGATGCCTCTGGGATTCTGAGAAATCTGTAATCCTAAGAAAAATGAAATTTTTCCCATCATCGACATCTGAAAGCGTGTGGACATTATCTTCTCAAATTGTTTAGACAATTCTATGTTAGTGGCAGCAAAAATTATATCATCAACATAAATTTGTACCAGAAGCATGTCGTTGCCGTCCTTGAGAGTGAATAGAGTGGGGTCCACTTTGCCTTTGGAGAAGCCTTCCGACATGAGATATGTTGACAGGAGATCATACCACGCGCGTGGAGCTTGTTTCAACCCATAGAGAGCCTTCTTAAGCTTGTACACATTGTTAGGAGACTCCGTGCTGACGAACCCATCCGGTTGACTAACAAAAACTTCTTCCCTTAGTTCACCGTTCAAAAATGCCGTCTTCACATCCATTTGATAGACGATCATGTTCATATGAGCAGCAAACGCAAGGAATAGTCTAATCGCCTCCAATCTAGCCACAGGAGCAAAAGATTCCTCAAAGTCTATACCCAAGGCTTGTTTATATCCTCTAGCGACCAATCTTGCTTTATTCTTTAATACCGCACCCATCTCATCAAGTTTAACCTTATAAACCCATAACAAAGTAAGGATGTTAACCTTGTCAGGGCGAGGAACCAATTCCCATACTTCTAGTCGTTTGAATTCATTGAGTTCCTCCTGCATAGCTTCAATCCAAGATGATTGGGTCATAGCCTGCTGCCAATTTTTGGGTTCAACTTCAGAGAGAAATGCATCAAAGTAACAATAAAGTGAACTCTCTTGTAATTGATGTCGTGTAGAGACTGGTCGATCTAGATCTCCAATAACATTCCTAATTGGGTGATCTTTTGTCCATTTAGTGCTATGGTTTTCAATCCTAGGTGGTCTGGAGTGAACAATAGAAGGAGCTTCTTCTGAGGTAGACGCGGCTGAAGGGTTTTCAGGAATCGCAACACCAAAGAAAGGAAGCTCTTGCAAGTGAGCATATTCCAAGTCGTGATCAGTAGAATCCTCTTCCACATCATTAGGCACAAGTAGGGGTGATGATTCAGGTGTAGTTTGTGAATCACTTGGTGAAGGTGCATCAGGTTCAATTTGAATTGTAGATGCATTAGATAAAGGTTCATTAACTTGAGCAACCACTTCAGGTATTGGAGCAATTACTACAGGTACTGGAACTTCATCAGTCGGGGGATCGAAGAATTCATCAAACAACGGTTGAAACAGTTTATCCCACTCGGGCCTTGATGGTGGTAAAAATGATGTAGAAGTAGGATTGTTGGGAACTAATCCGGAACTTATAGCACCGGGTCCCATCTCATGAAGCGCGGGTTCAGAGCTGTGTTGCTCAGAAGCCATCGCTGTCAGCTCGTCGAAATCAGCGTCCATAGTTTCTACAATCTTGCCAAGACGACGGTTATAGATTCGGTATGCTCTTTTGGACGGTGAGTAACCAATGAAAATACCTATGTCGGCTTTTGGTTGAAGCTTACCCAAGTTCTCACTATTGATGTTTGGATAACACAGAGCACCAAACACATGGAAAAATGAAACATCGGGTTTGCGGTCATGTAGAAGCTCATAAGGTGTTTTTCCATGGCGTTTCCAAATGATAGAATGGTTTTGGGTGAAACATGCAGTAGAAATAGCCTCTGCCCACAAGAACAATGGAGCGTTCGCATAAATAAGCATGGTCCTAGCAGCTTCCATAAGTGTGCGATTTCGTCTTTCAACGATACCGTTTTGTTGTGGAGTGCGTGCAGCGGATGTTTCATGTGATATACCAACTCCTTCATAATAATCACGAAGAGTCTGGTTTACGAACTCTGTACCATTGTCTGTACGAATGCGGCGGACAGTGGTATTCAAACGTACCTGAATGAACTTCAGAAAAGTGATGATAGCTTTTGGTGCTTCATCCTTTGTACGTAGAAATCTAACCCATGTAAACCTGGAAAAATCATCCACAATGACGAGAATGAATTTCTTACCGCTCACACTTTCAGTTCTCATCGGTCCACAAAGATCCATATGCAAAAGATGAAGTTTTTCTTGATTAGTGTCTTCAGCTTTGGGTTTGTAAGATTTCTTGGTGCTTTTCCCTCTTGAACACGCAGAACATAAATGGTCCTTGTGAAATTTAAGCTTGGGAAGACCACGAACTAACTCGTTTTTAGCCAGATGATTAATAGCATCAAAATTAAGATGAGATAATTTGCGATGCCATAACCATGACTTGGTCTTAGAAGCTTTAGAGAGAAGACATACTGGAGAAGCGGCCATCATGTCTTGTAAGGACAAAGTGTAAAGATTTGCACCACGAGATCCCTTCAACAAATCTTTTCCTTCCAAGTTGCGGATGAAACAAGTGTGTTGTCGAAAAGCAACCTCAAGGTTGGAATCACAAAACTGTCCTACTGAGAATAAGTTGTGACCAAGACCTTCTACATAGTATACCCTAGAAATCGTCACGTTTCCAATCTGATATTCACCGTATCCCATAATCTTTGCTATATGATCATTACCAAATTTAACCGTACCAAGAAACTTACTGACGAAATTTCGGAGCATCGAGCGATTTCCGGTCATATGTTTTGAACAACCGGAGTCCAAATACCACAGGATGATTTGGACCACCTGAAAATATCACCACACAAAGACAATGTAGAGGTATCGGAATCTGAGTGTTCCTTGTTATTAGCAGGTACAGATTTAATAATCTTAGATTTGCTAACTCTAGGTTTCTTAGATTTCCTAGCCTTCTTCTTCTTAATTGGTGGTGTAGATTCTAGTTGGCTCAAATCCTGAGGTATTTCTACACTGATAGGCACTATAGTGGGGGCTGACCTAATTAAAGGGCGCTGTTTCCATACTTTAGTGCGAGTGTTCCTAACTAAAGGACGCTCAGACCTAACTTCAATGGATGCATTCCTAGTTAAAGGGCACATTTTACCATCTAGTGTAAAGGTCCTACCAGTGGGACGCCATTGCCAGCCGACTTGGGCACGAGTTCTACCCGTTGGCTTCCATTCAAGACCATTCTTAATAGCATTCATTTCATTAACGTGATCAATCAGACACAAATCATGACGCTGTGAAAACATACATTCATTACAATTCCAACAATTTAAATCAGAATTCACGAATGGTTTAGGCTGCTGCACAGGCGCAGAGCTTTTAGTCTTAACATGATTCGTTTTATTTAAAACTGAACTAGCGTTCCTATTGTGTACTTCTACTTTCTTCTTTGTGGCACTACTAGTGGAGGGCTTGATCTTAGCTTTCTTGAGTGGCGATCCTTTAGCCTTAGTAGTCTCTTTTAATCCTGTAGAAGGCAAATTGGGAACATTAGCAGCAGATTTTAAAGGTGTCTTACTTGATTGTGCCAATGACGGTTTCGCTCCTGGAGTCTTATTAAATGGAGTGACAGCAATGGGCCTATTATTAAGTAGTGCAGAACCTGGTGTACCTATGTATTGCAAATAAGCCAAGCAATATTGAACTCGCTTAACATATTCATGAGCCGAATAATAGTCGCTACTTGAGGGATCTAAGGCATAAAGATCGTCTAAAATATCCCTAAGAAGATCGACATGCTTAATGGCATTCCTCATATAATCATCATAGGTAACCTGGTTTCTCTTATGAAGCGGATTCTTATAAAGCACTACTGACTTGGTTGTTGGAGCACTAGTGGACGGTGCAGAGTCGGTAGCTAAGTTATCAACAACTTCTTGTCGGGTGAGAAGAAGTGTCTCCTTTAACTCAGCCAAAACCATATTTTTGTCTATGAGCAGGATGTTCAAGTCAGAGATTTCTTCGCGCTTTTGGTTCAGTTGTTCAACATAATATTGTTGCTGTGCCGCATTAAAAGCGAAGCGTTCTTCTAGTGAACCATAAAGAGCGGATAGTCCCTGCCTTGTCCGATCCATCTCCCCTAGAACAGTTGATAGTCTAATTTCTAAGACCTGGTTTTTAGACTCTGCAGCCTCTAGTTCCATTCTTAATGTTTCCTTTGATGATACATCTCTCTTCAATCTCATGATTTCTTCCTCTAATGTCTTAACAATTGCAATCATCTTGTCACTATTCTCAACACCGTTTTCACAAACATTTGATATCAAAATATTTTCATTTTGATTTTGTTGTTTTAATTCTAAAGATATACATTGTTGTTCTAGTTGATTAAAGCGTTGTGAAAGTAAATTGTAAGAATCTTGTAGCTTTAAAAACTGAGCGTTAGATTCGTGACAAGAATGATTTTCTACCTCATTTACAGTATCAGCAACATTTACAGAAAGATTACAAACATCATCACAAATATCCTCACAAATATTCACAGCATCACAATTAATCATAGTGGATGTAAGCTCATTCGAATAATTAACATTTACAGTAGTAAGCACATCACACGAGATTACTTCAGACAAGAATCGGTCATATTCGGTTAAAATCTTTTCCTTTTCAATTAGTTGCAGTTCGTAAGCGG
This sequence comes from Glebionis coronaria, assembly GCA_025667525.1. NCBI lineage: Eukaryota > Viridiplantae > Streptophyta > Magnoliopsida > Asterales > Asteraceae > Glebionis > Glebionis coronaria. Next base: position 206,805,047 of record CM046876.1, read on the forward strand.
TGTCCATTTCATAAAACACTTTTTGAACTTCCCCAATTTCAAACTGAAGATTTTCTTTAAGAGATGCAAAACTTCCTTTTAGACTTTCGACAAACGGATTGATCTTAGTTTTAAACACCTCGTTCATGTGTTCGAAAGCCCATTCTCCGGCGTTTAAGCCATTTGAAGTCGTACATTCCAAAATGACCTTGTCAAAGTTAGTAAAGTATCGGTTAATCTCTTTCAAGTTTAGGACCTTCCATGTTGACAAGTGTAGGAAATGTACTAGGGCGTTCTTCCTCTAACATGTAGGTCGGTGCTGTGATGAGATCTTTATCCATATGGAAGCGAACTCTAAAATCAGTTTTTGCAAGCTCCTTATTCATCTTAAAATAATCACACTCGGGATATTTTGTAGAATTGTATGACCGATCCTCATCAACTAGATCCTTACTTGTTCGATCATTGGGAAAAAACAATCGGGTCTAAAGCCAATCCTAATTGAGTTGCATTATAAAGTCTAGGACTATGTCTTAAAACTTGTTTTGCATACCGTGGATTAGGGGGTAGGCCTTTTAGACGTGATAAGTTAAATTCTCTAAATGAAGCATCAAATAAGTGAACTAGTTGTGAAGCAGCGTATTGTCTTAACAGCAAGTAATCTAGACTTCTAATCTTATTAGTGGCATTAATCTCCATTTCAGTCTTCTTAGATTCGAGTAATTCAAAATCAGTTTGAAGTTTTTGAAAATTAGTGACCACTAACTCCTTTTCTTTAAGTTCATTAGACAGATTTGCTCTTAAGTTTTCGATCTCTTGCAAGTGACCCATTTGTTTGTTTCTAAAATGATCATATTCGAGATTTGTGAGAACACTAGACGAAGGCACTAATTCCAAAGTTTGTACTTTCTCATTGCTTAAGGCAAGCTCATCAGACAAATTCTTATTCTTAGCTAAGGTTTCTAAGAGTGCAACATTCATTTGGCTAAGTAATGTAGCAGGAACCATGACCAAATCTTGTTGAGCAGGAGTAGGCGTATGCGAACTGGGTCCCGGTTGTGATTCACTCAAAGTCTGGGGACTCACATTGATATTGCTATCATTGTTTGTCTCCTCGTTTGAAGGACTCACCACCGAAGATTCATTCGAATCAGCACTCTCTTGCCCAACTTGATGTGGTTGAATACTAGCATCAGTGGCATTATCGGTGTTATTAATAAGTACCTCAGATTTCTTATCTGGCCCTAAGCTGGAGAAAGTTGCCATGAAAGCAGCCTTTGCAGTTTGAAAGTCATCACAGTCGGAATCATACGCATCAAGATCATCGGCTTGGTAAGCTGCATTTTGCGTAGTGACAACGTCTTGTTCAGCAATCCCTGGGTCAGCAAGAAATGCAAGCTCCTCTTCATCAAGTTCCCTTCCTTGCGCCTGAGCATTTACCAGATAGATCTTTTCTGCAAACCACTGTCCATCCCTTCTCCTCTTGGGTTTCTTACAATCCCTGGACATATGACCCTCTTCCTTGCAGTTGTAGCATGTGATCATTCTCAACTTGCCTGTATTAGCCCGTGGAGGATTGTTGACCATTGGAGCAGGAGCAGGAGTAATCGTGCGAGCATTGGTTGAAGTGGAAGATCTCCCCTGATATGGTTGAATTGGCTGAACCATGACCCTGCCATTCTCAATTGTAGCTTGTTGGCGAGAATTGGATGAATTCCTCAACTGATTGTTGGTAGGAGCTAATCCTCTGAATCCTCGTTTGCTTAAAGTTCTTGTGAGATAAGCAGACATAGTAGTTAGCACTTCAACTGGGTCAGCTCCTTGTTGGAATACAGGAACGGGGACTTCCTCATCATCACAATACAGTGCTTGATCTGGGTGAGCTGCATAATCAGTAGAAGGAATACTCATTTGATCAGGATAGCTTGTTGGATATGCTGCATTCTCTTGATAAGAAGAATATGAAGGCTGAGCATAAGGTGCAACATTTGCTGGATGAAGTTGTGAAGCATATTGTGATGTGGGTGCACTGAACCGATATTGTTGCTGATGTGAGGTGGGGGGTTGTGGTAAAATTGAGTATTGGGGAAAAGTTGGTGTCATGTAAGGTGATGCATGATAGGCTTGATGTCCCAAGATATAGGGTGTGTTGTTGTGTGACAAACTTGGTTGATTCGCCATCAAAGCTAAGGAATCTGGATACATACCACGAGAAGAACGGTGCATAATCACATGCTTCTCATGCTGCTGAAGGAAGGCATATATTTGATCCAAATTACACTTATGCAGATCCCTGGTTAACTTGACATCGGTAATGTACTCACCCCATTCAGCTTGAGGTAGAGTATTCAAGAATTTGGTGTTAACCTGGAATGGAGCAATCTCAAGATTGTATACATTCAGATCATTCATGAGTGTGGTGAATCTGAAGTAATAATCGTGAAGTGTTTCCCCTGGGTTGTAGGTGAATCTATCAAACAGGTCATACAACTGACATTCCCTTTCCTGTTTTGTGAGAGATGTACCTTGTAGCAACACCTTAAGACGTTCCCATAAGTCTTTTGCTACCGTATACTTGCTTACCATCCTATAAATATCATGGGGAAGAGCTTGAAGAATTGTTTGAAGAGCTTTTTCATCTGCATCTGCAACAAGTTGTTGAGCTGGAGTGAGTTCTTCAAATTCTCGTGGTCTAGTCACGTTGTCAACCGTAATGGTACCATAGTCGTGTGGACCATTCAAAATCGATTTAACCATAAGCCTTCCGTATGTTGGTTTTCCCTTTAGATATTGCATCATTCGACCTTGCCATGCCTCAAACACCTCTTTAATAAGCATCGGTGGACGACTATCAGTCCCCGTTATGATCGAGATATCCGTAAGAGATGTCATCTGAGGCATTAATGAACTTGGATTCATTGTGATCACTTAACAGACTCAAAGATTATCGTTTGATCGAGCAGTGAAGAAAGGTTGAGAATTTGTGTTGTGTTGGTTGAACTCAAGATTAAATCCACTAAAGATCGTCGAAAAGACTCAAATACCCCGTGAACTTGCTTATACGGAATAACCCAAACTCAGAATAAACCCTTATTCGGAATAATGCCTATTCGGAATAATCCTATGCTGAAAAATACCCTATTCGGAATAAACTCTATGCAGAATAACCCTTATGCGGAAAAACCCCTATTCGGAATGTTTTCTTCAATTCGGAATATCTTGGCAATTTGGCTTATTCGGAAAAACTGGTCTATTCGGAATGATGGCAATTCGGAATATTTCCTAATTTTGGCTATTCGGAAAATTGGTGTCTATTCGGAAAAATTGGCTATTCGGAAAGTTTTTGCTATTCGGAAAAAACGGCTAATCGGAAAAAAGTCTTCTATTCGGAAAAAATTCTTCTATTCGGAAAAAATTCTTCTATTCGGAAAGATTCTTCTATTCGGAAAGTCTATGCGGAAAAATTTCTTCTATGCTGAAAATCCTCCTATTCGGAATCCTATTCGGAATAAACTTTCTATGCTGAAAATCCTCCCTATTCGGAATCTCTATTCGGAATATTCTGGAAAAATAGTTTCCGAGACTTAAAAAGTAGCTATTAACTCCGATTTTTGATCCAAAACCACAAAAAGTTTTATGATTTTTACCAAAATAAGCTAAACCCAATCCTTATCAATCAATCCCAATAACAAAAACACCAAAAATAACAAGATTCAAGATTGATTTTTTCTAAAGATCACTAATTGATTCAAAAACTAAAAAAGCAACACAATCCTTACCTTAAATCACCCCATAGCTCTTGATACCAAATGTAGAATATTGATAACCTATGAATCTATGAAGTGGGTTGATGTTTTCTAGTGAGAGAAACTAGAGAGAGAAAGTGAGAGAATACTTGAAAGGTTTTATTAATATGAAATGTAAAAATGGAACAACAACCAACCCCTTTCCTTAGTGGAAAGGGGTATTTATAGTACCAAGCTAAACATGGGCTTGGGCCGGTCCATGACAAGCCCATGGACCGGTTCTTACTTAAGTTAATAAGTAACTAACGACTATTATCTAACTACGAGCTATTACAACATGAAAATTATTGTGGAGTGACCGATACTTCTAATATACGTAAAAACGTATTTCTAACAATACTAAAAATAAAGACTAATCTCCTAATGACATATTAGGAAACTATATATAAGGGAAGGGGAGGGTGTTGTATTATCCTTCTTTATTTTTGTCTTCTCGTCTTTTAAACAACTCGTCTTTCTCGACTTTGTCTCAGGATTATTCGAATGATAACTTGAACTCGTCTTATAATTTTCTTCTTTTAGTAGACTTGGTTCTTTTAATTCATTAAATTTCCGTCTTTAGACATTTTCTTCGATAAATCTTCAGAATAGGTCTTTGACTTCCGTTCTTCTTGCACTTTTGATCTTTTGACTTCGTCTTTTGCCTTTTTCTTTGATAAAAGCCCGTGAAAGGCCGTGTTTTCTTCCTTTTTCATATTTTTGTCCTAAAACACAATAAAAACACAAACCACGCATAATTCCGCCTTTTACGCCATTAAATACACGTTTTGGTCTTGTTATTATTAGAAATAAGTGGTAAAAGGATTAGTGTTTTCACACTTATTAATCATCACCAAAAATATTTTCGAGTCTTTGCTCAAATTTCACATTCGTGATCATGTCTAGGGTAACTTCTTATATTTGATTCATGTTTGTTTAATTTGATTAGTTTTTAATTTATGATTAATAGTCAATTATGGTTCTTAGTAATTGAAGAACGAATTATAGTTCAATTAGGAATTAGGAGCGTAGAAATAGATTAAGAAATGATTAGATTATTATAAGATAAAATTAAAGAACATAAAAAAGAGGGTTTTTAAGAACCTTAGAGATGAAGAAATGTCGTGGATTAGAACGAATTAGGAATGGGTTAGTGTTCGATTCTAGCCATTGTTATTAGTTTGTAACCATTTAGTTTGCGGATTTGGTTAGCTACTAGTGTTACCCCGACATACGCTGTGACAATCTAACATTTTCAGGTAGTGAATTATTTTCTCGTATAGTATTTTGAAACTTGTTTTTGTGTTGGTTGATGAACTCACAATTTACGGATTTAAATTTGGGCTTACGTGCATAATTTAGCGTCCTTTACGACTGAACCGGAAACCTTATGATTACGTATTTACGCTTTTGAACTCCGTTTTTGATGAGACAATTTTTATTAGATTCGTTTTGCGCCGTTGATTCATAATTTATAAAAACGTTTTTCGTAAAAGGACCCGAGGGCATGCAAATCAATGAAATTAGAATCGAGGAATACCCGTAAATTAGCGGGATGGGACAAAACAATTTTATCCCACCCCACTAAAAGGGACGGCCAAACAAGGGACACCACATCACTTGATGTGGCACCCTTGTAGAAAGTAGCATACACTTGTTAAGCTTAGCTTAACAAGTAAGCCACAACATCCCACCAAACATCAAAACCACTTCACACTTAACCATTTGCTCACAAAACACATGCAAAACAACTCAAAACTCTCTCACCCTCCTCCCCATTGCCGTCCCATATCCACCATCAAACACCCCTTTTGATCAATTCAAGCCACAAATGTTATGTTATCTATTCATATTATGGAGAAACCTTGAAGCCTTGATTGATTGGTGGCCATATTAACATCAAAGAAGGTGATTTGCTTATGTCCTAGGGCTGATTTATCAACAAACAATCTTAGTGGTTGATGATCTTGGAGATATATTTGGTGTTCATCAAGTTATTGTCATCCAAAAACAAGATATAATCTTGGTTGGTAAAGAAGATCATCCTTTCCATTTATCTTCTTATTTTTATAAAGATAAAATGTATTTTATTTTCTATTGTATATGTATATGATGAATATATGATGATAAAAATGTTGTGTGGGGATCAAGTGTTGATAAATATGATTAAAAAGATGAAAAACCATAAGTAACAATGCTAAAATCTTGCTTAAAATTTTGTCTGTATAAAAACAGTAAGTAACCAAGTTATAAACAGATAAAATTGCATGGTAGAATCAATTTACAGTAAGTGTTAGATGTCATACACATGTGAGAGTTGGCCATGCAATGGAATCATCAAAATGAGTGAGATATGATCAAAACAAAATTAGTATACCAATCTGAATAGTCTGTTTTGTAAGGACTGTTAAGGATACTTAGACATGGATTGAGCAGTAGCTATAACTAAATTATTTGTAGCACATAATATGAAGTTTATTACATCCAAAAATGAGCTTCTATCTCCTTATAGAACTCAAGATATGATAAAATTGGTGAAGATGAAACTAAAAATCAGATTTTGTGAAATTAAAGTTTAATACTACTATATAAGCACTCAAAATAATATAGTATAAAATGTGAATTAAAACCCACTAACTTATATATTTCATTTATATGAATATGTATAAGGTTAAACAAATGGACATTTTATAAAAATGGTAGTTGAATATGTTTTATAAGTTATAAAAAATATAAACATGATTTTTACGTCTTTTCGGGTATTACCGTAAAATTAACGTTTTTCGCCAATTAAAACTTAGACGATCAAACCCGTCTAATGTAAACTTTTTAAGAGTCATATACTGATATATAAGTACCTAATACAATTAAAAACCAATAAAACCCGAACTATATAACATACGGACATTAACGAGCTAAGTTAGCATTATTGGACTAATAATTTAACTAAATAAGTTAAACACTTATAAAAATTACTTATTGGGCTTAACCCACTTGGGCCCAACATGTAAAAGTATAATACTGATAATAAAGGTATAAAATGGATTAATACAACTTAATGGGCTTATAATAGGCTTATTGGACCTAAAACATGTAAATAGGTAAAACTAGTAAACTAGTATAAAAACTTACCAATACATAAACACTAAAATGAGTAAATAAGGATATATAAACCCACTTGATCATCATCATATGTACAAAATCATCATATGTATACTTGTTATTTTGATAAAGTCATTGGACAAGAGTCTAAGACCGATTATTATTTATATAGGTTTTCGTGATCAAAGCACGCCCGTAGCCGATAATCCGCCTTTCATTATCAACGTGAGTTCATAGCCTCACACTCTTTTAAATGTTTTATAAAATGATTTGTAAACCCGCGAGGGAGATAACATGCTAGTTTTTGATAAAATAGAACACAAGTAGTCCCGATGGTATGCTTAATGATATGGACCCGAATGATGCGATGACCCAATAAAAGAGATAAAAAGGATTATTATTAGTTAGGTTATGTCACTCAAAGTCCCATTAGCATGAATTATGAACTACCGGGATTTGGTAGACGCTTATGCATATGATAGTACAATTTGGGGACGATCACCCCAGTTCGCGCCTTGCCAGTTGATCCCCGTTGTAGCACATTGATTGTTAAGCGAGTTTATGTATGAGAAGATTTACATAGCATGATTTTTGTGGCGACACGCTAACTTAGATGGGCAAATTGTTTGTCGGGTTCACGGCCCGTTGTTGTGATAGTAAGGTAACAATGTCATGCGGCTAATAATAATCCTCTATAATCTAAATATCCGACAGGATACGATGTTAAGAACGATGATAATATTACCTATAATGGTAATATTGAGGCTACGGTCTCATGGACGGTTTAAGAAGTATGCTTGATTTATATATTGCCTTACTAGCAATACGATGACTTACTTCCGATATTATACTTGTGTTCTGATTTCAACGATTGTTTTATATAACGGTTTTATTAAACTCTATGAATTCACTCGGCATTCGCTGATATGATTTTTGAATGTTTTTATCTCAGGTGCTTGAAGGTAATTCGTATGGAGATCAACTCTGATGGCCCACATAATAATAAAATTGTTCATTCGATCTGTGTTTTGAAAACTTAATGACCTGTATAAATTGGGACCTGTTGTACACTTGAAACTTTTTATCGAATGAATGTATGTTAAACCTTGTACGACAATTTTTATGTGTTGTCTATGATTGGAGTTATTGTGCTATCCCGTAACACTCTAAAAGACTCTTCCGCTTTACCGATACGAAAATTGAGAGTGTTACAGTTTGGTACCAGAGCTCTCGTTATAGAGAACGAAAGATTTTAAAAACCAAGGTTTTGAACAAAAATTTTCAAAATCTTTTAACTATGAACATTTGAGAAAATATTTGAAAAATCTTTTGACTATAACGTTGCCGAAGATCTCCGACGTTACCAACAAGCCCTATTGAGAAGATATATATTTTGATATATATAATTTAATTTATATATATGTATATATCGTGATTTCAGTATGTAATTGTTAAATAAGTATGTTATCCTAATACGAGATATATATAAATGCAGATTGTCATGGTTGACCCTAATATTCCTATAGTGAACCATGCTATTCCCGAACCTAATGTAGATGATGACTCTTATTTATACTTAGTAGATTATGATATGGATGATGATGAGGAGGAACCATTTGAGGATCCCGAGCCTAAGATAGGACTAGGAGATCAGATTGCCTCTTAGGTTGATATGGTAGAGAATGAGATTGATAATGTTGATATTGAGTTTGAAACTTTTTATCGAATGAATGTATGTTAAACCTTGTACGACAATATATAGATGATGAGATTGATGACGAGGATGTCAAGGAGGATATAGGTATAGACGATGAGGTTGATGATGATGACGAAGCCGAGCTTATTTACCCTTATGATGTTCTGGAGGGCGAGCGCTTACCCCCTCAAGTTTATTTGACTGATTATGAGGTTGAGCTACCTAGAGATGAAATGTCTGAATCGTCTGAATCTAATTCTGAATCAGAGGAGGATGAGGATGATGATGCACCTGACGGTACTGATGGTATTGCTACTCGTATACATGTGGTAGGAGAGTCGTCTAGTGTTCGAGAGGCTACTCATATTGATGGTCTTGAACCTTGGGCCTTGAGACGTGATTTAGATGCTTCCCGTGCTCAGAGTAGTATGACAGAGATTGGATTAGGTGTTGTTAAGACTCATGTTGCTTATTTGGAGTCTATGACTAAGGTTGGTGAGAAAGAGAGGGAATTGCTTAGTTTAGATTTGACTGATGTAGAGCGTGGTTTGAATGAGGCTTTTAGGAGGTTATCTGTATTAGAAAGTGGTGAGTTTGATGCAATGAAGAAAAAGGTGAATTCTATGGAAATTCAGTTGAATGTAGCTCATGCGATGCGTGAGAAAGCTGAGAAGAAGTTGAATATATTTGTGGGTTGGAATAGTAGATTTTATGCTGACATGGTTGAAAGAGGAGTAATCCGTAAGCGGCCAGCTGAAGATGTGTCTAGTGATCGTCCGACAAAGATACAGAAGACAATCGATGATGGACCATCTGGCGGTTCTCAGTAGACCAGTCTGTGTTTAGTAGTGACCTTTGTATCTTTTGTACCTTTTGTAACTTTGACTGAACCGAATTGTTAGTAGTAGACCTGACACAAATTTTGAGTATGTATAGTGCTAGAACTTTGATACGAAATGTAAATTAAGACAATGATTTTGTTTCAAATCCAATGAAATATGTATCTTGTCTTGAATTCCATATTATTCCTTATTTGTATCTTGATTATGAATTCAATCCATATTATATGAATCCCTTGTTGGGTGAATGCTTAATACTTTGAAATTGTGAAATTATAGAACTATGCCGCCCAAGAAAGCTGTGACTGAGGATGATGTACGTAGGATTATTACGGAGAAAGTTATCGCATCTATGACTGAATTTATGGCAAATGCTAGAAATGAAGCTAGCGGTAGTGGAACTGGTGGTAGTGGAGCTGGCGGTAGTGGAGCTGGCGATAGTGGTATTGGTGGTACTAATGTGAATGTGAATGCTAATGCTGGAGGAAATGTAGGAGGACTTGGAACTAATACACCTGAAGCTGGTGGTTGTACTTATGTGACGTTCATGAAGTGTGAACCTCTACCTTTTAATGGTATTGAAGGTGTTGTAGGATTAAGCGAGTGGATTGAGAAGATTGAGTCGGTGTTTCAGATTAGTAAGTGTAAGGAGGAAGATAAAGTGACTTTTGCTATGGCTACTCTTAAAGGTCGTGCGTTGACTTGGTGGAACGGGAGAATTGCTTTCATGGGTATTGATGCTGCTAATGCTACTCCTTGGGCTGAAATTAAGAAGTGGATGAATTTGGAGTTTTGTCCCTGTAGTGTGATTATTAGGTTAGAACAAGAGTTGATTCATCTGAGAATGAAAGGTGTGGACATTGATAGTTACACAAACCGATTCCATGAGTTGGCCTTGCTGTGTCCTCGATTGGTGGAACCCGAAGAGATCCGAATTGAGCAATATATTAAAGGGTTGACCAAGAATATCCGGGGGGACGTGACATCATCGAAACCACTAACCATTGATGATGTTGTTCGAATGGCTTACCAACACATTGGACAGATAATTCAGGATAGGGAAGATGAAGCCTGTGTTGGTGAGAAGAGAAAGGGTGACGGTGATCGTGTAGATAGAGGTGATAATAGGAAGAATTTCAATCGTCGTCAGAACCAGAGAAAGGGTTATGCAAATGCTCTTACCAACAACACACCGTGCAACGATGATAGATGTCCTAAGTGTGGCAACAAGAGACATGCTGGCGACTGCTGGAAGTTCCAGAATTGCGGAAAGCTTGGACATATGGTTGAAAGGTGTAAGAAGGGAACCATTTGCTTTAAATGTAATGAAGAAGGTCATAGTAAATCGGATTGCCCTAAGTTGAAAGCGATTGTACCTGGAAGAAACCCCAAGGGTGGTGTTTATCAACTTGGAACAGTCGAGGTGAAGAAAGAGGATCCGAATGTCGTTACGGGTATGTTTTTACTCAACAATCATTATGTTGTTGCTTTATTTGATTCGGGTGCTGATAGGAGCTTTGTATCCACTAAATTTAGTGCCCTTATTGACATTGAACCTGTTGAGATAAATACCAGTTACGAGGTGGAATTGGCTGATGGTAAATTAGTAAGAACTAATAAGCTATTAGAAGGATGCTCTCTAAATCTCTTGAACTATTCCTTTCCGATTGATTTGATGTTGATAGAATTAGGTAGTTTTGATATTATTATTGGTATGGATTGGTTGTCGTTGAATAATGCTACTATTTTATGTGGAGAAAAGAAGGTTAAGATTCCTCTTAGGAATAGGACGTTAGTAATTGATGGTAACCGAGGTGAATCCCGTTTGAAAATCGTTTCATGTATTAAAGTCCAAAAGTACATCAGGAACGGTTGCGAGTTATTCTTAGCTCAAGTGACCGGGAATGAGTCTAGGGAGAAACGATTGGAAGATGTACCTATTATCTATGAATTTCCTGAGGTATTTCCTAAAGATTTACCCGGACTTCCACCGATAAGGAAAGTTGAGTTTCGAATCGATTTAATTCCTGGTGCTGCACCGGTGGCACGTGCGCCATACCGATTAACCCCTTCGAAATTAAAGGAGTTATCTGAACAACTTAAGGAGTTGTCTAATAAAGGTTTTATTCGACCGAGCTCGTCGCCTTGGGGAGCTCCAGTCTTGTTCGTTAAGAAGAAGGATGGATCTTTTCGTATGTGCATTGCTTATAGGAAACTGAATAAGTTGACGATTAAAAATCGATATCCTTTACCAAGGATTGATGATTTGTTTGATCAACTATAAGGATCTAGTGTGTTGATACATGAGATTTGCTATGGTTCGGATTAAGTTCTCTCGGTATCTCCTCGAATTGATCTCAGCTCTAAGTGGAATGATTTGTTCTTGGTTAATAAAAAGGTAATGGTTTGTTTATCTATTTTAAACTAATAGCAAATAAATGTAAGTGGCGTTGAGCAAAATTAAAGCTTTTAAAAGATTAAACTAGATTGACAAGTTAAAACTGAATGCTTAAAAACGTAAAGAAAAGATTAGAGGAATACTTTGAAAACTTAATTGAACTAATACTTAAAAACTTGTTCTATCGGAATATTGAAAATTATTTCTATCGGAATGCATCAAAGACATAAGCATCGGAATATAACTAAAACAACCCATCGGAATGTCAAAGTGGAGTCCATCGGAATGTTCATGTAAGTTACCATCGGAATAATTAAAATCAAGCTGTCGGAATGATGTCTAGATCGGAAAGTCAGATCGGAATATCTAAGAACCCTTTGTCGCAATGTCAGATCGGAATGTTGTAAATAAAAATTGGCCAGAGTTTTGACTTAAAAAGGACCTTAGTCCCGTCGGAATGTGCGATCGCAATAAGCGATCGCAACCCAGATCGGAATAAGGGGGAATTACCAACCGATCGCAAAGTAAAACCATAAGGGTTATTGCAATCAAAACACTCAACCGTCGGAATGTGTATAAACCCTTGGATTGCGATGGATACGAAATCAATACGAGAATAGTGATAAGCAGAAACTTCAATAAGCATATACAATAAGCTACTTTAACCGGGACTTTAAATAACTCAAAAAGCTAAAATTTGACAACTTTTAAAATCATGAGAACGCAAACTTTATAAACGAAACTTTTGAATGGCTAACAACTTGATGAAATCCGAAAACCAATAAGCTAAAGCATGAAGTAAGCTAATAAGCATAAAGAACTTATAGCCTAAATCAAATAAAAGCTTAAAAAGTAGTAAAAAGATTAATCTTTTAACTACTTAAAAATGAAACGAAATCAAACCGTATGATTGTAAACTTCGGATCAAAGGCAAAATGAAACCAAGAAATGTAGGAAGAGATTAAAGAACACAAACTTAAACTTAAACTTTTAATTAAAAGAACTCAAAGTACAAAGATTAATGAAAAGCTTAAAATTTGAAAAATGAAAACAAAGAAAAATGTAGTGAGAGAAAGTTTGGAACTTTCTCTCTCTAAAACTAGAGAAATGAAAAACTAAAACTAAGACTAAAGACTAGCTCCCAATTTTGTGAAGTAAAGTCCTATTTATAGGCGTGTGTTGGTGGGCTTGTGAATGGGCTTTGGTTTGGGATTCTTTTCTTCTTTCTTCTTTAGTCTTCACGTTTCTTTAAATAAACGTTTCTGACTTTGGATTTTGAGAAGTGTCGGTGAATAATTCCAACTCGTCTTATAATCTTTTGTTTAATAGACTCGAGTTCTTCGACATATATGAATCTTCCATCTTTGGCTCTATTCTTCGATAAATCTTCAAATAGGCACAATGACTTCAAATCTTTTGCATCTCTTGGACAATAGAATTCGTCTTGAGTCTTTTTCCTCGATAAAACCCGTGCAATCCCATGTTTTCTTCAATATTCATCCGGTTGACTCTGAAAACACAATAAACACAAAAACCACGCATAATTCCAAACAAATGATATTAAATACGTGTTTTGGTTTCGTTTTAGCCAGAAACAAGTGGTAAAAGGATGGGTGTTTTCACACCTATCAAATCCCCTACACTTAACCATTGCCATGCCCTCATGAAATGCTTAGTGATAAAGCAAATTTACACTTTTCTCATAATCAATCAACTTTGGCCTTATTAACATACTACTAAACAAAAATTAGAGTACTAAGAAAAATCAAAACTTTAAAGTAAACAAAAGAATGGAAATAACTTGTAAAGAGATCAAGGACTTACATTAGGGCTTTGGTGCTGCGAAGATTTATCACCCTCAAGTTTCACGTTCCCCAAACTAAGCTTAAAAACAAGATCATTGTTATTATAAGTTAGCATATCAAACACTTACACACATGGCTTAATTAAATGCTTAAACTCCCTTATTCCTAGGCGTATCTATTATATTTTATTTTTGTCTTAGAATGATCATGAAGATGCATTTTTGGACTTATTTCGATAGTTTATTTCGGCTGAAAGCAACGTAGGACGATTTGATCAATAGTTAGCTAGAGGACAAAATCTCTTAAAACTGCTTCTCAGGATATCAATAAGTTCATATCTTGGCATAACTTGGTTCACGATTTGAGACCTTTCTCGGGCCGATATTTGGCATGTACTTCATACTTCATATCTTCGAGAGACGTTCTTGAGATAATGGTCTTCTCATCGTTAATAGAGTTTCTTCTCTTGGAGACTTTTGAGGGGTACTCCAACTTTGTTGACCACGACTTCATTATTATTTCTTCAATCTCTAATTGGGATTTTGAGATACAACGATCCGCCTCCTTTTCGGACTTGGATCTATTTATCCTCATACCTTGTTAGGGTCTTTTCGGATAGACTTATCCATGATCTTTATGGGAGTTGATTGCTTTTCGTCGTGAGTCTTGATCCTTCGTATTGATTTTGGGAATAATGCTTTTCACATCACTTTGGATCTTCAGCAATAAAATGGAATCCTCATGCCTTGTTAGGGCCTTTTCGGACTCGCCAATCTTCGCGCCCCGCTTCATAAGTTATGCCTTGGCTATGAACTCTTATCATTACCGAGCAACTTTTAAACGATCTTGGGCTAGAAGCTAAGTAACTTTTCAAATCGTACGACCTTACTTATTGCAGATAATTTATTAGCAAGTGATGGGAGAATAGGCAAATAATTACACCAAGTGAGCTTGTGCAAGAATACCGACTTATAATTGACTCTATCATTTCTCGTTCTCCACAATTTAAAATCTCAAGTAATGAGACTCGTGGATACTTATCCTAATAAACCAATTAAGGTCTACATGGTTAAGGATACTAGCTAGAATAAACTTGGATAAGTCTATTCGGGTTGAGTCAAAATAATCGCAACGGGCCTAATATGTCAAAGACTTCTAACCTAGCTACACCACTTTATTAATATTTTTGACTTTATTACGGGATATATACATATGAAAGCAACGATAAAAATTCAAAAATTACGACTAAATGGCCAAAGTTAATAAAAAATTTGAAAAATGCTGAAAAAGATGATTTTCTGGTTAAATGAAGGCATTTTAATGGAAAAGTCCACTTAAAACTTCGATAGAAGTCCCCTTACACTTAATATAAACATTGTCCTCAATGTTTAAGCATGTGGGAGTAAACTCCCCTACACTTAGGACATTGTGCACGTTGTATAAATCTCGCTAAGGAAGAGACAACTAAAGAGATTCCTATTTTAATATTGAGAAATATAAAATAGTGAATCGAAAAGAGTTTAGGATAGAACCGGGAAGAAGGGAACACGGGAGCACGGTTCTTCAAAGGTTCCAAGAGTGCATTCATCCCTGTAATCACATCACCACACAAATACAAACACCTAAATAGGTCCCCTACACTTAGGAGGTTAAAACGGAAAAGGATAGATACTCGGGCTGCCTCCCGAGGAGCGCTTGATTTTGATAACCGAGTCACGAGCCTGACTCGACCTAAAATTAGTTCATGGGGAACGTGGTGAGGGATGGAATCATCTCATGAGAGATGTCCTCACAAAAGTACAACTTCACTCGTTGGCCATTCACCTTAAAATTAGGTCCATTAGGTTGAGCGAGCTCGAGAGTACCATATGGAAAAATTTGGGCAATGGTGAATGGGCCGGACCAACGAGATTTCAACTTTCCCGAAAAGATTTTCAACCGAGAGTTAAAGAGTAAAACATTGTCTCCAACTTGGAACTCTCGGTTCTTAATCTTAGAGTCGTGAATGAGCTTAGTCTTTTCCTTATAGATCAAAGAATTTTCATAAGCCTCATTACGGAGTTCATTGATCTCATTGAGTTGGATCTTGCGTAGGTCACCGGCTTTGTTGATATCAAAATTATCCCACTTCAAGGCCCAGTAAGCCTTGTGCTCCAACTCAATGGGGAGGTGGCATGCTTTCCCGTACACGAGACGATATGGTGTACAACCAATTGGAGTCTTGTATGCGGTACGAAAAGCCCACAAAGCATCATCAAGTTTATCGGCCCATGAGGCACCATGCTCTCACACGATTCTTTCAAGAATTCGCTTTAAGCCTCTGTTAGAGATTTCAGCCTGGCCATTAGTTTGTGGGTGGTAGGCGGTGGAAAGACGATGATTGACACCATACTTAGCCATGACTCTAGCGAATTGGTCATTGCAAAAATGAGTCCCACGATCACTAATAATGGCACGAGGTACACCGAATCTAGCGAATAGCGATTTAAAAAAGTTACAAACCACCCTTGCGTCATTAGTAGGTAAAGCTTTGGCTTCAACACATTTGGAGACGTAGTCAACGGCTACAAGGATGTATTTGTTTCCTTTAGATGAAGGGAATGGCCCCATAAAGTCGATACCCCAAACATCAAAGATTTCACATTCTTGAATGAAATTCTGAGGCATCTCGTCTTTATGTGTGATCTTGCCTTGTTTTTGGCAAGCATCACAATGTTTAACCATCTCGTGAGCGTCACGATAGATGGTGGGCCAATAAAATCCCTAGTCAAACACTTTTTTGGCAGTGTAGTTGGGACCAAAGTGACCACCGATGGGTCCTGTGTGGCAAGCGTCAAGGATGTCTAAAGTTGTCGGTCCATCAACACATCGGCGAATAATCAAGTCGGCACATTGTTTGAATAGGTAAGGGTCGTCCCAGAAATAATGTTCAACATCTTTAAAGAACTTTTTCTTTTGTTGGGATGTTAACCCTTCCTTGAGAATTCCACCCGCCAAGTAGTTTGCAATATCCGCAAACCACGGGGTTTCATCAGAATTCGAATTGATAGACATTAAGGTCTCAAGGGAAAAGAATCATTGATTTCTTTGTTCGGATGATCCCCTTGATAAGGATCCTCAAGTTTACTGATATGATCCGCGGCTAGGTTTTCAGCTCCTTTTTTATCGCAAATTTCGATCTTAAATTCTTGGAGAAGCAAAACCTAGCGAAGAAGTATTGGTTTAGAATCTTGTTTAGTCAACAAGTACTTCAACGCGGAATGATCGGTATAAACGATTGTGGTGGAAGGGACAAGATAGGGGCGGAACTTTTCAAAGGCATAGACAACAGCTAAAAGCTCTTTTTCGGTTGTCGTGTAATGCAATTGAGCCCCCGTCATTGTCTTGCTAGCGTAATGGATCGGTTGGAAGTGTTTATTCACTCTTTGGCCCAAAACCGCTCCAATAGCATAGTCGCTAGCATCGCACATCAACTCAAAGGGAAGCTCCCAATTAGGGGTAACCAAGACGGTTGCCTTAGTTAGCTTATCCTTAAGCAAGTTGAAGGCTTCAATACACTCTTTGGAAAAGATAAAAGGGGTATCTTTTTCCAAGAGGTGGGTCATCGGCCGAGCGATTTGAGAAAAATCTTTGATGAATCGACGGTAGAAGCCCGCATGACCGAGGAAACTTCTCACACCCTTCACGGTTGAAGATGGAGGCAACTTGGAAATAACATCAACTTTAGCACGGTCTACTTTAAGACCGGCGTTGGAAATTTTGTGTCCTAGCACGATGCCCTCTTTTACCATGAAATGGCATTTTTCCCAATTAAGAACAAGGCGAGTGTCTTCACATCGCTTCAGCATACGTTCTAAATTGGCAAGGCAAGTAGAGAAAGAATCGCCATAAACTGAGAAATCATCCATGAATACTTCCATAGTGTCTTCCACCATGTCATGGAAGATAGCCATCATACACCTTTTGAACGTCCCAGGAGCATTGCATAAACCAAAAGGCATACGTTTGTAAGCAAATGTTCCGTAGGGACAAGTGAATGTGGTATTTTCTTGGTCCTTGGGATCGATGGGAATTTGAAAATACCCGGATAAACCGTCTAAGAAGCAGTAATAGTCATTACCAGCTAGACGCTCGAGCATTTGATCCATGAAAGAAAGAGGAAAGTGATCTTTTCTCGTGGCATCATTGAGCTTGCGATAATCAATACAAACTCTCCACCCAGTAACGAGACGAGTGGGAATCAACTCGTTGTGTTCATTGGAAACAACGGTTATTCCGCCCTTCTTGGGCACACAATGGACGGGACTTACCCAAGTCGAATCCGAAATAGGGTAAATCAAGACGGTATCTAGAAGTTTGATAACCTCTTGTTTGATGACGTCATGAATGCAAGGATTAACCCTTCTTTGGCTCTGGATTGCGGGTTTAAAGTCATCTTCCATGAGAATCTTGTGAGTACAAAAGTTCGGATCAATTCTGCGGATATCGGAAATTTTCCAAGCAATTTCCTTCTTATGATCTTTAAGCACGGCGATGAGGCGAGTTTTCTCTTCTTCTTTCAAGTCCTTCGCGATGATGACGGGCGACTTCTTCTCTTCTTCAAGGAACACGTACTCGAGATGGGGCAGCAACTCCTTAAGTTCTAAATCCGAAGGATTTTCGATGGGAGGCGTTTTCAAAGTCGGAGCATCGATAGCAATAACCGTGGGAGATGGTGGAGAAATATTGTCTTCTTTAAGAATGTTCTCTATGAGGCGAAGATCTTCATCCCAATCGGTGGGAGAATCGCCATTAGCTAAGTTCACATCTCCCATGGTGGCTTCCAAATCTTTCCAAAGGAAATCACTTTCTCCAAATAGAGATAGTGATGAATCGATAGAGGAAACGGTCTTAACATTGGGAAGAGAGGTAGGAATACTTTTGTAAGCATCTTTGAAGTGTTCTTCACAAGCCTCATCAAGAACGTCAATACAATTAACACTCTCGTTAGAATAAGGCTGTTTAGAAAGCTTTCCCATGTTGAAGATAATTTTATCGTCACCCACTCTAATGATAAGCTCACCGGCTTCAACATCGATGAGAGTGCGACCAGTCCTCAGGAATGGACGACCTACAATTAATGGCACACGAAGGTCCATCTCGTAGTTGACGACGACGAAATCGGCAGGAAAAGTGAATTTTTCGAGTCCTACAAAGATGTCTTCGGCTATCCCCACTGGATAAGCAACCGTACGGTTGGCTAATTCCAAAGTCATTTGGTGGGGACTAGCTCAGGGAGAGATAATTGCTTCCAAACGCTTAGAGGCATTAGATTAATATTGGCACCTAGATCGGCTAGGGCCATGCAATTCTCTACTCCCGGGAAGTTACAAGGGATTAAGAAATGACCCGGATCACCAAGCTTGGTTGGCAATTTCCTTAAGAGCACTGCAGAGCAATTCTCATTAAGTTGGGTGTTAGAAATATCAAGAAGCTTCTCCTTGTCGCTAGGAAGATCTTTGAACATTTTCGCATACTTGGGCATGTGAGCAAGAGCCTCAGCGAAGGAGATGTTAAAATTCAATTGTTTAAACATTTTTAGAAAGTTCGAAACCTGAATATCATCCTTGCCTTTGAGCTTCTCTTTCCTCAACCATGATGGATAAGGTATATCGGAAGAAGAGGAAGGCTTTGGGATCGAAGAATCACTCACATCCTTGGGTGGAGGAGGAGTAAAAGTAAGAGGTGGAGAAATTGGGTAAGTAGAAGGATGAGGAATAAGAGCAGGTGACTCGTTCTCCTTAGTCACAATCACCGGTGGAGGTATAGGAAGCTCGGGTTCCTTGGTACCTTTACCACTGCGAGTGGTGATTGCTTTCATCTCCCCTCTTGGATTCGCAAAGGTGTTACTCGGAAGAGTACCCGAAGAAGAGGGTTGATTACCTTGGAAGAAACTAGCCATCATGTTCTTTAAGTCATTCGTTTGACTATCCAAAGTGTTTCTCATATCAGCTCTCAGATCGTTCCCTTGTTTCACCAGGTCAGCTTTCAAGTTGCGTACTTCCTGTTGGAGATTGTCCATGATCACATCATTAGTCCTCATGTAGGTTCCAATGTCTTGGTGTAATGTGGTGGGTTGGTTGGGAGGAGCATTGTATGCGGGTGGTTGATAAGCATGTTGCTGGTAAACTTGGTTGTTTCGTTGAGGTGGATGTGGTTGTTTGTGAGGTGGTATGTCTGGTCCACGAGGTTGTTGTTGTTGTTGAGGAGGGTGGTTGAGGTTTTGTTTTTGGTTTGGGTTGTTAGGAGTAAAAGCGGGTGGTGAGAGATAGTTGTTAGAGCGGTAGCTAAGCAAGTTACGGTCACCTTGAGGACGAGCTTGATAGGCGGCCGGAGGATAGGTACCGTATGCTGCATTCACATTCTCAGAAGGGTAGTGTTGGGTGGCAGTACAAGTGGTGTAAGAGTGAGGACCCCCGCATATCTCACATGGTTGGCTAACAGCATTGACTTGAGCGTCTTGAGCGTTTTTAGCATTGATGCTGTTGGTGTTGTTAGCGGTGTGGGTAACAAGCGATTCAAGAAGCGTAGTAATTTTGTCAAGTCGCTTGTCGTGGTCACTAGTACTAGCACTAGCGACATTGGTCCGCACACTCTTGGTTTGCACACGAGACTTATTCTCAATGATATCCCAAGCGGCATTGGAAGTCTTAGCCAAAATATTACCCCCCCCCCCCCCCCCCCCCCCCCGAGGCACTGTTTAGTGAATCTTGATCATTCATGCTTAAACCATTGTAAAAAGTATTAATTTGGTGCACTTTGGTAAAACCATGTTGTGGGAATTTTCTTAAAAGATCTTTGAAACGATCCCACGATTCACTAAAAGACTCGTCGTAATTTTGTTCAAAATTGATAGTTTCATTCCGCAAAGCGGTTGTACGAGAGGGTGGGAAAAAGTAGTTGATAAATTTGGTCTCCAAATCCGTCCACGTCAGAATACTTTGTGGCGGTTCCTTAGCAAGCCAATGCCGGGCTTGTCCCTCTAAAGAAAAGGGAAAAAGTTGTAAACAGATTACCTCTTGTGGAACACCATTGAATTTGACCGTATTAGTTAGTTGCAAGAATCTCTTGATGTGGTCATGAGGATCATCAATGGTACGCCCCAAGAATGGTTGAGCAGAGACCATCTGGATAAAGCCGGATTTGAGCTCAAAGTTGTTGGCTGCAATCGTGGGTATAACAATTGGATCATCGTTACCATCTACATGTGCTTGCAGAAGTTCAATCATCGGGCGATTATCCGGTAGAGGCTCATTGTTGTTGTTATTATTGTTGTTGAAAGGTGGATTGTTATTGTTATTATTATTGTTTTGAGGTGGGTTATTGTTGTTGTTTTGTACACCGGCCATGTCTAAGTCTTCGAGAGGCTCAGGCTCTTGATAAGACGTTGATCGTGTACGCATGCACCTGCAAAAGAACTAACAAAGCAAGCAAGAAATATTTTTGGTTTTTATGTTTTTTAATTTTTTTTGTACTTTTGAAAATTTATATATATTTTTTTTAGGATTTTTGAAACTTTTTTTATGAAAAAGTAACGTTCACGGTGAATGGATCCCAAAATCCAAGTTCTCACAAAAACTGTTGATCTTAACGAGAAGAGCAGGCAGCGGCACCATTTGATACATGAGATTTGCTATGGTTCGGATTAAGTTCTCTCGGTATCTCCTCGAATTGATCTCAGCTCTAAGTGGAATGATTTGTTCTTGGTTAATAAAAAGGTAATGGTTTTTTATCTATTTTAAACTAATAGCAAATAAATGTAAGTGGCGTTGAGTAAAATTAAAGCTTTTAAAAGATTAAACTAGATTGACAAGTTAAAACTGAATGCTTGAAAACGTAAAGAAAAGATTAGACGAATACTTTGAAAACTTAATTGAACTAATACTTAAAAACTTGTTCTATCGGAATATTGAAAATTATTTCTATCGGAATGCATCAAAGACATAAGCATCGGAATATAACTAAAACAACCCATCAGAATGTCAAAGTGGAGTCCATCGGAATGTTCATGTAAGTTACCATCAGAATAATTAAAATCATGCTGTCGGAATGATGTCTAGATCGGAAAGTCAGATCGGAATATCTAAGAACCCTTTGTCGCAATGTCAGATCGGAATGTTGTAAATAAAAATTGGCCAGAGTTTCGACTTCAAAAGGACCTTAGTCCCGTCGGAATGTGTGATCGCAATAAGCGATCGGAACCCAGATCGGAATAAGGAGAATTACCAACCGATCGCAAAGTAAAACCTTAAGGGTTATTGCGATCAAAACACTCAACCGTCGGAATGTGTATAAACCCTTGGATTGCGATGGATACAAAATCAATCCGAGAATAGTGATAAGCAAAAACTTCAATAAGCATATACAATAAGCTACTTTAACCGGGACTTTAAATAACTCAAAAAGCTAAAATTTTACAACTTTTAAAATCATGAGAACGTAAACTTTAGAAACAAAACTTTTGAATGGCTAACAACTTGATGAAATCCGAAAACCAATAAGCTAAAGCATGAAGTAAGCTAATAAGCATAAAGAAGTTAGCCTAAATCAAATAAAAGCTTAAAAAGTAGTAAAAAGATTAATCTTTTAACTACTTAAACATGAAACGAAATCAAACCGTATGATTGTAAATTTCGGATCAAAGGCAAAATGAAACCAAGAAATGTAGGAAGAGATTAAAGAACACAAAACTAAACTTAAACTTTTAATTAAAAGAACTCAAAGTACAAAGATTAATGAAAAGGTTAAATTTTGAAAGATGAAAACAAAGAAAAATGTAGTGAGAGAAAGTTTGGAACTTTCTCTCTCTAAAACTAGAGAAATGAAAAACTAAAACTAAGACTAAAGACTAACTCCCAATTTTGTGAAGTAAAGTCCTATTTATAGGCGTGTGTTGGTGGGCTTGTGAATGGGCTTTGGTTTGGGCTTCTTTTCTTCTTTCTTCTTTAGTCTTCACGTTTCTTTAAATAAATATTTCCGACTTTGGATTTTGAGAGGTGTCGGTGAATAATTCCAACTCGTCTTATAATCTTTTGTTTAATAGACTCGAGTTCTTCAACATATATGAATCTTCCATCTTTGGCTCTATTCTTCGATAAATCTTCAAATAGGCACAATGACTTCAAATCTTTTGCATCTCTTGGACAATAGACTTCGTCTTGAGTCTTTTTCCTCGATAAAACTCGTGCAATCCCATGTTTTCTTCTATATTCATCCGGTTGACTCTGAAAACACAATAAACACAAAAACCACGCATAATTCCAAACAAATGATATTAAATACGTGTTTTGGTTTCGTTTTAGCCAGAAATAAGTGGTAAAAGGATGGGTGTTTTCACACCTATCATGTGTATTCTAAGATAGATTTGCGGTCAGGATATCACCAACTTCGCGTCCGTGAAGAAGATATTCCTATAACTGCATTTAGAACTCGTTATGGACAATATGAATTTTGAAGTAATGCCATTTGGGTTAACTAACGCAGCTGCTGTTTTCATGGATTTAATGAATCGAGTGTGCAAGCCCTACTTGGATAAATTTGTGATTGTGTTTATTGACGATATTCTAATCTATTATAAGAATGAAGATGAACATAGAAAACATTTAAGGTTTATTTTGAGTTTGTTAAAAGATGAAAGGTTGTATGCTAAGTTTTCGAAATGTGATTTTTTGTTAGATTCTGTGTAATTTCTTGGTCATGTGATTAACTAGGATGGAATTCATGTTGATCCTGCAAAGGTTGAAGCCATTAAGAATTGGTCTGCACCGACAACACCAATGGAAGTGCGACAGTTCTTAGGATTGGCTGGCTATTATAGGCGATTCATTAAAGAATTTTCTTTAATAGCTAAATCCTTTACTAAGCATATCTAGAAGAATAAACCTTTCGTTTGGGGAAGTGATGAAGATGGAGCATTTCAGATATTGAAGCAAAAATTATGTAGTGCGCCAATTTTATCATTACCCGACGGGAGTGAAGATTTTGTAGTATATTGTGATGCATCTCTTAGAGGTTATGGAGTTGTTTTGATGCAGGGAGAAAAAGTGATAGCTTATGCTTCTAGGAAATTAAGGAAGAATGAGGAGAATTACACTACTCATGATCTTGAGTTAGGAGCTGTAATCATTGCTCTTAGGTTGTCGAGACATTATCTGTATGGCACCAAGTGTACGGTATTCACCGATCACAAAAGCCTACAGTATATTCACGATCAGAAGGAATTGAACATGAGGCAACAAAGATGGATAGAATTGTTAAGTGATTATGATTGTGATATAAAATATCACCTAGGAAAAGCCAATGTTGTTGCCGATGCGTTAAGCAGAAAAGATAGAGAGCCTATCAGGGTAAGTTCTCTAGTCTTGACCGTGCACAATAATTTGCCTGAGCAAATTAGAAATGCGCAAATAGAAGCTTGTAAGAAAGAAAATTTTGTCAATGAATGGTTCCGAGGAGAAGGAGATCCTTTAGATGTTAGAGCTGATGGAGTGAAATGCTGAAGAGGTCGTATGTGGATACCTAAGTTTGGAGGCTTAAGAGATTTGATTATGTTAGAATCCCATAAATCTAAGTATTCCATTCATCTGGGATCTGATAAAATGTATCATGATTTGAAGAAGTTGTACTGGTGGCCGAATATGAAAGCTGATATTGCTATGTATGTTCTTCAATGCTTGACTTGTGCTAGAGTCAAAGTTGAACATCAAAAGCCATCAGGACTACTTCAACAACCAAAGATTCTTGAATGGAAGTGGGAGCGAATTACGATGGACTTTATCACCAAGCTTCCTAGAACATCTTTAACACCCCCAAATTTACACGCAGCGGAATACATCTTTGGGTGCTAAACAATGATACAACAACACATAATTTATAAAGAACGACTCGAAAAGAGACGTTTTAGATTTATCGTTCCTATAGCATTTGTCAGAGTAGCGTAGTCCCAAGACATCGTAACCAAAGTACAACCAAAACAAAAGATTTAAATTGTTTTGAACAAAAGGAACGACAAACATTCAAAGAGTTTATATTACAAAGTAGTGCTCAACATTCATTCCCGTGGCTTCCAAGCTTCACCCTTCCTGATTACCTGAAATACATGTGAGAAAATCATCAGCAAAAATGCCGAGTGAATCTATAGGTTTATATAATCCTTTTGAACACAAGCAAAGATTAAAAGTTTGTGGCATGCTTAATAAGCATCGAATAATAATTTTCATCAACAATGATAATTGTATATAGCATAAATTGCAATAAGCTCATGGAACCGAGCCCTTAGACACTCCGCTAGGTCTAATAAGACAAGAGATATATTAATTGTCGGTTACCTCTAGATTATTGGTACATTGCCGTATACCTGATTTCTCAATACAATATGTTCAAACAGTGTGGAGGTCGGGCCTATGCTTCTATGACAAGTCCACAAAAACAGAATCAGGGCGGCTTCCCCCATAGATCTATTAATTGTACTAGCGACTAGCCCATCATAAGCTAGTTAACGGTACATAATTGAGGCTTTAACAAAGGCAATCACTTAATGCAATTTAAAGGCAACCATGGGTCCATTCATAGAGTGACAAGCATACCACAAAAATCTTGTGTTCTATGTTTACAAAACATGTATTCCCCCTCGCGGGATTTAAAATATTTGAATGAGCTCAAACGAGGCTATAGACTCACCTTAGTACTTATAGTAGTTGAAGACGATCACCGACGATAGTAGATGCCCGATAAACACGACAACCGCAACCTAGCAAATAAGGTGCGTACATTAATAATAGACTCGAGAAATAAGTCATACATAACAATCTCAACTCACTCTCATAAAACCATAATACACTCGAGAGTAAACGATATATGTAACTTCATCATACTTTACTACTCATTTACTTTACCATTTTACACTTTAACAAAGTCCGCCGGCACATACTACATGTACTAGCTTATTTACCCCTTTTAAACTTGTCAACCGTTTATGAAACGACTCGATAAACTAACTTACTATATATAGAAAGTCCTCCTACAAGTTTATCAAATGAAATTACTTTTAAAGTTCGTTACCCAACTCATTTTCAAACTACAAAATCCGGACAGATTTACGTGAATTTTTCATACAACCGTTTTAACTTATTTAAACGACTCCGTTTACAAAACCGACACTCAGGTTTTAAAGTAAACTTAACCTATAAAGTAAACAACTTATTATCAGTAGGTTAACTATTTCAAAACTTCCATTTAGAGTCCCCGAGATTCGATCCAAATATCGACAACAACTATTTGTAGTGTCGATACTCGTCTCCCGGTACACGATCATTCAAAACATCATAACATCGCGCTCGTTTTGAGCTAGAAGCTCTACCTTATATCAAATCGAAGATAATAAAATTATCTACAACCCTAGGCTATAAGTTAAGCCATTTTCAAAACATAAAAATTCGGATTTTACAGTTTACTTACTGTTATAAAATGGCTACCAAAATCTTGTACAAAATCAACTTTTTGACCAAAACCAACCATAGAAATGATCATTCCTATACCCTAATATCATCATACATCAACCATAACATCAAAATCATAATCAAAATAAAAATCTTTAGATCAAAATGAAGTTTTTAACACGATTTCTAGCAAGAACCACCATGGATCATGCTAAAAACACCATGCATGATCATGGCTTCTACCTACCAACATCAAGAAAATAAAAAGTGCTTGCATGTGTGAAATTTTTATACCAATGTGATCCTTGATCAAAAATAGAGATTGGTCTATGCTTGGTTTAGCTCAATTCATCCTAAAACTCAAGTAAAAATTGAAAATGTATGGATTTGGGGTGTGGTGTGGTGTTTCGGCAATAAGACAGAGAAAGAGAGGAGTGGGTGAAAATTTGGAAGTGAAAAATGAAATGTGTGTGTGTGTATTTTGGGTTTTTATATAGTGGGGTAGGGACCATAGTTGCAATTTGACAATAGTTGTGGCTAAAAATGTAAATTGTTAGCTAAAAAGCGAGAAATAATTATTAGTCAATTTTGAAAATATTTACGGGGCTCAGGTTTCGTAAAAATATTTAAATGTTTAAACGCACACGAAAAATAATAATATAACGACTTGATATGTAATTAAAACGATATGGTCGAAAATATTAAATATCGAAACGATCGATAATAAAATATAAAATTGTGGGCATCCGTCGGTATCGCGATCACTAGTAGTCCTCGTTGCTCGTCAAAATATTAAAATAAATTATTTAATATCGGTTTCAACTTAAACCGTTAAACATAATAATATTTAATGTTATAAAATACTTCAAAAATATTTGAAAAGTAAGAATTAAGACCTTATTTTGTGGGTTTTACATCCTCACCACCTTAGGAGAGCACCGTCCCAGGGCTTACTTCTCCTTAGGTCCGTCTACGAATAAATGTGGATACTTGTTCTTGAAGTAGTCCTCTCGCTCCCAAGTGTATTCGGGTCCACGTCGGGAATTCCATCGCACCTTCACTATCAGGATTCGACTTTGCTTAAGCCGTTTCACCTCTCGATCCATAATCTCCACCGGTTCCTCAATAAAATGCAGCTGGTCGTCCAGTTGAATCTCCTCAAGTGGAATTATCAAATTCTCGTCCGCCAAACACCTCTTAAGATTAGAAACGTGAAAAGTATTGTGAATAGCACTTAACTTCTCTGGCAATTCCAACTTATATGCCACAGGACCAACTCCATCAATAATCTTGAATGGACCAATATAACGTGGACTAAGCTTTCCTCGCTTGCCAAATCAAATTACTCCTTTCCAAGGTGATACTTTCAACATAACCATGTCACCAATATCAAACTCCAATGGTTTTCTCCTCTTATCCGCATAGCTCTTCTTCCTACTACGAGCTGCCAATAAACGATTCTTGATTTGTAAGATCTTCTCAGTCGTTTCTCTAATCAATTCAGGACACGTCAATTGACTTTCTCCAACTTCAAACCAACCAACTGGTGATCTACACTTTCGCCCATAAAGTGCTTCAAAAGGCGCAACCTTGATACTTGCATGATAACTGTTATTGTATGAGAACTCCACCAAAGGTAAGTGTCGATCCCAACTACATCCAAAGTCTATTACACACGCTCGTAACATATCCTCCAAGGTCTGAATAGTCCTCTCACTTTGTCCGTCCGTTTTCGGATGATACGCAGTGCTCATGTCCAACTGAGTCCCCAAAGCTCGCTGAAGCGATTTCCAAAACTTAGATGTGAACCGACTATCTCGATCAGAAATAATTGAAAAAGGAACTCCATGTCTACAAACAACTTCCTTCAAATACAACCGAGTAAGTTTGTCTAAGTCATCAGTTTTCTTTATCGGCAATAAATGAGCCGACTTAGTCAACCGATCAACAATCACCCAAATCGTATCATAACCACTAGAAGTTCTCGGAAGTCCCGAAACAAAGTCCATAGTGATCTTCTCCCATTTCCATTCTGGAATTCAGGTTGTTGCAGTAAACCTGAAGGTCTCTTGTGCTCAAACTTCACCTTAGCACACGTCAAGCATTTACTAACATAAGTAGCAATGTTAGCCTTCATATTCGGCCACCAGTCCTCAATACACCGGTAACCATACACGATTCTCGAAATACCGAATTCCGTCATCACGAATTTCGAATATAGGTGTCATCCTTCTACCCAAGTCTTCATTTCTCACATTCTCCTCTTTCATCGCCTTCGTTTGAGCTTTAAGTATTCGATTAGATAAATCAGAATAAGTTTTCATGGCTAAAGCTCTAACCCTTTTGGTTATTTCTCTGTCCTTCCTACTAAGAGCATTGGCAACTACATTCGCCTTGCCGGGATGGTAGAAAATTTGAATGTCGTAATCACTCAAGAATTCTACCCATCTTCTCTGCCTCATATTAAGCTCCTTCTGATCTAGAATATGTTGCAGGCTTTTATGATTAGTATATACCACACTCTTTGTACCGTAGAGATAGTGTCTCCAAAGTCTAAGAGCAAAGACAACAGCTCCTAATTCCAAATCATGTGTAGTATAATTATCCTCATTCTTCCTCAATTAACGAGATGCATACGAGATCACTTTCTCCCTTTGCATCAACACAGCACCAAAACCCTTACATGATGCGTCACAATATACCACAAAGTCTTCAGCTCCGTCGGGCAAAGCCAAAATTGGTGCAGAACACAACTTCCGCTTCAAAGTTTGGAATGCTTCTTCTACTTAAGTTTAAACCGATGTTGGAAGGTCTATATTTAATATTTATTAAGTATAAGGAGTTTTAGCAAGCATGATGTCGATGGATGCCAAATATTTTACGTTTTATTGTCGGTTATTTGATTTTTATTATTTTCGAGGTTTTATTTTAAATGACGTGTTAAGTCGAGTCGAGAGTCGATATTATTATTTTTGAGGTACGTTTTAAATTTTTAAAAGTATCTTTATGAAACCCGAGACCCGTAAATATTTTGAAAATTGACTAATAGTTATTTCCCGCTTTTTAGCTAACTATTTACATTTCTAGCCACAACTTTCATTAAATTGCAACTTGGTCCCTACGCCACTATATATAAACTAGAAACAACACACACACATCTTATTTTTCATTTTAATAATTTCACTTCCACCTCTCTCTCTCTCTCTTGAATTGCCGAAACCCACACCCACCACCAAAACACAATCAAACTTCAATTTTTCTTGAGTTTGAGGTTGATTCAAGCTACACTAACACAAGACCCAACCTTATTTTTGATCAAGGATTACATTAGTGTAAGAATTTTACACATGCAAGCAACTTTTTTTTTCTTGATGTTGGTAGGTAGGAGCTATGATCATGCATGGCATTATCATGATGATCCATGGTGGTTTGTGCTAAAAATCTTGTTAGAAACTTCATTTTGATCTTATGATTTTTATTTTGATTATGATTTTGATGTTACGGTTGATGTATGATGATATTAGGGTATAATAATGATCATTTCCATGGTTGGTTTTTATCAAAAAGTTGATTTTGTACAAGTTTTGAGTAGTCATTTTATAATAGTAGGTAAAAGGTAAAATCCAAATTTGTATGTTTTGAAAATGGCTTAACTTATAGCCTAGGGTTGTAGATACTTTTCTTAGCTTCTATTTGAAATAAGGTAGAGCTTCTAGCTCAAAACCAGCACGAAGTTATGATGTTTAGAATGATCGTGTACCGGGAGACGAGTATCGGCACTACAAGTAGTTGTTGTCGATATTTGGATCGAATCTCGCGGACTCTAAATGGATGTTTTTAAAAATGTAACGTACTGATAATGAGGTGTTTACTGTTGAGTTTACTTTAAAACCCGAGTGTCGGTTTTGTAAACGGAGTCGTTTAAATTGGTTAAAACAGTTGTATGAAAAATTAACGTAAATCTGTCCGGATTTTGTAGTTTGAAAATGAGTTGGGTAAAGTACTTTAAAAGTAATTTCCTTTATAAACTTGTAGGAGGACTTTCTATATATAGTAAGTTAGTTTATCGAGTCGTTTCATAAACGGTTGACGAGTTTAAAAGGGGTAAATAAGCTAGTACATGTAGTATGTACCGGCGGACTTTGTAAAAAGTATAAAATGGTTAAGTAAATGTGTAGTAAAGTATAATGAAGTTATTTATATCGTTTTATCTCGAGTTTATCGTGAATTTATGAGTTTGAGTTTGATGTTATATATGTATTATTTATTTCTCGAGTCATTATTAATGAACGCGCCTTATTTGAAAGGTAGCGGTTCTTATAACACCCCCAAATTTTTACAATTCAATACAACGGAAGACTCGTTGGTGTTACGGGATAGCACATTACTCACATCATAGACAACGCTTAAAAATCGCGTCATTTAATAATAACGCATTTCCATTCATAAATATCAAGTTTACATAGGTCCCAAGTCATTGTATTTTATACAGGTTTTACAAAGAATTTGAATGGAAACTATTATTTAATTGCGGGCCATGAATTCTTGTTCTCTACCCGAGAATTACCTTCAAGTACCTGAGACAAAACATGTTAAAAGAAAAGGTCAGCGATAACGTCGAGTGAATTCATAGAGTTTAATAAAACCATCAATATATCATCGGTACATAATTATTACCGAAAATCATTTTGTACAAATCTTTATAATAGGCCATAAAATAGCTAAAGTCATTTTATACAAATCCTTATCGAAAATCATAATATAGGCATTTGCCTTCAAAATCATTATACGAGCCAATGTCGTAAAACATCATACAATACGTTTTATAACGTTGTATAAAGTTAAATAAAAACCGTTATATGAATATGGTTATGTAAAACCAAAACACGAACATAAAACCAAGAATAAGACCCCGTATTGCTAGTCAGGCAATATATCGTAATTCAGTGTGTATATCAGTATTTCGTTATTTGGATTATTATAAGCCGCATGACATTGTTACCTTACTACAACAAACAATGGGTAGCTAACCCGAAACTTATTTGCCCATCTAAATCAGTGTGTCGTAACAATAATCACGCTTATGTAAATCTTCTCATACATAAATTCGCTTACCAATCAATGTGGCATGACGGGGATCAACCGTCAAGGCGCAAACTGGGGTGATCGTCCCCAAATAGTACTATTATATGCATAAGCGTCTACCAAATCCCGATAGTTCATAATTCATGCTAATGGGACTTTTAGTGACATAACCTAACTTTAATAATCCATTTCATTTCATCTATCGGGTCATTTAATCATTCATCGGGTCATACAATCATTCGGGTCCAAATCAATAAACAAACAATTGGGACAACTAGTGTCCTATTTTATAAAAACTAACATGTTATCTCTCTCGCGGGTTTATAAAACATTTAATAAAAACATTTAAAAGAGTGCGAGGCAATGAACTCACATTGATGTGGGAAGGCGGTTATCGGCGATTTGGATGTACGGTACGTGCTTCAATCACGGAAACCTAGACAAATAATACTCGTCTTAGACTTTTGTCCAATGACTTTATAAAAATAACAATTATATATATGATTATTTTATACATATGATGATGATCAGGTGGGTTTATATATTCTTATTTACTCATTTTAGTGTCTATGTATTGGTAGCTTTTTACTAGTTTTACCTATTTATATGTTTTAGGTCTAATAAGCCTATTATAAGTTCTTTAACTTGTTTTAATCCATTTTATACTTGTATTATCAGTATTTATACTTTACATGTTGGGCCCAAATGGGTTAAGCCCAATAAGTAATTTTTATAAGTGTTTAACTTATTTAGTTAAATTATTAGTCCAAATATGCTAACTTAGCTCGTTAATGTCCGTATGTCATATAGTTCGGGTTTTATCGGTTTTTACTTGTATTAGGTACTTATATATCAGTATATGACTTTTAAAAACTTTACATTAGACGGGTTTGATCGTCTAAGTTTTAATTGGCGAAAAACGTTAATTTTACGGTAATAGCCGAAAAAGTCGTAAAAATCATGTTTATAGTTTTTATAACTTATAAATCTTATTCAACTACCATTTTTATAAATTTTCCATTTATTTAACCTTATACATATTTATATAAATGAAATTTATAAGTTAGTGGGTTTTAATTCACATTTTATATTATATTATTTGAGTGCTTATATAATACTATTAAACATTAATTCTTCAAAATCTGATTTTTAGTTTCATCTTCACCATTTTATACTATATTATTTGAGTGCTTATGTACTACAAATAAGTTAGTTATATCTATTGCTCATTCCATGTCTAACTATCCTTAACAGTCCCTACAAAACAGACTATTCAGATTGGTACACTCATCTTGTTTTGATCATATCTCACTCATTTTGATGATTCCATTGCATGGCCAACTCTCACATGTGTATGAAATCAAACACTTACTGTAAACGAATTCCACCATGCAATTTTATCAGTTTATAACTTGGTTACTTACTGTTTTTATACAGCCAACTATTTAAGCAAGATTTTAGCATTGTTTCTTATGGTTATTTATCTTTTTAAGCATATTTATCAACACTTGATCCCCACACAACATTTTTATCATCATATATTCATCATATACATATACAATAAGAAAGAAAATACATGATTACATAATCAAAATAACAAGAGGATGGGAAGAACAATCTTTATACCACCAAGATTGTGTAGGTATTCATCAAGGCTTGGATTTTTGATCGAAGAACTTGTGGTAGATCAACACCAATCTTCAAGACCACCATTACTTGTAAACTTCTTGTAGAAATCAGCCCTTGAACATCACCAAATCACCTCCTTGGATGTTAGAATCACCTCCAATCTTCAAGGCTTCAAAGGTTTCTTCATTATATGTGTAGATAACAGATAGTTTATGGCTAGAAATGAACAAAATTTGATCAAAATGGCATTTTAGAGAGAGAGTCGACGAAATTAGGGAGAGAAGGAGAGAGTGGTTTGCATGTATGAGTTTTGGAGAAGTGGTTTTGGATGTGTAGTTTTGAGGTGGAGTAGCTAACTTGATTAAGTTAGCTTAGACATGTGTTAAGCTTCTTTGTGAAGCTTTTGACACCTAAGGTGTGTGTTGGAGCATTTGTAGCCATCCCATGTGTGGGGGTGCAAGTTTATCTTGTCTCATCTCCATTTAATTACGGGTACTCCTCGATTCTAGTTTTCTCGATTTGCGTGCCTTCGGGTCGTTTTACGAAAAACGTTTTAATAAATTATGAATCAACGGCACAAAACGAATCTAATAAAAATTGTCTCATCAAAAACGGATTTCAAAAACTTAAATACGTATCCTAAGGTTTCCGGTTTAGTCGTAAAGGACGTTAAATTATAATCATAAGTCCTAATCTCTTCTCGTAAATTTGTGAGTTTATGAACCAACACAAATATAAAATCTCAAAATAATATTCACAGACAAATTTATTTTCTGAAATGTCGGACTGTCACCAAAATGGTGTATGTAAACGTAAGCACGTAACGTAGAATCCTCCGGTTTAGATGTAGTCGATGCTACTTCAAGACTTAAATCCAAATTTCTTCCCAAGAATAAGTGAGTTCATAATATAACATTAAAATAATGTTTTTAAATAATATTTGAGAATAAAATATCAACCATAAATTGACGGATTGTCACAACATTTACCCCTAAACAGGATCATTGTCCTCAAAGATCATCTTATCTTACTACCGCTTCTTATAGAGTTAAAGTCATGTGGGTATTTCCTCCACATTCGGTCTTTTCTCACAAGTGTAATTCATTACAATATGCGAGTTTCATCAAACATAACTACGGGAATAAGATCAGGCTTAATATTGACTTACTTTCTCTATCCATGATGTTCACGGGGTTTTGATGAATGCAACTTTTCGCCGATCTAAACTTTATCAAGAAGTGATCAAATTCTCACTTGATAGACATCTTATCAAGTTCGATATACGAAAAATAATTCACGCAGCTCTTGAATTCCTAGTGTAGATCCAGCTTATATGCCTTTCAAACCAATCTTTTACATCATCTCAATGGTCCCATACTACGGGGACTTATTTCCCATGATCTTTCAAATCATCTATTCGTTTTTCCAAAGTAACAATTTTTGGCATAACTTCGCTACCCAACTGGTACTTCAAGATCTACACTTCATAACCATCTGCCCACTACCGGCAGTCAATAATCAAATCCTAATTTCACCAATCATTTCAAGTCTCGCGGTTCGAGTATTTGGTAAGGTTAGGTTCACCATCATATGAAACTTTAAACCTAAAAGACATGTCCATCTCACAATGGGTGTATGTCGGGTGTCTTCATCCCAACTCCTGCTTACAAATGCTCTAATATATATCCTCACAAGATTCGATCTCGATCCTAATACGATAGTTTTCAATGATAATCTTTTCTAAGGAAAGCGATTATACGGTTTTTTACCAGAGGTCAATCATTCAAGCATAAAACAGCACTTATAGTATTTTGTATCGTTACTTTACCTCGTCCCTTCGATTGGGGTGGTAAACAATACTCTCATCAAGATTCGTTCTCAATGACTTCTGAGCAAATCTCTAGAAATTTGATGCGAAGCGAGGATCTTGATAGAGATGATCGATACAGGCACACCATGTTTACACAACTCCTTTAAATACAAAAGAATCAATTTCTTTATCGAGAATTTATCATTAACTAGAATGATATTAGTAGATTTGGTCAATCTGTGGATGATGACCCAAATCGAATCAAATTCAGATGATGACCTTTACAATAGTTAGACGTTTACTAATGTATGAGGCGATGTCTGCCTTCATAATTTGCCATCAGTACAACTTCTTCAGATGAGGTACACTTAATTAGAAATAACATTAATAGAATACTTATACTTACGAGATTCCAGCATGACTAAATCTCAAAATCTCCACATTTAGGCAACTACAAGTGGCCTTTAATACATTTAACGCCATCGGCTTCTCAATTCTAATGATTCATATTAGTCGCGAATCCCTTTTTATTATCTATATTATCCTTTTTACAAGCATCATCTATTTTTAAACTGTTCGGCAATTTATTTTGCACATTCATTATAAAGAAACACATCCTAATTGATTCTTTATCCTTCCTATATAATGTGTCAATAATTACGTTAACTTTCCTAGATGGAATAAATATCATGGTCAATATTACTCAGAAATTCTTTCCTCATATTTTCTAAGTTTTAGTTTCGTCTCAACTATTATTTTTATCAGTTTTGCTTGATCCGACGTTTTAAAGCGTCGATAATTATTACACGTAAATTAACAATAAATATTAAGTTTTTATGAAACGTAAACGTTACAAGTTTAAATTTCTTAGTTTGACCAATTATAATAAAATGTTCAAAACAAATTTGGATTTAATTAACACGATTTTTGCTGATTTATCGAAAATAATTAATAAGATTTGTAAATGTTTGAAAAATCTTTGTTTATACTTTGGTCAAAAATTTTCTTAGTTGAAAAGCAAAAATTGTCGTTTTAAATTTTAAGTCATGGTTTAACGGTTTCCTCAATCCCTCTTAGGTTGTCTTGTGGTATACACAAACATTTACCCCTAAACAGGAGTTTAGTTAAATGATTTGTGTATAAAGGAATAATCCCTTAAAATCTTTTGTTAAAACATTTGTCAAAACATATTTCCATTTTCTTTTTGGTAAAACCCAAAGTATTAAATGACTTCTAACTTTTGAAGAGTCAATATATATATATCTTACCATCATTAATCAAACGGTCATATTATGTAAAGGATTAAGCATTAAATCTCATGTTTAAATATTCAAGGTACAGGCTTTCATTGTTCGGCCAATTCAGGACAATATATAAATAATTATTAACTCATTCTTATTCTTATAAACAAACAAATGGTCCTTAGTGATCGTAAGCATGAATTTATCAAATTACAGTCTACACACATGATTCACCAAATTATGAATACTACATGTGCATTGTCAATCCAAACGATATCACGTGAAACTTATAATGTTCATTACAAGTTCTGGATGTAGTGATTGGAATAGATAATCTTTTTCGCGGACGCGAAGTTGATATAACCATGCCGTGGATCAAATCTTTAGAACATACGCTAGAACCTTGTAAATGATCGAACAATCTATCATCTTGGGTAGTGGATATAGATTTTAATCGTCAATTTACTTAGTTCACGGTAATCAATAAACATAAGAAATGATAACACTATAGCTCTTCATGATGACGAGCTTGGTAGAATAAAAGCTTACTTCGACAACTCGCTCAGTTGTACGGTAACTCTTTTAATTCAAATGGTGCTGATGTATAGTGTATAAGCCACATGTGCAACACCGGGAATATAATCAATACCAATGTTAACTTTCCTTGATGGTGAAAGTCTAGGTAATTCACCAACAAATACCTCCTAAATTTTCAGATAACGGAAACATCTTTTAATAAATTTATTTTAATTTCTTTCTAGATTATAATATCTATGACTAATTCACAACCATTCACAGTAAAATTTCATGTCTAAATCCAGGATATGGTCATCCATCAAGAATTATTTAGATCACTTTTGATGATCAACATCTTATCATTTAGGGGAATTCTACTCGAGTTCCCATCAATTAAGACAATGTCATGTCATAATTAATCAATCCATTCTACTGTCACTATTAACTTTCTAGTTTCATTGTCGTCGATAAGATGTGAACTTCTCAAAAGACTAATAATAACTCATAATCCTTCACAAATTCAAGGATATCAGGAGACATAACTAACCTTAAAAGAGTAAGGTCAACGTATAATCTACGCGAGAGAATTTCAAATTAGATACAGACGAAAACATTAACGAATATGAATATATCCCATGTTTTCATGAATTGAGTATGCGTTCGAAAGCTCCTCGGATCGTTACCCAGGTCATTTAAATGAAATCTAATCAAAAGAAATGATAGGAACGTTGATACATCCAGTCGGGTATCAACACTCGGTAATCATATACTTTTTCAAAGAATCTCACTACGGGAGAATTGGACAAGAAGGGAATATCAATTTGTCAAATAAGACAATTTCCACAGATGAGTAAATCGACTCAGAAGAATAAATAGTACGGGCACATATGTAGGTGTCCCTATCAATATGTCCCTATTTTTCACTTCTTGCAGATCTCATAAAATTTAATCTTTCACAATCTTCAAAGAAAATTTAGTGTTTATTAATAATTTCATGGTGACTACTAATCAGCCTTGCATGGTCACTTCAAATTGTATGTAGGCACGCAACTATATACAATTTCAAGATTAACGATGCAATACTCAGTTCGTCAAAACTTTGTCATCATGTTTAAAATAAAAACATTTTCATCCTTAATTCTTAAATAAGAATCAAAAATAAATTTAAAAAGATTTTTTTTATTATGAAAACAATTAAGTTTTCCGAGGTGTTTTATAAACAACTTCATTTCGATAACGGTCACTTATAAATCTCACATTGAATAATCCTTATAGTGATGAAAATTTAAATTTCTCAAACTATACTGTTTTAACTTTATAAAAACAATGAGTGATCTGCAAAAGAGTGATGAAGAGTTGTTCACAGAGAACTAACTACAATATGATAGGAAATGAGCTTAGCCAAATAAATCATGATGTTTATGACCTCGATGGCACTCAAAAAGAATAATTCGCAACGCAACTCAAATCGAGATGAGTACTTGCTGAATGGTTGCATCACAAATGTGAACATTAGGAAGAAGCAAGAAAAGATAGATAACATCGATACATGTAGAATTTAGCAATCAAAGGTAGTCTTTTCATTAATCACAAACAAGTCAAAATTGTACCGTAACACATTACGTGTCACTATGTCATACAATTCCAAGAACTCATCCTACCAACTAATATCTCAGTTAAGTTATGGATTATTTTAAAAGATACCATAATGAATACTAATCTACAAGAGTCATGGGGGTTCCACCTGTCCCGGAAGATCCATCGGTCCTGATTCAGAAGAAGATTTCTTCAATTTATTTCTTGGACACTGGGCATCCTCGTCAGTGGACAATGGCCTAGGAACAACCCTTAACACGAATCAACAATCAATTAAAACCTTATAATTCAATCACAGGACTCAACAACTTCCTCTTAACAATTTAATATTCCATACGGGTTAAATTTTACTTTTATACAAGTTTCAGCCAAATCATACTCAATGCGATATCCTACCTCATTCTCCAATACTTTCAGTCTTATTCTTAGACCTTAATAGAGCAATAAAAGCTCGATATGAACAACACTTAATTTCCAATCCTATAGCTCTTACAAAAATACTTATCAAATGAGTCACTAGTATGAAATGACTCGATCATTCAATTAGACTTCTCGGAAAGATACTAGTGGCATGAGGCTTTTGGGTAAAGGTTCCAATGACAGCCTCAAGTGCAACATTCACCCATTCGATTTCAAATTTAAGAATTGGGTGACAACGAATCAGGTGACACCTTTCCAGGTGGTAACGTTTTGTCAAATTCCACTCTATAAGGAAAGATCGTCATGACATCGATATCAGTTTTAATCTCGCCAATTCTTCTTCAATATCACAATCAACTAATATCTACATTTCTACGAATATCAACCATTTTTTTAGGATCATAAATATCCACAACTTGGTTTAGATCTGGAAAAGCTAGATTAATTTACTAGAGGATTTAGGGTTTCTTGTGACAATCTACGTCGTATAAATACCTCATATAAATATTAAAATAATCATCAAACAATCATGTAATAAAATGACATCATATATATATATATATATATATATATACATATATATATATATATATATATATATATATATATATATATATATATATATATATATATAATCCAAGTTATATATATATATTAAAATAACACTTCTCAGTCTGGCCTTGTCGGTAACTCGGGAATTCTTCGGCACCGTTATAGTCAAAAGCTTTTAGACATTTTGAGAAAATGTTTATAGTGAAAAGATTTTGAAATGTTCTATTCAAAACCTTGGTTTTAAAAATCTTTCGTTCTCTATAACGAGAGCTCTAATACCAAACTATAACACCCCCAAATTTTTACAATTCAATACAGCGGAAGACTCGTTGGTGTTACGGGATAGCACATTACTCACATCATAGAAAACGCTTAAAAATCGCGTCGTTTAATAATAAAGCATTTCCATTCATAAATATCAAGTTGACATAGGTCCCAAGTCATTGTATTTTATACAGGTTTTACAAAGCATTTGAATGGAAATTGTTATTTAAGTGCGGGCCATGAATTCTTGTTGTCTTCCCGAGAATTACCTTCAAGTACCTGAGACAAAACATGTTAAAAGAAAAGGTCAGCGATAACGCCGAGTGAATTCATAGAATTTAATAAAACCATCAATATATCATCGGTACATAATTATTACCGAAAATCATTTTGTACAAATCCTTATCGAAAATCATAATATAGGCATTTGCCTTCAAAATCATTATACGAGCCAATGTCGTAAAAACATCATACAATACGTTTTATAAGGTTGTATAAAGTTAAATAAAAACCGTTATATGAATATGGTTATGTAAAACCAAAACACGAACATAAAACCAATAATAAGACCCCTTATTGCTAGTCAGGCAATATATCGTAATTCAGTGTGTATAGCAGTATTTCGTTATTTGGATTATTATAAGCCGCATGACATTGTTACCTTACTACAACAAACAACGGTAGCTAACCCGAAACTCATTTGCCCATCTAAATTAGCGTGTCGTCACAATAATCACGCTTGTGTAAATCTTCTCATACATAAATTCGCTTACCAATCATTGTGGCACGACGGGGATCAACCGTCAAGGCGCGAACTAGGGTGATCGTCCCAAAATAGTACTATTACATGCATAAGCGTCTACCAAATCCCGGTAGTTCATAATTCATGCTAATGGGACTTTTAGTGACATAACCTAACTTTAATAATCCATTTCATTTCATCTATCGGGTCATTTAATTATTCATCGGGTCATACAATCATTCGTGTCCAAATCAATAAACAAACAATCGGGAAAACTAGTGTCCTATTTTATAAAAACTAACATGTTATCTCCCTCGCGGGTTTATAAAACATTTCATAAAAACATTTAAAAGAGTGTGAGGCTATGAACTCACATTGATGTGGGAAGGCGGTTATCGGTGATTTGGATGTACGGTACGTGCTTCAATCACAGAAACCTAGACAAATAATACTCGTCTTAGACTTTTGTCCAATGACTTTATAAAAATAACAATTATATACATATGATGATTTTATACATATGATGATGATCAAGTGGGTTTATGTATTCTTATTTACTCATTTTAGTGTCTATGTATTGGTAACTTTTTACTAGTTTACTAGTTTTACCTATTTACATGTTTTAGGTCGAATAAGCCTATTATAAGTTCTTTAACTTGTTTTAATCCATTTTATAATTGTATTATCAGTATTTATACTTTACATGTTGGGCCCAAATGGGTTAAGCCCAATAAGTAATTTTTATAAGTGTTTAACTTATTTAGTTAAATTAATAGTCCAAATATGCTAACTTAGCTCGTTAATGTCCGTATGTTATATAGTTCGGGTTTTATCGGTTTTTACTTGTATTAGGTACTTATATATCAGTATATGACGTTTAAAAACTTTACATTAGACGGGTTTGATCGTCTAAGTTTTAATTGGCAAAAAACGTTAATTTTACGGTAATAGCCGAAAAAGTCGTAAAAATCATGTTTATAGTTTTTATAACTTATAAATCTTATTCAACTACCATTTTTATAAAGTTTCCATTTATTTAACCTTATACATATTTATATAATTGAAATTTATAAGTTAGTGAGTTTTAATTCATATTTTATACTATATTATTTGAGTGCTTATATAATACTATTAAACATTAATTCTTCAAAATCTGATTTTTAGTTTCATCTTCACCATTTTTATCATATCTTGAGTTCTATAAGGAGATAGAAGCTCATTTTTGGATGGAATAAACTTCATATTATGTGCGACAAACAAGTTAGTTATACATTGCTCATTCCATATCTAACTATCCTTAACAGTCCCTACAAAACAGACTATTCATGTTGGTACACTCATCTTGTTTTGATCATATCTCACTCATTTTGATGCATCCATTGCATGGCCAACTCTCACACGTGTATGACATCTAACACTTACTGTAAATGGATTCCACCATGCAATTTTATCAGTTTATAACTTGGTTACTTACTGTTTTTATACAGCCAACAATTTAAGCAAGATTTTAGCATTGTTTCTTATGGTTATTTATCTTTTTAAGCATATTTATCAACACTTGATCCCCACACAACATTTTTATCATCATATATTCATCATATACATATAAAATAAGAAAGAAAATACATGATTACATAATCAAAATAACAAGAGGATGGGAAGAACAATCTTTATACCACCAAGATTGTGTAGGTATTCATCAAGGCTTGGATTTTTATGGAAGAACTTTTGGTAGATCAACACCAATCTTCAAGACCACCATTACTTGTAAACTTCTTGTAGAAATCATCCCTTGAACATCACCAAATCACCTCCTTGGATGTTAGAATCACCTCCAATCTTCAAGGCTTCAAACGTTTCTTCATTATATGTGTAGATAACACATAGTTTATGGCTAGAAATGATCAAAATTTGATCAAAATGGCATTTAAAGGGAGAGAGTGGACGAAATTAGGGAGAGAAGGAGAGAGTGGTTTACATGTATGAGTTTTGGAGAAGTGGTTTTGGATGTGTATTTTTGAGGTGGAGTAGCTAACTTGATTAAGTTAGCTTAGACATGTGTTAAGATTCTTTGTGAAGCTTTTGACACCTAAGGTGTGTGTTGGAGCATTTGTAGCCGTCCCATGTGTGGGGGTGGGACAAGTTTATCTTGTCTCATCCCCATTTAATTACGGGTACTCCTCGATTCTAGTTTTCTCGATTTGCGTGCCCTCAGGTCGTTTTACGAAAAACGTTTTAATAAAATATGAATCAACGGCACAAAACGAATCTAATAAAAATTGTCTCATCAAAACGGATTTCAAAAACATAAATACGTAATCCTATGGTTTCTGGTTTAGTCGTAAAGGACGTTAAATTATAATCGTAAGTCCTAATCTCTTCTCGTAAATTTGTGAGTTTATGAACCAACACAAATTTAAAATCTCAAAATAATATTCACAGACAAATATATTTTCTGAAATGTCGGATTGTCACCAAAACGGTGTATGTAAACGTAAGCACGTAAGGTAGAATCCTCCGGTTTAGATTTAGTCGATGCTACTTCAAGACGTAAATCCAAATTTCTTCCCAAGAATAAGTGAGTTCATAATATAACATTAAAATAATGTTTTTAAATAATATTTGAGAATAAAATATCAACCATAAATTGACGGATTGTCACAGTTCTCTTGTTTGAAAGGCATCCATTATAGTCGATGATCATCTCGCTAGATCTATTATACTAAGGCGAGTCTATAGCCTCGCTTGCTACTTGTTTTAATGATTTTAATATCCGCAAGGGGGATACATGCTATTTGAAAATAAATGAACACAAGT
This sequence comes from Glebionis coronaria, assembly GCA_025667525.1. Classification (NCBI taxonomy): domain Eukaryota; kingdom Viridiplantae; phylum Streptophyta; class Magnoliopsida; order Asterales; family Asteraceae; genus Glebionis; species Glebionis coronaria. The sequence goes on from CM046876.1 coordinate 206,847,799, forward strand.
CCTGAGTAATTGTTAGACCCGAATGTTGCCTAAAGTTGATTTCATTGTATTATGTAACTTGTTGCTAAAGACCATAAATTCATGAGCCGTTAACTATCTTCTGACTTGATGTTGTGAGTCGGGAATAGCCGCTTACTCTAATGATAGTACTATTGGGTTGACCACCCTATCTGAGACCAGGGCATTACGTTGAGTAACCCGCTGGGAAGGATAATTTTACGTGAATAAGATTGTGGTATTCTAGCAACTGATACCCTAGAGGGGCAATGGTTTTATTCTAGTCATGTCGGCATTTGGCATGGGTGACTATTTGGTTAAGGGGTCGGTGTCATGAGCTTAAATACAATGTTTGTTAAATAATATCATTATTATTACTGCCTTGAATATAGATTGTGTGTACGACAATTCTATAAATGATTATGATTGATTTTCTTCTTGTGTTCAAATGTGATTTGATAAACCTATAGTCTCGCTCAACATTATTGTTGACTCGTTTTATGCATGTATTTCAGGTAATAGGAAGTGATGGAGCATGGAGCTTTGCTGTGGAGGTTGTGGCTTGGCTTTTGGAAGAATGTTGGTCTAAACCGTTTTCTACCTTTTAATGTTGAACAATTTACTTTATGTTGATGTACTGTACTAAACTTGTTGGTTGTTGGTCGAGATCCATGGGGACTAAACGCTTTACTATGGTATCGTGTCAGTAAAATTTGGGTTGAAATCTATGTTTTAGACCATTTATGAAAATCATGTTTATATTTTGTGTAAACGTCTCACTTTTGAGTCGTTCAATATATCTTGTGTGATTATGCTTGTGTCTAGCACCCAATTGTGTATTTCCGCTGCGCAATGTAAATTGGGGGTGTTAGAGATTGGTAATCAGAGCTGCAAGTTATAGAGAACTGGGTCGATTTTAAAATTGTCCTAAACTATAACTTTGGTGTCGAAAGTATTTATTCTTCAAAAGCACACAACTCCTCTGCAACGCTTCGGTAAGATCACTTTTAGTTTTGTTTTGCATTGTAGATGTATCCCTCATAACTGAAATGATTTCCCGAGTATTTATTAAGTAAATACTACGATATTGTATTGGAATTATTAAAAGTACGCTGAGTGCTTGTCAGTATCATATTTAATTTTTTTTGGCGATCATTGCATAAACATCATTTACATTGTGTTGCGTAGCATGGATAATGTATGACATTTGCATGAGCATTGCATACTAATTATTATTTTATTAACGATGACCTTAAGTATCCTTAACCCTTATAATTGTAGAAAATGCCTGGTTTACCTCGTGAGGATGGATGGATTGATTTGACTAATGTAGTGGATGGTGAGGAAGTAGATGACTTTGGTGCTAGTGACGATGAGGAGCCTTTTGAGTTTTTAAATGATGGGATTCCGCTTACTGCAGTTGGTCAGACAGAGTCTGAATTGATACAAGGTAGTTATGTTCCAAGGGTCAATGTTGTGCCACAGACTGTTCCAGATTGTCAGCGACCAGTTGTTCGTTCTTCGACTCCTACTTGTGATGCTTATATTAGCAGTTTGCCTGGGATTGCATTTGCTAGGGGTGATGTTCTTGTTGAGTCGAGTAGGGCTGCTAGTGCTCGATCTATTCATGATGGTATTCCTAAGGTTTATTGTCCAGGTCCTAGGTCTTATGATGATATTTTCTGGTTTCTTAAGAAGTTTGATTGGTCTTTGTTTGAGAGGTACTTGGTTGAGACTCGTGTGATTAGGAGGTTTGAGATGAATGAGAAAAAGTTTGACAGGTTTGTTGGTAGTATGAGGAGATCAGAGTTTGTTAGGGCAAGGGAAATGGATGAGGTTGTTATATTGAGATCTATGGTGCTGAATTTGAGTGGGCAAGTTGAAGGGTTGCGTAGGGAGCACGAAAGGAATGCTAGGTTGAGTGTGTGGGGTTTGCCGGTGAGATCTTTTCCTAGTCATGGTGTTGTGATTCGTGATGTGCCGAATCAGGTTGAAGCTCAGGTGTTGGTGAAACCGAATGAAGGAGGTAGTCGTAAAGGGAAGGAAAAAGTGGAGGAAGATTTTGATGATGATGATAGCAGCAGTGACGACGAGCCGATGTACAAGAAGCTGTGGGGATCTAATGTTTAGTTCTTTTCTGTTGTTTTTATTTGGCTTTGTTGTAATAGAACTTATGTAGACTCGTACTCTAATTTGTGATGAAACTTAATGACCTTTAAGTTTTTGTGATGAAGGATTATAGTGACATTACTTGTCACAATTTTGTGGAGATTTTCCAAAGTAATCCAAAATTACCTTCATGACTTATGATTTGTCTTATTAGTTCTTTTGTGTGATTGGTTAATGATTCGTTGTGAATTGTGTTGTTGGTGCATGTAGTATCCATGTTACATCTTGATATAGAAATCCTTCTTCTTATCTTGATATGAATACTTACTTTTTCTTTTTCTGTTATGGTGACAGGAAGGAGTTGGGAGGCATTTTTCTGACTTTACTAAATTACTGTTTGGTTAGTTTTCCTATAAACATGCCGCCTAAATTGACGACTGCTACTATTAATACAATGATTGAGCAAGCTATTGCTAGAGCTTTAGAAGCTGAACGTGCTGCGAGGAACCAAGAGGCTGAGAATAGGAATGCTGCTGGTCAGGTTAGAGGGAATGTTTGAAATTAGGTTGGAGGTAATGCTGATGAGCAAGCAGAAGGAAATGCTGCGGGACAAGTTGGAGGTAATGCTGCTATTCAGTAGGTTCAAAAGGAATGTTCTTATGCTAGTTTCATGAAATGTGGACCTACCCAATTTCGTGGTACTGGTGGTGCATTGGAATTAAGGAGGTGGATTGAGAAGGTTGAAAGTACTTTTGAAATCAGTGGATGTTCAGAAGCCAGTAAGGTGAAATTTGCTGCAGCTACTTTTCAAGATGATGCGTTGAGTTGGTGGAATAGTCAAGTATCTACGGTGGGATTGGTTGAAGCTAATGCTAGAACATGGACTGTGACTAAGGGACTGTTGACTGCTAAGTTTTGTCCTGAGGAAGAGTTAGGTCAGTTGGAAGATGAATTGAGGCATTTGGTGCTGAGGAACTATGATATTGTAGCTTATACAAGGAGGTTTTCTGATTTATGTTTGTTGTGTCCTGATGCGTTTGATGATGACCGGAAGAAGATGAAGCAGTATATTAGGGGTTTATCTAGTAATATCAAGGGATAAACTACTTCGTCGAAACAAAAGTCATTTGATGAAGCTGTTTAAATGGCTCATGCTTTAATGGATGTAAAGCTGCAGGATCAAAAGGATTGTATTGCTGAAGGGAATAAGAGAAAATGGGAAGCTACACACTCAAGCCAAGGGCAGAATCGAGGTGGTTATCGTAATAACAATAACCAAGGACCGAATAGGATTCAGCAATATAATTTGAGAAGGAATGATGGTGTTCGTGCTGCTACAGGAAATCAAGGTAACAAGGTGAATCCGAAGTGTGGTCGGTGTAATCTGTATCATGTTGGAAATTGTCCACCTGCTTGCAACAAGTGTGGGAAGGTCGGACATAAGATGGCAGATTGTAGAAATAAGGGTGTAGCCACTGGGGCCATTGCTGTCAAGGTAGTTTACTATTCTGGATGTGGAGGCCGTGGACATAAGCAGGGGAACTGTCCGAGGGTTGGCATACGACATAGAGGCAATGTTGCTGCTGTTGCGGCTGGGATTGCTGCTCCAGCCTATGTCGTGGGAGATGCTGATAAACCTCAAGGGCCGAACGTGGTGACTGGTACGTTCTTACTTGATGCTTGTTATGCTAGTGTGTTATTTGATTCTGGATCCGATAGAAGTTTCGTAGATGTTAGATTCAGTCAGCTATTGGATAGAGAACTAGTGAGATTGACAACTAGTTATAATGTGGAGTTAGCTGATGGTAAGGTTGTAAGCACTAGTTCTATACTGAAAGGTTGTTCTTTGAAGTTAGGTAATTATGTGTTTAGTATTGATTTGATGCCCATAGAATTAGGATCTTTTGACGTGATTGTTGGAATTGACTGGTTAGTTGGAAATTGTGCAATAATTGTTTATGGAGAAAGATTAGTTCAGATACCGCTAAGGAATTGGGTATTGACTGTGAAAGGTGATGAATGTACTTCTCGTTTGAGAGTTGTTTCTTGTTTAAAGATGATGAGGTATATAGAAGCAGGTTGTGATGTGTTTCTTGCACAGATAAGTAATGATGGTGTGAATGAAAGGAAATTGGAGGATGTGCCTGTGATTAGAGAATATCCTGAGGTTTTCCCTGAGGAATTGCCAGGATTACCGCCGCATCGTGAAGTTGAGTTTCGTATTGATTTAGTGTCGGGTGCTGCTCCAGTTGCTTGTGCACCGTATCGTGTAGCTCCATCTGAGATGAAATAATTATCTGATCAATTGAAGGAATTGATGGATAAGGGATTTATTAGACCAAGTTCGTCGCCGTGGGGTGTGCCTGTTTTGTTTGTTCAGAAGAAAGATGGTTCTTTTAGAATGTGTATTGATTACAGAGAGCTTAACAAATTGACTGTCAAGAATCGGTATCCATTGCCGAGGATTGATGATTTGTTTTACCCTTGCAACTGATCTGGGTCTAGTGTATACTCGAAGATCGATTTGAGATCTGGGTATCATCAACTGAGAGTTAGGGAAGAAGATATTCCTATAACAGCTTTCCGTACTCGATATGGATATTTCGAATTTCAAGTGATTCCTTTTGGGTTAACAAATGCGCCTGCTGTATTTATGGATTTGATGAATCGTGTATGTAAGTCGTATTTGGATGAGTTTGTTATCGTATTCATTGATGATATTCTCGTTTACTCCAAGAGTGAAGAGGAACATGAGAAGCATTTGAGAACAATTTTGGAATTGTTGAAGAAGGAGAAGTTGTATGCAAAATTCTCTAAGTGTGAATTTTGGTTGAAATAAGTACAATTTTTGGGGCACGTGATTGATAGTGAAGGTTTTCGTGTGGATCCTACTAATATTGAGGCAATTAAGGATTGGTCAGTGCTGAAGACGCCGACTGAAGTTCGCCAATTTCTTGTTTTGGCTGGGTATTATAGAAGGTTTATTGAGAAGTTTTCACTAATTGCTAAGCCGTTGACTAAGCTTACGGAGAAGAATCGAGTGTTTGAATGGGGATGGAAGAGGAATCTGCATTTAGTATGTTGAAGGATAAGTTGTGTTATGCGCCGATATTTTCCTTGCCAGAAGGATCTGAGGATTTTGTATTGTATTGCGACGCGTCTCCTAAAGGATTTGGAGCTGTATTAATGCAAAGGGAGAAAGTAATAGCGTATGCGTCGAGACATTTAAGGAAACATGAAGAGAATTACACTACGCATGATTTAGAACTTGGGGCTGTTATTTTTTCTTTGAAGTTGTGGAGACACTACTTGTATGGAACCAAGTGTGTGGTTTTCATTGATCATAAGAGTTTACAGTATATTTTGGATCAAAAGGAATTGAATATGTGGCAAAGGAGATGGGTTGAGTTGCTGAGTGATTATGACTGCGAGATTCGTTACCATCCTGGTAAAGCGAATGTGGTAGCTAATGCATTTAGTAGAAAGGAAAGAGATAAGTCTATAAGAGTTAGAGCTTTGACGATGTTGGAAAGTGTTGATTTGACAGAAGAGATATTGAAAGCCCAAACTAATGAATTGAAGGAAGAGAACGTTGAGGCAGAAAATTTGGGTAGAATGTTGAAGCCTTTGTTTGAAGTAAGGTCGAATGGATTGAGGTATTTTAAGAATAGGATTTGGTTATCGTTGTGTCTGTTTGAGAAAGATTCGTTAGGGGTGCGAGATTTGGTGATGAATGAATCTCATAAGTCGAAGTATTCAATACATCCTGGATCGGACAAGATGTATCAAGATCTTAAGAAAGTTTATTGGTGGCCGAATATGTAGGCAGATATAGCACAGTATGTTACTAAGTGTTTAACTTGTGCAAAGGTGAAGGCTGAACATAAGAAACCGTCTGGATTATTAGTGCAACCTGAGATTCCTGAGTGGAAGTGGGAGAAGATTACAATGGATTTTGTGACAGGGTGGCCAAGGACTGCAAATGGTAGTGATATGATATGGGTGATTGTAGATAGATTGACTAAGTCTGCTCACTTTTTGCCGATGAAAAAGACAAATAGTATGGAGAGGTTAACAATAGTGTATGTGAAGGAGATTGTTTGTCGACATGGTGTGCCTTTGTCGATAATTTTTGATCGTGATAGTAGGTTTACTTCAGAATTTTGGAAGTCTTTGCAGAAAGCGATGGGAACGGAGTTATGTTTGAGTACAGCATATCATCCGGAAACTGATGGAAAAAGTTAGAGAACGATTCAAACGTTAGAGGATATGCTTCGTGCATGTGTGATTGATTTTGGAAATGCTTGGGATAAGCATTTTCCATTGGTTGAATTTTCGTACAATAATAGTTATCATGCAAGTATTAATGCCGCTCCATTTGAAGCTTTGTATGGACGTAAGTGTAGATATTCAGTGTGTTGGAGTGAGGTAGGAGAAAGTCAATTGACTGAGCCTGAAATGATATTTGAGACGACTGAAAAGATTGTACAAATTAAGAAGCGTTTGTTATCTGCCAGAAGTAGAAAAAAGAGTTATGTTGATAACAGAAGGAAACCGTTGGAGTTTGAAGTAGGAGACATGGTTATGTTGAAAGTATCTCCATGGAAAGGAGTAATAGGTTTTGTAAAGCGAGGAAAGTTGAGCCCGAGATATATTGGACCATTTAAGATTATCCAAAGGACTAGATTGTTGGCTTATAAGTTAGAATTGCCTGATGAGCTTAAGGCTATTCATAATACTTTTCATGTGTCTAATTTGAAGAAGTGTTTAGCTGAAAGGGATGTGGTGATTCCATTGGAGTTAATTCAACTTGATGATAAGTTGCATTTTATAGAGGAACCTATAGAGATAATGGATAGGGAAGTTAAGAAGTTGAAGCATAGTAGAATTCCGATTGTGAAGGTGAGATGGAACTCTAGACGTGGGCCAGAGTTTACGTGGGAACGTGAGGATTTCTTTAAGGACAAGTATCCTCATTTGTTTAGGAAGGATTAAGCACCCCGGACGTCGCTTCTTTTAAGAAGGGGGGATGTGACAACCTAAAATCGAGGTCATTGCTTAATCTTATTTTACGATTATTTTTGAAATTTTTGGATGAGTTTGAACGATATTTATTTTTGGAGTTTTAAGTTTAAACCGATGTTGGAAGGCCTATATTTAATATTTATTAAGTATAAGGAGTATTAGCAAGCGTGATTGTCGATGGATGCCAAATATTTTACGTTTTATTGTCGGTTGTTCGATTTTTATTATTTTCGAGGTTTTATCTTAAATGACGTGTTAAGTCGAGTCGAGAGTCGATACTATTATTTTTGAGGTACGTTTTAAATTTTTAAAAGTATCTTTATGAAACCCGAGCCCCGTAAATATTTTGAAAATTGACTAATAGTTATTTCCCGCTTTTTAGCTAACTATTTACATTTCTAGCCACAACTTTCATTAAATTGCAACATGGTCCCTACCCCACTATATATAAACTAGAAACAACACACACACATCTTATTTTTCATTTTAAAAATTTCACTTCCACCTCTCTCTCTCTCTCTTGAATTGCCGAAACCCACACCCACCACCAAAACAAAATCAAACTTCAATTTTTCCTGAGTTTGAGGTTGATTCAAGCTAAACTAACACCAGACCCAACCTTATTTTTTATCAAGGATCACATTGGTGTAAGAATTTTACGCATGCAAGCAACATGTTTTTCTTGATGTTGGTAGATAGGAGCTATGATCATGCATGACATTATCATGATGATCCATGGTGGTTTGTGCTAAAAATTGTAACACCAGAGAATTTTCCTTACCATAAATAATAATAAATTATAATTATTATTATTTGAAATTCATTTTTGAGCGCTACCAAACTCATTGGTTTTAAAAACGGGACGTATTTTGACAAAGTTTGAAAATCGCATAGTCTGCGTACAGACACATTAAAAAAAATTAAATTAAATTTCATATTTAATTGTGACGAGATATTTAAATAAAATAATTTATTAAATTATTAATATTTTTATTTTAATAATGTTTGTTAAAAACACGAATGATGGAGTTGAAGTTTATTTTTATTAAAATTATGTTTGTTTAAGAAACTTGGATGATATTTAACATTTAAATGGATTTATATGATTTTTATGAGTTACTAGTCGTATAAATGATCTATTTTCGTGGAAAAAGTATTTTAAACGCAATGGCAAAAATTTCGAGTTTTCATTCTAATTTTATCGGATCCCGATCGAGTCCCGAGCCATGTTTAAACAAGATAAAAGAAAAGTTGTGAAAATAATTTACATAATAAACCCTCAACTATATTATACTTCTCATTTAGTTTTAACAATTTTTATAACTTTTATATAAATAACAAAACCCCTCATTTTCCTTTCACTTCTCATATACAAAAACACACACACACTAACCCTAAACTAATAAAACTCTCTCTCTCCCTCAAAGATTTCCGGCCACCGGAACCCTAATCCGGCCACCGGATTTCGGCGCCGTCACATTTTCCGGCCAACACCAAACCCTCCCAAAATGACCGGATCTACCCGATCTATTAATCCACGCGCTACCACACCTCGAATCCACTATAAATCATCACCTCCATCACATGTCTGTCGTTCTCCCACCATGATATCATCATCCTGCCGCCACCTTGCTTAATCACTAGCTACCTTCGCCGCCATCACCATCATATACTGGAGCCACTCGTCACCATTATTGTTACCACCAGAAACTATCACAGCCGCCACCCTTTTGGTAGTCATCATCTCCACGGCCACAAATCATCAACACCACCATGGCTGTTGCGTCGGCCAGCCTACTACTACCTTCGCAACCACCCGCTGCTACCATCGCCACCCCACCGTGACCAGCCGCTTCAGCCACCACAACCCCTTTTTATTACCACTATTTACCACCTTCATGTAAACCCACCAGCCACCTGACCATCACCATCCGCGACATCAGCCGGCCACCATGTCACCACCACCAGCGCTGTCGTGATGTTTATGTCAGCGGGGTGTTTGTCTCATTTGTTATCATCCCGCAAGGGGTGTTAGTTTGATGTTTGTGTATCACCGAAAACAGCCACCAAACGCGGTGTTTGTGTGCTTTCGTCGCCACCACAGCCGCACCCAAAAGGTGTCGGGCTCGTGGTTATTATTATCATTTGTGTTGTTATTGTTTCCATGAGATGTGTATAGCTCTGAAAAGATGAATATGTTGGTGTTGTGATTTAACGACCGTTAGTGTCGGTTGGTTAGTTTTAACAGCCGTCAAGGGGCGTTTGGTGTTGTGGTTAGTGAATGATTGAAAGTGTTGATTATCAGGATTGTTTGGTTGAAAGTGTTATTATTGAAAGTGTTGGTTATTTACTTGGTTATCGGTAAATTCGTTTGAAATTAGATCACTTATGATTCGACAACAAATAATTTGATATAATGAAAATATGTGGATATTTGAAACATGGACTGATTTTGAAAGTGAAAATATTATGCTATGTGATTATGGGAAACATTGTATAAACGAATAGGTCATGGCGAAATTTTTATAAATTTAATATTTATTTAGTTTTCTTAAATATTATTTAGAAACTAAAACCCTCTTTTTAGAAATATTAAATGGACAATAATGAAACAACGATTTATAAAATATTATTTTATAAAATCATAATTATTGTATATACATTTGAAACTCCATTTGGAACTCTGAAACGTGTGCCCTCTCTTATTAAATGATTTTTACTTAAATAAATAGGTGATTTTGAAAGCGTGTCGAATTATTTAAGTTTATTTTATTTGCAAGGTATTGCATGCTTGGATTATTTTTATTCTTTTATTGTCATCTTCTTGAGTTTTGTACATGTCGTGTGTCATGTATATTCTGAGTAATTCGTGCGTTGTATATTCTTGTTATATAATTCAAGCTATGAATTATATATATGTTCCGTTACTTCGTGTGTAATATATATTAGGTATATATATTACATACACGGTGGTATCCTCCACTTCACCTTACTGAACCGATTACTGAACCGATTACTAAATTAAGCGGTTTATGAACCGATGGTATTGATGAAACCTTTCATCAGGAAAGCTTGGATGCATCAAATTTGGGATGCTGGGAAATAAAATGTAAGATAAACGACGGCTTCTGGTGCTGAGCAGTTTTGGTTTACGTTACGCTGCTCTTGGTATTCGCATATCTGCTAACCGTTCTGCAACATCGATGTGAGTTCATACCCCCCTTTTTTATTTTCAAATCGCTTTATAAATGTTTTGAATCTCTTTTGGGGGAGATACATGCTTGTCGATGTCAATTACGTGTTTGTGCATTTCAATGATTGTTGTGATTACATGTCTATACTTTACAAGTATTATTGTGGTACATGTGCGTTGATATCCTTTTGAATATTATTTATATTGCGTACGTGCTTGTACTTTTGAGGATAGTTTACGTGACATATGTGTTTACACTTTTCGGATTATTGATGACTTATACTTGTGAATATCTGAGCTATCCCATAGCTCCTTTTAAACTACTTTGTATGTTTAATATTATGAAATGAAATGACTGCTTGTGCTTGCTTGTGGACGTAAAAGAATTGAATTCTGTGAACACTCAGTGAACTTCGTTTATGATTAGCCTAAGTAGCGATAGTCATAGTCCCCACTATCATGATCGTTAATTACTCTGCGAGAGTAAGCTCTTATGTTATGGATAGATCTATTCAGGCTTGACAACCTCCACTCGAGCATTCTGACGTCGGACGAGTGTATATCATTTGTGTGAACTCGGGTAGTCTTGGCTAGACTCCCACTTGGGGAAACTTATATGTACATTGTCGTGTACGTACTGGATCATTAGCTTCGATATCATGAGCTTAGCGCTATCATAAACACTGAAACACCCGATTTATCCTACACTTAGAACTATATCTCCTATAGTTGCCTTGGGTACTTGAACTGAACTTTTGCGGTCCATCTTGCTATGAATCTTGAATGTGAATCTTGACCTTGATCTTGCTATGAATCTTGAATATGAATCTTGACCTTGATCTTGCTATGAATCTTGAATGTGAACCTTGACCTTGATCTTGCTATGAATCTTGGATATGAAACCTCACTGCGATCATGTATTGATCTGATATGAATCCTGACTGCGATCATGTATTGATCTGATATGAATCTTAACTGCGATATTTATATGAATCTTGACTGCAATCATGTATTGATCTAATATGAATCTTAGCTGTGATATCGATACGAATCTTGACTATAGTATGAAATGATCTTGACAAGAATTTATTATGTGGTTTTGACATGATTCCTGCATGAGATGTAATACGATTGATATAATCCTTAGGTGTGGTATTGACGTGGTTCATGCATGTGGTTTCTATATGACACTTATATGATGGTTTGAATTGATGTTTACATGCTGGTTTGATATGGTTCTCGTATGCTAGTTTGACATGATGTTTATATGCCGGTCTGATATGATTCTTGTGTGTTAGTTGACAGGATGTTTATATGCTGGTCTGTTATGATATTTGTATGCTAGTTTGATATGATACTCATATGTTGGTTTGATATGATACGTATGTGCTGGTTTGGTATGATGCTCATATGCTTGTTGCTATAGTTCTAATCTGTGATCTCGATTGAGATACTAACATGAACCGAGAATATGACATTGTTATGTATATTGACCGTGGCTACTGAATTGAACACGGGTGTGAATGAGTTCATGAACCTAAAAACTGAACTGAAATGAACTGTGAGTGTGAACTACAACTTGTGTATGAACTGAAGTTTTGTGCTAACTGTTATGCTATTTCTAAACTTTGATTTATGACCGAACTGTGTTTTAATGTCTCTTTATTGTGAACTCTGGTTTCCAGAACATTTTTGCGACACTACTTATAGTAGTTGTCCTTGTAAACTTTTAAAGTGTCTTAAACATTTTAATAAAACTTATGAACTCGCCAACCTTTGTGTTGACACTTTTAAGCATGTATTCTCAGGTACTTGACTGAATGATTATTTGGAGTCAACATTGTGATATTTGGCATAGAGGTCGTTCTCTCGGATCAAGACTCAGATAATCATGACGTAACAGGCCCCAATACTCGTGGGCTTCCGCTGGGCCAATTTGGGGGTGTTACAGATTGGTATCAGAGCCTTGGTTATAGAGAATTAGGTGTTATTGTGTAGGCCTAAACTATAACCGATGCTCTCTTGTGTATTAGCATGTCGTTATGCTTATTCCTCTGATATATGAATACGTGCTTCACATAATATGATTTCTTATCCGCTGCAATATGAAAAATTTCCATGCATGTTTGCGATCTCTCGTTCCGCTGTTATATGAATGTTTACTTTACATGTTGTGATTGTTTCATGCACTGTTATATGAGTATTTGACCTACATGTTTGTTATTACCTTATGTGTGACAACCCTGGTTTTGAGGTTCGTCACTTAGTTTTATTTTGTGCTAGTTGCGTGTCTTTACGTGTTTATGTGCTTATTGGTGTGTATAGATTGTGGTTTAGATATCGTTTCCGGTACGGGGTACCTTGTGAATGAAACTATGTGTGATGATTTCATGTTCATGCGTTCACATGGTAGTGACTATGAAGTGAGATGGTGTTATTTGGTGGTTCTAGGTATACGTATATGTATTATAGAAAATCGTATTTTTACGATTTACGGTTTAGCATTTAGAGGTCGCGGATGAGGTAATTAGTCATATGAATATTTTTCGGGATGGTTTTAAGTCATTTAGGACTTAGTTATAAAGTTTATTGCAAAATTTGAGATTTTTTTAAAAGTGTATATTTTACGTCTTTTACGGTAAAACGCGTAAATTTGACTAGTTTTACGGTTTTGTGGTTTTGGAAGCTTTAGGAGCTGAAATAAATTAAGGAAAATTAAAGTAATATTAATAACATAATATTAAAAAAAAAACGAATATAGGGGTGTTTGGGTCGGTTTAGATGCACCAAAGAAGAAAGAAAGAAGGGAAAAGCCCAAAACAAGCCCAATGGACTTGTAATGGGATTAGAGGGCCTTTAGGACTTAACCAAACCCAACTCATAACCATAATAATCCGGTTTTTAACCTCCATAACATCTCCTAGCCGAATTCATCAATGGTGGCCAATTAAGGTTCTTCAAAAATTAGGTTTTCTTCATCTTCTATTAATTCAAAGGTAAAACCTTCTTAACCCTTTTCATATTAAATGTTTTTAATGTTTCTATGATCATATGATGGATTAGATTAGGGTTTAATTAAAAACATTATATTAATCATATTTTAATGATTAAATAAATTAGGGCTTGTAATTAGAGGGATTAGGGTTAATGAATGAGGTTGATTTTGTTAAACCCGTTTTTAAAAACTGGGCAGAATTTTGAGTCAATTGTTTTGATCATATCTGGAGTTCTAGGAACATTCAAGATGCGATCAATCTAGCCCTGAAAAGGTATTTGAAGTGGCTTTACAATGCAAGAAACTAGCACTAAATTGGAGGTCGGGAAGTGGGTCAAAAACAGGTTACAACAGTCGGAGGTCAAAACAGTTTTGAATTCAGCCTATTTTCTTTTTAAGTTGTGGGATGTTTGGGGTACTTAGGGTTGCATTGGGATCTTCTCACGAACATGAGAGATGTTTTATATATTGTAGTGAGTATCTGCACTTGGGCTAAGATTGTGGTTTAGGGTAAGATCCACTAATGGTAATGAACTTTTCATACGTTTAAAATCAGTGAATTCTGGATAGGTAGCAATATATACACATATATCGGGGCCTTAACAGTAGCTTTAAGGTTAGGGCAAGTGAGAGGTATTAACTAACATGTATAAAAGTGTGAATATTCCTTTTACAGAAACCATGGGTATATTTAAGTGGACGTTTGACTTAAAGTTTTGAGACCTAAAACTGGGACTGTTTTGTGTATAATTATGAACGGGATAAGTATTAAACTTAACAAAGTTAGCGACTTGTTAAGGAAGGGTAATGGGGTGATTAGAACTTAACAATGAGGTAATTATATGGGAATAGGCTAGATGTCCATCATAGGTTGATGAGCCATCTTGGTGATTGGTTCGGGTATTGATTGTGTGTTTTGGGTTTGTTAGCTCGTTGCTAGTGCGAGGACTTGTGAAGAAGCTATCAGGTGAGTTTCATAGTCCCATGTTTACTTTTGATTTTGACTTCCAGATGGGATGGAAGAGACACTGTGGTGAGTTATTTTATAAATTGTTGCTGTGAATGTTTTTAAGGTTTGTGATGGACTTGTGTGTACACTTATGTGATTAACTGCTATGTGATTCTTGATTATGTATGATTAGGATCGAGGGACACGTGTCGTCTCAGTTCTTGTGGTTTGACAAGGTAGTGGCCTTGTGGTTTGACAAGGTAGTGGCCTTGTGGTTTAAAAAGGTAGTGGCCTTGGGATAGGTACATAGTGTGATCATCTATGGTACCATGATGTTGTTTGGCAAGGTAGGAGCCTTGGATTTGGTTTGGTATGATAAATCTTGAATGTTAGTTGTTAATGCATATTTGTAACACATTGTCCATATGTTATTGTATTGTTGTTTGTTATTCACAGCTTGTAACTGATTTAGCGTTAGAGTCCAAACCTATGACTCTCACCAACTTTATGTTGACGTGTTTTAGTGTCTCTTTCAGGTGATAACGTGGTTAAGCGTGAGAACTTATGTGGCTAGGATTTGGAGAGCGTAGGAATGCATATAGAAGGATATCCCCGTTTCCTTCTTAGTTTACCTTTATGTATTTTTGATAAGTGATGCATGTTGGCACCTATATGTTTGATATGTTTGTGTTATTTGTTTGTCTCGGGTAAATGGTAGTACTGTTACCTATTTACCTAGACTCCTGCATGTTGAGATATTGTCATGACATTTGTGTCGCCATTTATGACATTTATTATTTCATTTAGTTATCTCTATAGACACGCCATGTTGTGATGATATCCATACGTCGCTCCCCATATTCCGCCATGGTGGGATGTGACAGAATGGTATCAGAGACAATGGTTATAGAGAATTAGGTTGCCTAGTCGCGTAGCCTAGTCTATAGCTTAAGGGTCCCTGTATATAGGCGTCATAGGAGTATGTGTGCATTTTATTATAATTGATGTGTTTGAATGTTATTTATTGTGATGTTTTGACTAGTATGAATTGAACCATAGTAAGTTCATACTTAGCCACATGTTATTTTCTTTTTGGGTTGTGACTAGTGCTGGTTGAACCATAATCGTCCACGCTAGTCATTGTTGTATTTTGCTTACATAGTACATTATAGTACATAATTTGGTACAAGGTAGTTTCTATTTTTTGTCGAGTTATTTATATACCGAGGTATGTTATTTTTCTTTTGATGTTTAAGTCATGTTCCCTAAGAATCGTGTGGTGGTTCGAGTTACTAGGAGTACATGGGTAGGAAGGATTTTAAGCGGTTTCCACTCTTACGGGCGACATGACTTATAACTGATTATGTTTTTGTTTGGATTTAGTCTATACTGTTTTAGCTAGACTATGGATTTTTGTATTCCAAGAGTATTACTATGTTATTTTAATAGATGGAGTTTTGGACTTTATTGTTTATGTGGTTATAAGCTTATGTGAGTAGATGGATTTATGTGTTATATGTTGTATTGATTCTTATAAGTGTCATCATAGGAGGGAGTGCATTGGGGAAAGGGTAGTTGTATAAGTATGGTGGCCAACATAGTTATACAAGTACCACAACTTCAACGGGTTCTCAAGTATGATTGCATGAAAGTGGGTTAGTACATGCTTGTATATGGTGAGATGTAGAATTTGGGTATACGTTTTATATATGAGTTTATGTAATGGATGCCTATGATATGGCTATTGTTCTTTTTGTGTTATATGTTTTGGATTATAGTTGTGTTGTGTGATTATGGGGTCACACGATATGGTTTGGTTTTGGAGGTGGACTTTGCCTTGTTGTGGCACGGTGAGATGGTGATTACTCGTATGAAAAAACGAGCGTAAAAAGCGATTGATTGACTTGACATGTATGATAACGAGTATGTTTGAGAGATTCGATAGGTATACATATGCGGATGTATATATACTAATAGATGTTATGTTATGATTTACGGTCGTTCAGTAGTTATTATAACTTGAACGTACCTAGTACTTTCTTTTGTTTAAACAATTTATTAGAGCTCGAGTTTGGTGGAGTTTCAACGACGTTTTGAATATTTAGAAGTGTGTCTTGTAGCGTATTCTTTGAGTTTCGTATTTCACGTGTACGTTTTAAAATGGTGTTCTTGGTTTTAAGTCTATTGAAATAACTTGGGATTTCTTTTGAAATAATGAAATCTTTTGTGTTAGGTCTTGCATTTCTTTTGGTCGGTATATATTGAGTTAGATGGTTGGTTGTATTCGGTAAAATAAGGGTAAGATGTTGGAGTCGTGTTTGAAACAAGATGTAACATAAAAAAAAAAATTTCTTTTAATCAACACTTATATATTTCAAATTCTAAAAGACTTTCTTTGAAATAAAGCGAAGTAAAATTTCTTTCTACTTACATAGTTTATATAATTGGGTCTAACCGATTTACGTCATTTATAATTATTAATACAAGGTTAAATTGAGTTTATGAAGATTTCACATACAATTTTATCTTTCATTAATATAAAACTGTTTTGGTCATAACTTGTTCGTTTTTAAAGCTTTTTGGATGATTCAAAAGCCTAAAATTATGTACTCGGAACGTACTTTTCAAATATTCAGAATGTATAGTCATGGGAGATCATTATCTTGGCCGAAATTATTGTACAAGTGTCTGGTTAAAGAGAGTTTGAATAGTAGTTTATTTTTTATGATTTAGGATGCACGGGATACCTAGTTTTGAGTTGAGTTTTGAGTTCGTCAAGAGGGTTGTTTGTAGATTGTTTGAGTCACATAGATGTGGGAGGAAATAAAAAAAAAGATATATATTCTTTTGGAAAAGTCGATCTTTTGCATGGTTTAAATAATATGTCGCGGGGCGTAATATGTTTGGTTGCCATTGGGTGGTTCTTGGATTATTTTTCGTTGTCATGGGTCATTTTGAATTGATACACATTTGGGTTTGCGTTTTCTTTTGAGTCTCGTGGTTTTTGACTTGTTTTAACCGGTGCACGTGAAATGTCGTTAGTTATCCGTGGTTTTGATTCGTTGATCGTAACGGATGGATTCAGGATGTAGTTTTGGTTTCGTATTGTTCGAGAGCGTTGAGGTAGTCATATGAAAGACTTGGTCGCGCCTACACGCTTAAGTAGGTGAACATGATAGAACGGTTGGAATACCCTTAGTGGGGAGGAAAGGAGTTCGTAGACGAACTAATGTGGTCATGAGGTCTCTTAGGAGTACCAAGATGATGAATAGAGATATGTGGGATACTAGCACAAGTAACGTGCCATAGAAAGTGTTGGAAGGGGATACTGTTCGTAAGGCATGTATGTTTTCTGAAAATTTCCTAAAATTTAGTAGGTTTGCCTATTATTTTGAGATAGAACCATGAATAGAGCAAGTAGGAGAAGTGAGAGGAGTTGCAGCTAGTGCCTCTCCAAGAAAATAGTTGATGGAAATTGCAACGGATGCAAGGTAAAAGTTGAGTTGTTTAGTAATAGACTGGACGTGGAAAGCGGTTGAGTGGTCCGATGAGAGGAAGTACCGGTCTTTTAAGATACGTGTAGAATTTTACAAGTAGGACGAGGTAGGAATTTATTCGTATTGCCGCTAAGAGAGGGTGCAAGGAGGACGTAACTAAAA
This sequence comes from Glebionis coronaria, assembly GCA_025667525.1. Taxonomy (NCBI): domain Eukaryota; kingdom Viridiplantae; phylum Streptophyta; class Magnoliopsida; order Asterales; family Asteraceae; genus Glebionis; species Glebionis coronaria. The sequence continues at coordinate 206,865,726 of CM046876.1, forward strand.
CTGCTAAGGATGTTGTATGAACGCTTTGGGTTTACGGTTATGTATTTGGCTTCACCAAAGCACTAGCGGTTTTCATGGTGTCAATGAACCAAGTGTGCATGAACGTGTATAAACGAGTTGTCATCGGGAGCGTCGACGACATCTTGAACTACTCAAATCTAAGAAGGAGAGTGAGGCGAATTATGTGTTGGTTTTGGAGTGGAGTTATACGTGAGATTTTCGAGTGTGAGTTTTTAGTATTAAGTTTACCATGATGAGTAGTTAGAGATGATGGCGTATCATGGAACCAGCAAGGGGCGAAGTGAAGAAAGATGAGGAAGCGTTTTGGAGGCTGAAGAGGTGGATTGGATAATGAGCCGATCTTGGCATTATCGGAAGGACCGGATGAATTCACGAAGCATGACGATACGTGGAGCAAGGATTTGGACGCGTACGAGGACGACAAAGAAAGGAGATCGCTTATACGTTGCAGGAACTGAAGATTTGGAAGAACTAGATGGACTTAGTGGGGCTGGATTGTTATATCTGCCTAGAATGCTAGAGGCATTTGGTGTACGAGACGTGGAGAATGATCTATACGGATCATGAACGTCTCCAACACATATTCAATCATCTTGATTGAACTTTTGGCAAAGGTAATGGGTGGAGTTAAGTGATGAAAGAAAATTGCAAGGCCAAGTACCATCTGAGAAAGACAAATATGGTTGATGAGACATGGAATAAGAAGAATAAAGTGAAGCAGAGACGAACTGGAACTATATGGATGACGTATTAGGGTGATTTGGATGAAGGGTGTAGGTTACACGAGTTGTCTAAAGCGGAGAACGCGTCAACCGGTAAGTTGCGTGGCTTGGATAATCATATGGAGAAAAGGGACGTAGACTATACTTCCTACATAGATAGGAGTAGCTTAGAAAGGGAGATGTAAGGACGAAGTTGGTGAAAGGGATGCTATGTAGAAAAGGAGGAAACCACTAGAGACAGTGAAAAAGTTATGTAGGGAGTTTCACCCATAGTAATGGGTGGTATGTTTTGGTAAAATAGAAGAGTTGATGTAGAGTTTTGTAGGTCCATTTATGATCTTTAGAAAGATCGGACCATTAGCTTATGAGCATAGAATTTCCTGGGGGAAATGAGTTGTATACATGATACATTTCATGTATTGAGATTGGTAAAGGTTATTTGAGAATGAATTTTGCATGTACGGTTATTCGGGACTTGTGTTAATGAGAGTCTTTGTTTTATCAAAGAGTCATCTAGGAGATTTATTGACTGTGAGGTCAAGAGTTTGGCAATGAGTTTAATTGTTTTTGGTTTGTATATGTGGTATTTTGAAACTTAAACTAAAGTTCACGTGGAAATGAGAGGAGTTCTTTTAGAACAAGTATCCTCGTGTGATTTATTGTCTGTGTGTTTGATCCTAAGGAGTAAATCTCGGGACGAGATTTCTATTAGGAGGGAGTGATGTGACAACCCTGGTTTTGAGGTTCGTCACTTAGTTTTATTTTGTGCTAGTCGCGTGTCTTTACGTGTTTATGTGCTTATTGGTGTGTATAGATTGTGGTTTGGATATCGTTTCCGGTACGGGGTACCTTGTGAATGAAACTATGGGTGATGATTTCATGTTCATGAGTTCACATGGTAGTGACTATGAAGTGAGATGGTGTTATTTGGTGGTTCTAGGTATACGTATATGTATTATAGAAAATCGTATTTTTACGATTTACGGTTTAGCATTTAGAGGTCGCGGATGAGGTAATTAGTCATATGAATATTTTTCGGGATGGTTTTAAGTCAATTAGGACTTAGTTATAAAGTTTATTGCAAAATTTGAGATTTTTTTAAAAGTGTATATTTGACGTCTTTTACGGTAAAACGCGTAAATTTAACTAATTTTACGGTTTTGTTGTTTTGGAAGCTTTAGGAGCTGAAATAAATTAAGGAAAATTAAAGTAATATTAATAACATAATATTAAATAAAATAAAAAACGAATTTAGGGGTGTTTGGGTCGGTTTAGACGCACTAAAGAAGAAAGAAAGAAGGGAAAAGCCCAAAACAGGCCCAATGGACTTGTAATGGGATTAGAGGGCCTTTAGGACTTAACCAAACCCAACTCATAACCATAATAATCAGGGTTTTAACCTCCATAACATCTCCTAGCCGAATTCATCAATGGTGGCCAATTACGGTTCTTCAAAAATTAGGTTTTCTTCATCTTATATTAATTCAAAGGTAAAACCTTTTTAACCCTTTTCATATTAAATGTTTTTAATGTTTCTATGATCATATGATGGATTAGATTAGGGTTTAATTAAAAACAGTATATTAATCATATTTTAATAATTAAATAAATTAGGGCTTGTAATTAGAGGGATTAGGGTTAATTAATGAGGTTGATTTTGTTAAACCCGTTTTTAAAAACTGGGCAGAATTTTGAGTCAATTGATTTGATCATATATGGAGTTCTAGGAACATTCAAGATGCGATCAAACTAGCCCTGAAAAGGTATTTGAAGTGGCTTTCCAATTCAAGAAACTAGAACTAAATTGGAGGTGGGGAAGTGGGTCAAAAACAGGTTACAACAGTCGGAGGTCAAAACAGTTTTGAATTCAGCCTATTTTCTTTTTAAGTTTTGGGTTGTTTGGGGTACTTAGGGTTGCATTGGGATCTTCTCACGAACATGAGAGATGTTTTATATATTGTAATGAATATCAGCACTTGTGCTAAGATTGTGGTTTAGGGTAATACCCTCTAATAGTAATGAACTTTTCATACGTTTAAAATCAGTGAATTATGGATAGATAGCAATATATACACATATATCGGGGCCTTAACAGTAGATTTAAGGTTAGGGCAAGTGAAAGGTTTTAACTAACATGTATAAAAGTGTGAATATTCCTTTTACAGAAACCATGGGTATATTTAAGTGGACGTTTGACTTAAAGTTTTGAGACCTAAAACTGGGACTGTTTTGTGTAAAATTATGAACGGGATAACTATTAAACTTAACCAAGTTAGGGACTTGTTAAGGAAGGGTAATGGGGTGATTAGAACTTAACAATGAGGTAATTATATGGGAATAGGCTAGATGTCCATCATAGGTTGATGAGCCATCTTTGTGATTGGTTCGGGTATTGATTGTTTGTTTTTGGTTTGTTAGCTCGTTGCTAGTGCGAGGACTTGTGAAGAAGCTATCAGGTGAGTTTCATAGTCCCATGTTTACTTTTGATTTTGACTTCCAGATGGGATGGAAGAGACACTGTGTTGAGTTATTTAATAAATTGTTGCTATGAATGTTTTTAAGGTTTGTGATGGACTTGTGTGTACACTTATGTGATTAACTGCTATGTGATTCTTGATTGTGTATGATTTGGATTGGGGGACACGTGCCGTCTTGGTTCTTGTGCTTTGACAAGGTAGTGGCCTTGTGGTTTGACAAGGTAGTGGCTTTGGGATAGGTACATAGTGTGATCATCTATGGTACCATGATGTTGTTTGGCAAGGTAGGAGCCTTGGATTTGGTTTGGTATGATAAATCTTGAATGTTAGTTGTTAATGCATATTTGTAACACATTGTCCATATGTTATTGTATTGGTGTTTGTTATTCACAGCTTGTAACTGATTTAGTGTTAGAGTCTAAACCTATGACTCTCACCAACTTTATGTTGACGTGTTTTAGTGTCTCTTTCAGGTGATAACGTTGTTAAGCGTGAGAACTTATGTGGCTAGGATTTGGAGAGCGTAGGAATGAATATAGAAGGATATCCCCGTTTCCTTCTTAGTTTACCTTTATGTTTTTTTTGATAAGTGATGCATGTTGGCACCTATATGTTTGATATGTTTGTGTTATTTGTTTGTCTCGGGTAAATGGTAGTACTGTTACCTATTTACCTAGACTCCTGCATGTTGAGATATTGTCATGACATTTGTGTCGCCATTTATGATATTTCTTATTTCATTTAGTTATCTCTATAGACACGCCATGTTGTGATGATATCCATACGTCGCTCCCCATATTCCGCCATGGTGGGGTGTCATATTATGTGTTGCTCATAAAGTAATATATCATATATTTTGTTAATTTTATTCTTGCATTGTTTAGATCTCTGCATGTTGTCACTTATCATGTGTTTTCTTGAAAAATGAAAGAAGTAAAGTTCTTTTCTACATTGTATCTTCTAGATCTATATATTTTTATGACCGATTTACCAAATCTATATATTTTAAAAACATAAATATAGTTTTTATAAAAATATAAGTTGTAGTATTTATAGAATCTATGGATGGAAGTATGTTTTTGATAAATCACTGGTGTTTATGAGTTTTGGGTGTAAACCAGTAGTGTTGCTATAAGTGGGTGTGTTTACAAGTGGTCAAAATATATTTTTTATAAAAGTTATACATTCTGTCCTAAATTTATATTGAGCCTAAAGCGTTATAAAAATTGTTTTGACACTAGACTAGCACGAGATTATGAAAATACAAGTTAATACCTTCGTTTTGATATATTATGAGCAAACATCAACTTTGAAATGAGCAGGATATGTGTGTTTGAAATTTGTTGTCGGAAAATTTAATTTTTGTGGAAACGCTAAAAGTTTACTTGCTGTCTATAATTTAGATATGGTCGAAAGAACGTTTTTGAGTTAAACTGAGCTATTTTGAGTTTCGAAATGAATATAAAATGTTGTATATGATTGCTGGAAACTTTTTGAAAAGGGTTAAAAGCGTGTATTAGACTTAATTTGCAATTGTTACTACGTGAACGTTGTAAGTGAGTATTTTGCGGAAAATAAGCTATTGGTTGACTGTGATTGGAGAAAGTGTTGAAAATATGAGTCTTTGATCGAGATTTGAGTACTTACTAAAAATGGCAAATTTTGAAATGGCGCCGAAAGGCTGTCGAATTTTCCGTAAAAAGTGTGTGGCAAAATTTACTAAATTAAATTTGGGTAAATTAAAATTTACGTCAAAAGACTTTCGAAATCCCGCCGAGTTGAAAATGAACATTCTTGCCTAAGTATAAGATACTAATATTAACTATATGATTTCAACGAGTCATATTTTACCTATAAAACTAAGCACATGATTGGCGAGTGACATACGTGATAGGCTTATGTGATTTAGTTGTCCCAACCTGAACTATAGTATTGTGTTTAGATTGTTGCTGGTGTTGTTCGCTATTACTTGACCTTACTTGTGCGGATTTAATCTTTGCTTGAGACGAGTTTATAGTTTCCTATTAAACGGCTTTATATGTTTAATGTTTTGGGATGCTATGAATGCTTGATTTACGTTTTTGCTATTATCTTATATAGTGCTACAAGACTTTTGCTTGTGATTGCTTTATGTTCCATTGAGATCATTGCCTTGTCTGCTTATGATTGCTTTATACACTGCTACCTGCTTTACGTAGTTATGATTGATCTATATATGCATTCACACTTATTTATGAGTCTTACCCGGTGATGAGTGAGACTCATGTGGTCGACTAGATCCTTTATTTATTTATTTGATAACCATTATAATATATCATTATATTATATATGGGTTCTATGTTTGGTACGTGTTATCACGCACATTATTGCGTGATTATGATTTATTTTCTTCCGCTTATGAATTTGAACGTCTATTTATGGAAAGCAACTCACCGACGACTCCTGCGCTTGCTTTTCACAACTTCCTCTAATAACGTTTTAGAGATTATAACTATTTTCAATGAGATTTGTTTTCCATTGATAACTATTATGATATATTATCCTCTTGATTACGATTTATGACCTTACACTCCATACACGTCTACACTCACGTTATCGCAAACGCCTATTATTGGAGTGTAACTGGTCGACGTATCGTTTTGATTATCTGATGTAATTTTATGTTATATCATTTGGATAGTTTGCCTATCTAAATGTTGTGGTGTGACTCCAATCAGGGTACTTATGATTTCATATTTAAATGGAATGGGACGTTTAAATATGGAGCATGAGTCTCCTGACAACAAGTTAATTATGATTCCGTATTTAGATGGTATGGGACATCCAAATACGAAATCATAAGCCACCAGACCCGAAGCTTATTTATGTTTCCGTATTGAGATGGTATGGGACATTTTAATACGGAAGGTGTAAATAAACCAGTTGTAAACTCTTTTTGTAATATCTATTTTTTTAGATACTTTATATATTTTGATGGTAAATCTTGTTCAGAATATTGAGTAAGATGAGTTATGAGGTCTTTATTGAAATGGATTGGGACGCCTTTACATTTGAATAAAGAAGTTATAAATCGCTTAACTAAAGTTTATTATTTATATTTACATAGATTGGGACGCCTCTGTGTGTAAATGTGAATTATAAACAAGTGGCTTAAGCACATCTGACATCATTTCATATTTACGTTATTATTCTATGATTCCAATTATGGAATGTGTTTCTTTTGACTCATGATTCGTCCGTATGATTTTATTCATTGCTTTCTCATCTTACCATTATCATTATTACGTTTTGGCGAAAGATTTCATAAACTTCACTTGAATCATGAATTGTTGCACGGATTTTTCCGAATGAACACCGATCGACGTGAGCCTAACAAGATGACTGATGTGAACCCTATTTCAACTTTTATGAGTCGACGACTTGCTAAAGTTCTTCACTTCTAATTTTCCTTTATTTATTCTCTGAACCGTTACCGACATTTAAGATGTTGGCGACTTGTTGAACTCTTCGCTTCTAGTTGTCCATATCTGTTCTTTAAAATGTTACTGCTTGGTCAGATTGATTGCCAAACCTTTCGGATACATTCCAGCTTTACCTAATTCTTTCCGACATTCTTGCCACTTCTAAACCTAGTAACAACGATCGAGTTTTGAGGACAAAACTCAAAATAACACGTGGATGATGTAACACCAGAGAATTTTCCTTACCATAAATAATAATAAATAATAATTATTATTATTTGAAATTCATTTTTGAGCGCTACCAAACACATTGGTTTTAAAAACGGGACATATTTTGACAAAGTTTAAAAATCGCACAGTCTGCGTACAGACACTTTAAAAAAAACTAAATTAAATTTCATATTTTATTGTGACGAGATATTTAAATAAAATAATTTATTAAATTATTAATATTTTTATTTTAATAATGTTTGTTAAAAACACGAATGATGGAGTTGAAGTTTATTTTTCATTAAAATGATGCTTGTTTGAGAAACCTGGATGATATTTAACATTTAAATGGATTTATAAGATTTTTATGAGTTACTAGTCGTATAAATGATCTATTTTCGTGGAAAAGGTATTTTAAACGCAATGGCGAAAATTTCGAGTTTTCATTCTAATTTTACCGGATCCCGATCGAGTACCGAGCGATGTTTAAACAAGATAAAAGAAAAGTTGTGAAAATAATTTACATAATAAACCCTCAACTATATTATACTTCCAATTTGTTTTAACAATTTTTATAACTTTTATATAAATAACAAAACCCCTCATTTTCCTTTCACTTCTCATATACAAAAACACACACACACACAAACCCTAAACTAATAAAACTCTCTCTCTCCCTCAAAGATTTCCGGCCACCGGAACCCTAATCCGGCCACCGGATTCCGGCGCCGTCACTTTTTCCGGCTAACACCAAACCCTCCCAAAATGACCGGATCTACCCGATCTATTAATCCACGCGCTACCACACCTCGAATCCACTATAAATCATCACCTCCATCACACGTCTGTCGTTCTCCCACCATGATATCATCATCCTGCCGCCACCTTGCTTAATCACTAGCTACCTTCGCCGCCATCACCATCATATACTGGAGCCACTCGTCACCATTATTGTTACCACTATAAACTATCACAGCCGCCACCCTTTTGGTAGTCATCATCTCCACGACCACAAATCATCAACACCACCATGGCTGCTGCGTCGGCCAGCCTACTACTACCTTCGCAGCCACCCGCTGCTACCATCACCACCCCACCGTGACCAGCCGCTTCAGCCACCACAACCCCTTTTTATTACCACCATTTACCACCTTCATGTAAACCCACCAGCCACCTGACCATCACCATCCGCGACATCAGCCGGCCACCATGTCACCACCACCAGCGCTGTCGTGATGTTTATGTCAGCGGGGTGTTTGTCTCGTTTGTTATCAGCCCGCAAGGGGTGTTAGTTTGATGATTGTGTATCACCGAAAACAGCCACCAAACGCGGTGTTTGTGTGCTTTCATCGCCACCACAGCCGCACCCAAAAGGTGTCGGGCTCGTGGTTATTATTATCATTTGTGTTGTTATTGTTTCTGTGAGATGTGTATAGCTCCGAAAAGATGAATATGTTGGTGTTGTGATTTAACGACCGTTAGTGTCGGTTGGTTAGTTTTAACAGCCGTCAAGGGGCGTTTGGTGTTGTGGTTAGTGAATGATTGAAAGTGTTGATTATCGGGATTGTTTGGTTGAAAGTGTTATTTATAAAAAGTGTTGGTTATTTACTTGGTTATCGGTAAATTCGTTTTAAATTAGATCGCTTATGATTCGACAACAATTAATTTGATATAATGAAAAGATGTGGATATTTGAAATATGGACCGATTTTGAAAGTGAAAATATTATGTTATGTGATTATGGGAAACGTTGTATAAACGAATAGGTCATGGCAAAATTTTTATAAATTTAATATTTATTTAGTTTTCTTAAATATTATTTAGAAACTAAAACCCTCTTTTTATAAATATTAAATGGACAATAATGAAACAACGATTTATAAAATATTATTTTATAAAATCATAATTATTGTATATACTTTTGAAACTCCATTTGGAACTCTGAAACGTGTGCCCTCTCTTATTAAATGACTTTTACTTAAATAAATAGGTGATTTTGAAAGCGTGTCGAATTATTTAAGTTTATTTATTTGCAAGGTATTGCATGCTTGGATTATTTTTATTCTTTTGTTGTTATCTTCTTGAGTTTTGTACATGTCGCGTGTCATGTATATTCTGAGTAATTCGTGCGTTGTATGTTCTTGTTATATAATTCAAGCTATGCATTATATACATGTTCCGTTCCTTCGTGTGTAATATATATTAGGTATATATATTACTTATACGGTGGTATCCTCCACTTCACCTTACTGAATCGATTACTGAACCGATTACTGAACCGATTACTGAACTAGTTATTGAACCGATTACCGAACGATTTCGATATGGGATTTAAGCGGTTTATGAACCGATGGTATTGATGAAACCTTTCATCAGGAAAGCTTGGATGCATCAAATTTGGGATGTTGGGAAATAAAATGTAAGATAAACGACAGTTTCTGGTGCTGAGTAGTTTTGGTTTACATTACGCTGCTCTTGGTATTCGCATATCTGCTAATCGTTCTGCAACATTGATGTGAGTTCATACCCCCCACTTTTTATTTTCAAATTGCTTTATAAATGTTTTGAATCTCTTTTGGGGAGATACATGCTTGTCGATGTCAATTACGTGTTTGTGAATTTCAATGATTGTTGCGATTACATGTCTATACTTTACAAGTATTATTGTGGTACAAGGGCGTTGATATCCTTTCTAATATTGTTTATATTGCGTACGTGCTTGTACTTTTGAGGATTGTTTACGTGACATATGTGTTTACACTTTTCGGATTATTGATGACTTATACTTGTGAATATTTGAGCTATCCCATAGCTCCTTTTAAACTGCTTTGTATGTTTAATATTGTGAAATGAAATGACTGCTTGTTCTTGCTTGTGGACGCAAAAGAATTGAATTCTGTGAACACTCAGTGAACTTTGTTTATGATTAGCCTAAGTAGCGATAGCCATAGTCCCCACTATCATGAATCGTTAATTACTCTGCGGGAGTAAGCTCTTATGTTATGGATAGATCTATTGAGGATTGACAACCTCCACTCGGGCATTCTGACGCCGGACGAGTGTATATCATTTGTGTGAACTCGGGTAGTCTTGGCTAGACTCCCACTTGGGGCAACTTATATGTACATTGTGGTGTACGTACTGGATCATTAACTTCGATATCATGAGCTTAGCGCTACCATAAACACTTAAACACCCGATTTATCCTACACTTGGAACTATATCTCCTATAGTTGCCTTGGGTACTTGAACTGAACTTTTGCGGTCCATCTTGTTATGAATCTTGAATGTGAATCTTGACCTTGATCTTGCTATGAATCTTGAATGTGAATCTTGACCTTGATCATGCTATGAATCTTGAATGTGAATCTTGACCTTGATCTTGCTATGAATCTTGGATATGAAACCTCACTGCGATCATGTATTGATCTGATATGAATCCTGACTACGATCATGTATTGATCTGATATGAATCCTGACTGCGAGCATGTATTGGTCTGATATGAATCTTAACTACGATATTTATATGAATCTTGACTGCAATCATGTATTGATCTAATATGAATCTTAGCTGTGATATCGATACGTATTAAACTCGGGTGTGAATGAGTTCATGAACCTAAAAACTGAACTGAAATGAACTGTGAGTGTGAACTACAACTTGTGTATGAACTGATGTTTTGTGATAACTGTTATGCTATTTCTAAACTTTGATTTATGACCGAACTGTGTTGTAATGTCTCTTGATTGTGAACTCTGGTTTCCCGAACATTTTTGTGACACTACTTATAGTAGTTGTCCTTGTAAACTTTTAAAGTGTCTTAAACATTTTAATAAAACTTATGAAGTTGCCAACCTTTGTGTTGACACTTTTAAGCATGTATTCTCAGGTACTTGACTGAATGATTATTTGGAGTCAACATTGTGATATTTGGCATAGAGGTCGTTCTCTCGGATCAAGACTCGGATAATCATGACGTAATAGGCCACAATACTCGTGGGCTTCCGCTGGGTTACAAAAATCTTGTTAGAAAATTCATTTTGATCTTATGATTTTTATTTTGATTATGATTTTGATGTTATGGTTGATGTATGATGATATTAGGGTATACTAATGATCATTTCCATGGTTGGTTTTTATCAAAAAGTTGATTTTGTACAAGTTTTGAGTAGTCATTTTATAACAGTAGGTAAAAGGTAAAATCCGAATTTTTATATTTTGAAAATGGCTTAACTTATAGCCTAGGGTTGTAGATAATTTTCTTAGCTTCGACTTGATATAAGGTAGAGCTTCTAGCTCAAAACGAGCGCGAAGTTATGATGTTTTGAATGATCGTGTACCGGGAGACGAGTATCGGCACTACAAGTAGTTGTTGTCGATATTTGGATCGAATCTCGGGGACTCTAAATGGATGTTTTGAAAAATATAACCTACTGATAATGAGGTGTTTATTTTATAAGTTGAGTTTACTTTAAAACCCGAGTGTCGGTTTTGTAAACGGAGTCGTTTAAATAAGTTAAAATGGTTGTATGAAAAATTAACGTAAATCTGTCCGGATTTTGTAGTTTGAAAATGAGTTGGGTAAAGTACTTTAAAATTAATTTCATTTGATAAACTTGTAGGAGGACTTTCTATATATAGTAAGTTAGTTTATCTAGTCGTTTCATAAACGGTTGACGAGTTTAAAAGGGGTAAATAAGCTAGTACATGTAGTATGTACCGGCGGACTTTGTAAAAAGTATAAAATGGTTAAGTAAATGTGTAGTAAAGTATAATGAAGTTATTTATATCGTTTTCTCTCGAGTTTATCGTGACTTTATGAGTTTGAGTTTGATGTTATATATGTATTATTTATTTCTCGAGTCATTATTAATGAACGCGCCTTATTTGATAGGTAGCGGTTCTCGTGTTTGAAAGGCATCCATTATAGTCGACGATCATCTCGCTAGATCTCTTATACTAAGGTGAGTCTATAGCCTCGCTTTCTACTTGTTTTAATGATTTTAATAACCGCGAGGGGGATACATGCTATTTGAAAATAAATGAACACAAGTCATGAGTAATTGTTAGACCCGAATGTTGCCTAAAGTTGATTTCATTGTATTAAGTAACTTGTTGCTAAAGACCCTAAATTCATGAGCCGTTAACTATCTTCTGACTTGATGTTGTGAGTCGGGAATAGCCGTTTATTCTAATGATAGTACTATTGGGTTGACCACCCTATCTGAGACAAGGGCATTACGTTGAGTAACCCGCTGGGAAGGATAATTTTACGTGAATAAGATTGTGGTATTCTAGCAACTGATACCCTAGAGGGGCAATGGTTTTATTCTAGTCATGCCGGCATTTGGCGTGGGTGACTATTTGGTTAAGGGATCGGTGTCATGAGCTTAAATACAATGTTTGTTAATAATATCATTATTATTACTGCCTTGAATATAGATTGTGTGTACGACAATTCTATAAATGATTATGATTGATTTTCTTCTTGTGTTCAAATGTGATTTGATAAACCTATAGTCTCGCTCAACATTATTGTTGACTCGTTTTATGCATGTATTTCAGGTAATAGGAAGTGATGGAGCATGGAGCTTTTCTGTGGAGGTTTTGGCTTGGCTTTTTGAAGAATGTTGGTCTAAACCGTTTTCTACCTTTTAATGTTGAACAATTTACTTTATGTTGATGTACTATACTAAACTTGTTGGTTGTTGGTCGAGATCCATGGGGACTAAACGCTTTACTCTGGTATCGTGTCAGTACAATTTGGGTTGAAATCTATGTTTTAGACCATTTATGAAAATCATGTTTATATTTTGTGTAGACGTCTCACTTTTGAGTCGTTCAATATATCTTGTGTGATGATGCTTGTGTCTAGCACCCAATTGTGTATTTCCGCTGCGTAATGCAAATTAGGGGTGTTAGATTAACCCACTTGGGCCCAACATGTAAAAGTATAATACTGATAATAAAGGTATAAATGGATTAATACAAGTTAATGGACTTATAATAGGCTTATTGGACCTAAAACATGTGAATAGGTAAAACTAGTAAACTAGTATAAAAAGTTACCAATACATAAACACTAAAATGAGTAAATAAGGATATATAAACCCACTTGATCATCATCATATGTACAAAATCATCATTTGTATACTTGTTATTTAGATAAAGTCATTGGACAAGAGTCTAAGACCGATTATTATTTATATAGGTTTCCATGACCGAAGCATGCCCGTAGCCATAATCCGCCTTTCATTATCAACGTGAGTTCATAGCCTCGCACTCTTTTAAATGTTTTATAAAATGATTTATAAACCCGCGAGGGAGATAACATGCTAGTTTTTGATAAAATAGAACACAAGTAGTCCCGATAGTATGCTTAATGATATGGACCCGAATGATGCGATGACCTAATAAAAGAGATAAAAAGGATTATTAGTAGTTAGGTTATGTCACTCAAAGTCCCATTAGCATGAATTGTGAACTAACGGGATTTGGTAGACGCTTATGCATATGATAGTACTATTTGGAGACGATCACCCCAGTTCGCGCCTTGACGGTTGATCCTCGTCGTACCACATTGATTGGTAAGCGAATTTATGTATGAGAAGATTTACATAGCGTGATTTTTATGACGACACGCTAACTTAGATGGGCAAATTGTTTGTCGGGTTCGTGGCCCTTGTTGTGATAATAAGGTAACAATGTCATGCGGCTAATAATAATCCTATATAATCTAAATACTCGATATGATACGATGTTAAGAACGATGATAATATTACCTATAATGGTAATATTGAGGCTACGGTCTCATGGACGGTTTAAGATGTATGTTTGATTTATATATTGCCTGACTAGCAATACGAGGACTTACTTCCGATATTATACTTGTGTTCTGATTTCAACGATTGTTTTATATAACGGTTTTATTAAACTCTATGAATTCACTCGGCATTCGCTGATATGATTTTTGCATGTTTTTATCTCAGGTGCTTAAAGGTAATTCGGATGAAGATCGGCTCTGATGGCCCACATAATAATAAAAATGTTCATTCGATCTATGTTTTGTAAACTTAATGACCTGTATAATTTGGGACCTGTTGTACACTTGAAACTTTTTATCGAATGAATGTATGTTAAACCTTATACGACCGTTTTTATGTGTTGTCTATGATTGGAGTTATTGTTCTATCCCGTAACACAATAAAAGACTCTTCCGCTGTACCGATACGAAAATTGAGAGTGTTACATATGATGTAATACCCAGAATGTGTGCCGCACTTTACATATTGTGCGCCACACTTTTATGAAATTTCCCTAGGAAGTACGTCGCACATTCCAAATTTTGCGCCGCACTTTTCGACTGGAAAACAAACATAATTATTAGAACACGATCATAGGGACACCGTTAACCCCTAACGCTTATCTAATGTTAATACATGTTTTTTATGTGATGAAATTTTGGAGAATACAGGTTCTGGAATATATGAAACCGGCTCGTCAAGCCTAGGAAAGAAGCGAAGGCCTACCAAATCGGCAAGTGCCGCACTCATGGGAACACCGAATCACCAATTTTTGAATTGGCCTGGATGTACTAATGATACCAAAACCATCTACAACAATGCTCTTAGTCTTTTATTGCAAAAACAAATTTTGCACATAGCATTGTGGATTTTGGAGTTTTGAACGAGCTTGGTTGTGAAGCTCAAATAAGGGAGATGCTTAAGATAGTATTGATAGAGGCTGGAGGTAATGAAGTCTTATTTGAATCCAATGCTTGGATTCGTGCTTTTACTTGTAGGGAAAAAATCTATGCGGAGCTTGTTCTCGAGTTTTTCTCTACTTTTCATTTTGATGAGGATGCCGAAGGAGATGAGTTGTTGACTAAGAAGATTTTGACTTTTAGACTTTGTGGAAAGGGACATTTTTTGACTTTGAAAGAATTTGCTAAGTACTTGGAGTTGTATAATAGAGATGAGCGAAAGGAGGAAGGATTTGAGGTATATTTCCAAGGAGGGGAATGTAATCATGAAAATTTTAATGCTAATGAATTTTGGGCATCAATTTTCCCGGATGAGGATCCATTGAGCTTATCTAGGAGCTCAGCCACTAGATGTTCTAGTCCACTTTTGAGAGTGCTTCAAAAGATGATTGCTTATGTCGTTTGCCAAAGAACCACGGGGTATGATAAAATATAAAAGAATAATTTGTGGTTATTGAGCATGTTTAGGGACAAGAACCGTGAGCAATATGCTAATATGGCTTGGGTGATAGTAAAATGGATGAAAAGGAAAGGTCATGGGAGTCAAGCGGGTAGTTTGATGGTGTGTGGACAATTTGTGACTAGGTTAGCTCAAAGAATGAGGCTTTTAAGTGATAAAGTTGTGAGTAGTCTTAGTCCATCGATTGTTTGTGATACCATTGACTGAATTACTTTGAGATATTTTTTTGAGCGGATGGAAGGTTTATCCGAGAAGACACGCCTGTTAGAGCACCTCGTGTAGGTATGGCGCGAGCTCCTCGTGCATCACTCCAAGATGTTTATGATAGAATGGGAAGGATGGAGGTTAGGCAAGACCAACTTGGGTTTATGATGGAGCGCCGATGTTATAGTATGGATCGATATAGTCCAGTTTTTGAGAGGATGGCGTAACAATATCATGTTCCAATGAGTGGACCTTATGGACCACCCGGATATCACCACGAGCCATTCTACTACACCCAACAACCACCACCCTATCCACCAAGTTTTCACACATCTCAAGCTCCAAGGAATGATGAAACCAAAGAGGATATGTGAAGCCTCGTATGTGTGTGAATTTTGTGTTAGTCACATTTGAAAACAATCTGAAAAAAATATTATTTTGGCTTTGTAATATGCATTTGTTGGCATTTAGGACAACTTAATACTTTGTGTGTGGATTTTTATTTTTAATTTGGTATGTGAAATATGTTTATATATATTATTTGTTTTAATTTACAGAAAATTAATGAGTCAAGGCGAACTTAGGAGAATATTGAAGATCTCGGCTTCACTAACGACTTGGAATAAATGGGGAGTATTATTCTTATTTTCCCCTAATTTTTACTTTTTCCTTATGTTTAGCATTAGGGACAATGCTCATAATAAGTATGGGGGTGATTGAGTGAAAATAAGATCGAATAAATGCTTGTTTAGTTTTCTGAATTTTCTGTACCCAAAAGTACGCCGCACATTTCAAAAAGTGCGCCGCACTTTTTCGGCGAATTTTAAAATTTTTGTACAGTTTTAAAAAAAAATTGTCGAAGGATTGATAATTCTTATAATTGTAAAGCTATTTTGACTCGGAATTGGTAACGTTATTTACACAATACTTTATTCATAATTGTGAGGATCTTTTCCGCAAGCATTCTTACATTTCAAATTGTTTGTGCCGATGATTAGTTTAATTCTAGAACCTGTGCTTGGTAATCTTTACGAGACAATAGTGGGATCATACTTGTATGATAAAAACATATTTTAAATGATAAAGAGGCAAAATAAAATAAAGAGAAAAAAATGAATGTTTAGCCGATGTTTTAAGATGATTATATATTGTTGGAAACCATATTGTGAAATGATAGTATATCATAAGTATGGGAGAAAGCATGTTCTCCCAAAAGAAAGATTATTTAAAAATAAAAAAATAAAAAAACAAAAATAAAAAAATAAAAGGCAAAAGGAAGCCTAAGAAGTTTTGAGTTAAAGCAACTACATGATAAAAGATGATCTATTATTCTTTAAAACATGCGGTGGTAATAAAAGTTTTTGAAAAAGACCTCTGTTGATACTTTACTTGGTGCTTACGCCAAATTTGGTTTAGTTTAGTTCCTTGCACAAGCCTATGGTAATTTACTTTTCATGACCGTGCTATTGAGAGATAATTTACCCATAATAAGGAGAGTGTGTGAAATAAAAATATCTACTTTGTGAGGTGTTTTATGGCGTTATCTTTGTGGTCGATTGTTGGATTTATCTATTCTTTTGACACTTATTAAAATATTTTTACCTTACTTGAGGACAAGCAAGAAGTTAAGTATGGGGGAATGTGATAACACCTTATTTATACATATTTGTAATGATGCTTTTGTCCTTGTTTGCTATGTAAATAAATAAATTATGTGTTGAATTGATACTAATATAGGATATTGTTTGTATTGTAGCTAAGCAAGAAACCATGAAGGAAAAGAATGAAGAAATAAAGAATACAGGGGCCAAAGATGGAATATAAGTGTGATTTGGATGCTCATGTATTATATGTTACTATGTAAGACCATTGTTATATGTTGGATTCATCCATGATCATTGACTAGTACTCATGTGAATGGATGAGTTTCATGTCATCTAGTAAATGAATCTTGTTAATCACTTTTGTCGAGATTAGTGGATTAAAACATATACCAACTCTTGCATAATCTCATGTACTACCTTAGTTATCGAAATCAAGCATAAACCTATCTTAATGTTGTTGGTATAACAAAGTCTTTAGTCGGATTCTTGTCATATCAATTAGATGTTGCATGCACGACTAGTAATCGGTATGTTTTCTTACATTATTTTTGTGCTTATATTTCATCATTGCTACCTATCTATCATATGGTTATGACCTTAGCCAAATGCACCCTTTAATACCAAATGTTAAGTATATATCATTAGAACTTGTGACACTCTAGAGGTAATTGTTTTGATATTTTTATAACAACAATCCCGTGGAACGAACTGGACATTACCATTAAGCTATGCTATACACGAAAGGGTATACTTGCCCGTGTTTATGTTTCTAGTAATTTGTGTGGCCAATATCTTGAATAAAAAAATTAAGACATGCAAACGAACATCAGTATTCCTTCCATGTGCTCATTAACTTTCGTCGTGGAAGTACTCTTCCACGTGCTTATTATCTTCGCCATGATAGTATCTCTTCCAGGCGCTCATTATCTTCGCCGTGAAAGTATCTCTTCCACGTGCTCGTTATCATCGCCGCGGAAGTACGCCTTCCGTTGGCTCGTTATCTTCTCCGTGGAAGTATCTCTTCCACGCTCTCATTATCTTCGCCGCGGAAGTACGCCTTACGTTGGCTCATCATCTTCGTCGTAGAAGTATCTCTTCCACGCGCTCATTATCTTCGTTGTGGAAGTATCTATTCCACGCGCTCATTATTCGGCGCGGAAGTACGCCTTCTGTTAGCTCATTATCTTCACTGTGGAAGTATCTCTTCCACGGGCTCGTTATCTTCGCCGTGGAAGAATATCTTCCACGCGCTCGTTATCTTCGCCGCGGAAGTACGCCTTCTGTTGGCTTGTTATCTTCGTCGTAGAAGTATCTCTTCCACGCGGTCATTTTCTTCGCAGTGGAAGTACACCTTCCGTTGGCTCATTATCTTCACCGTGGAAGTATCTCTTCCACGCGCTCATTATCTTCGCCTTGGAAGTACGCCTTCTGTTGGCTCATTATCTTCAACGTGGAAGTACGTCTTCCACGACGAATTACTTTGCCTGGCTACGGAATGATTATTCCAAAATTTTACATTGTTTGACCTTAATTGGACGAAGCTTGATCAACTACGTTTAGTTCAGGAAAAACTGTTATTTTTTTAAGTCACTATCAAAGTAATGGCCATAAGTCGGATATAATATCCTCATCACCTTGCCATAGAAGTACATGTTATGTTGGCCTTAAGCTGAATGCAATATTCGCACTATGCTGCATCATTAGTGGGTATAAGAAGTACGCCTTCAAATGTTCATGATGCAGCATACGGGTTCCACCTCCACCTTCACAAAAACTTCTTATAATCCTCACGTTAGAGATGAATAAGAATCACTTTGCCTTTTCGACGTACAGTCGATATTAGGCTCGACCCGACAGGCCCACGGCCTACACAGACCTTACTTATCCTACAAGAAACACTAAGCCTATATAAACAGGGGTAGGGGTATCATTAAAAATCAGGTTATCACACTCAAATACACCTCTTTTATAATATATCGCACCGATACTAACTTGATCGTCGGAGGTGGACCCTGGTGCTCCGGCCTCGGGTCCACTTCTAACCAGTTTACCTTTGTTTGCAGCATCACTAAGGATTCGGGAAGACAACGAACGGCCCAGGAGAGTCGTTGAACCGGCCTAGCCAAATTATGGTTCAACAAGTTGGCGCCATCCGTGGGACCAGAATAAACTATGTCTCGTGGTCTCATACAACTGAAAAACAAAAATCAATTCCAAAATTCGATAACTTTTAACCCTTCGTATTTTTTTGTTTTTTAATCATCATGCATACTTTTATATGTGACAACTTGATTTACCAAATCAATACTAACTGCATAACATCACTATTGCTCCATAAACTACGATTTGTGGGAATAAATCAGATTTGCTAAATCAGCACACAATGAACACCGGATTTAAAATATTACACTTGCACTTTGTATCCTTATTATTAGGCACGTGTCTCGGTATATTGATTCATGCTTATCAAACATAAACGTTTGGATATTCTTATAACATTTATTTAAAGATAAAATATGTCACATATCTTTTAACATTTAAAAAAGAATATGGTCTGTTTGTTTCTTATTCTAAAAGAAAAATTTGGGATATGTATTTTAAAAAGATACGTCGCATATCTTTTATAAAAAAAATGTATATGTCACGTCTTATTTTAAAAAAAAGAGAATATGGCACGTCAAACATGATGCGGCATTTGTAAGAAGATTTTTTCTTTTTTCTTTTTTTCCGGTTTTTGAAATCCGTCGTCATGGCATGTTCAGTCGTGCTCGTCTGTATGTTTGAACGTATTTTTTACCCGCATTCATGGCGTGTTCAGCTGCGCTCGTCCATACGTTTGGGCCTATTTTTAATTTTTTCCGTCCTTCTGTGATACTCCGCATGTCCGGCCTTACTATTCGCGGTGATCCGCATGTTCGGACTTTATTTTTTTAGTTTTTTATCCATGGTCGTGTACCTCTGTTATCAGAAAAATGAAAACAAAATTTACAATAACAAAACCAAAGGGTGTACATACGTTCTTAGGGATTTTCAATCAAGTTGTCAAAAGACAGTAGTTGATTTACCTATTCGTATTGCTTGACATATACACGTCCTATTTGGATAATCATATTTTTTTGTAGACACTACATCTAAATCTTAGATCGAAGGAATGCGATATGTTTCCTCCGTTTTTCATATGTCTATTTGTTATGCATATTGATTCATGTATACTTCATTCCACCATTCTCAATCCCTCAATCGTGATATTTACATAATCACTATCAATTTAATTAGCAAAAGATACTTCTTATAATCTATATCTATATCTTTTAAATAAGATAACACAATATTATATGTATCACATGCGATAAGGTACTTCACATATCTTCTAAAATATATTACTGATAATTAAGATCTTACGAATATCCTCTAATTTCGATACAATATTTTATTTTTATCTGCGGTCATGTTCTGTCCCTCCGCACTAGTTCGCACGTCCGGACAAAGATTACTATTACTTTCGTTTATTATTATATCGATCCATCATCTACATGATAAATAGTCATGGCGAACTAAAATATCTACGTGATTGCGAAAAAATAATAGTGAATGTGTCTCATCTATGGAGTACTATGATGTTATGGCGTAATTGTTTGTATTTTATATTATATAAAGCAAGACTTGAATACTATATTTCAGTTGATTGCCGTTACATATAATACATTTTTTATGATTACTCCGTACATTCGGACATCTTTATCCTATGGGCGTACATGTACTTATCGTTCCCATGAGGAATAAGAGGAATGAGTGAACCTAATAATTCAACTTGTCGTGTAAGAGGGTTGAAAACCCAACGACCACGAATCATGTTTCCTTGTTAGACACCTTGCTAACAAGACTTTGTAGTAAGTTACGCAAGGCACATGACTCATGATGGACTTGCAAAAGACACGCTTGATGAGACTGCAATTATACATATTCTCATCGTCCAAATCGTGCTTAAAATGCTTAAAATATCATCAAAATACCCAAATATATGCTTTTGTTTGTTCATTGTGTATTTTAGGTACGGATATTATGAAATCAACAAAAGAATATGAGAATGAAGCAAAAACGAACACGGGAAACGAAGCCGCACAAAGAACCGGACCCGAATCATGAATTTCCAAAATGGTCCTTGAAGTTTTGAAGATTGGCAACATTGGTCCCTCATCTTTGAATATTTGGCAAGAAAAGACCTTGAAGAAATTATCATTGGCAAGAAAAGTCCTCCATGATTGAAGATTATACATGTTAGGCCCTTGAAGAATGTTGAATTTGCATATTATGTCCTTGGAACAGGTTTATAAAACCTTTGGTGGCCAAAATGGGAAAAACAAAACTTATCTAACAAAGGAAAGCAAATTATGGGCTGTTTATTTTAAAGTGACAAGTAAAAGGGAATTGAGGGACCAAATGCACCTAGACAATGAAACCCCAAACAACCACTCAACTGCTTCCACGTCACCCCTACTTCACAAACCAGCCAATCACATCCTCACAACCTCCCACGTCATCAATCTACTAACCCATATTTTTAAAACCAGATTTATTAAACTTAATTTTTGTGGCAAACAACACTTTTAAAATCTAATCACCCCTTAAACGATTAAACCCCACACCTGCTTAAACCAAATATCCATGAACCCTAATTTCCTAATTAGCTAAAAACAAAGGGTTAATCCCTTAAGCTCTCTAGAACAGTGATTTACACCTTTCTCACCCAAACCCACTCATATAAACATAAAACCGTGACCTCTTTGGGCCCCACTCATGCTCCCTTTCTCCCTCAAAAGTGGAAAAAATTGAATCTTGCTTACCAATCAACGGCTAGCAACAAAACTTGGGCCCTAAGGAGTATAGCAACGCTCTTGATCACTCTTCCAACCTGGCATATCACTTTCTTCATCAGACTCACATGGGAACGATTTTGACCAAGATTCCCCAAGAGCAAGACTGGAAATCTGCATTTAGGGTTTAGGGCTTTGTATTATTTTATTCCTATTCTAGATTGTTCTTTCCAGTAGTATAAATGAGGTGGATTGTACCTCATTTGGTTTTGTTCCAGAATTTGTTATTTTTTAGATTAATGAAAATGAAAACTTTATAATCTTGCAAAATCTGTGTTCCATTTTAACTGTTTTCTAAGTTTAACATTTACTTTTATATGCAAAGTTAGTGTAAGGTTTCAAATTTGGTATTTGGTTCAAGGACGTTTTTTACAAAAATATTTTTTTAGACTTTCTGAAATCCACAAACAATGAAGTGATAGTGGATTTGTGTGTGGGATTTCAGAGTTTACTTAACGTTTTTCATAGTCTCAAAGTATCAAAGGGTGTTTTAAAAGATTTCAGTTTTCAAAGATTTTTCATAAAATCTGATTTTACCTTTTTTATATTTAATATATTACTGTAGCAAAAGCTACAAGCCAACAGCTTGTAGCCTTTGCTACTTGTATCCTTTGCTACTTGTAGTTTGTTCTCTGTTTTGTGGTCTTGTGCAGGAACAAAGGCACCAAGAAAGTTCATCATCTCATGGTCATTTCTTTTCAATTATGAAGATATTTTTGGCTTTGGGTCCTTTGGATTCCAATTAGCAAGCCTTCTCTACACTTCATAAGCCCTCAATAGCAGTTGAAAAATCCAAGCAGAAGGCCTCAGCCCAAGGTAATAGTAGGCTTGAACCCTGTTTACATTTTTCAAATGTTTTTCTTTGGTTTTATGAAATTGTGGATTACTTGTCTAAATTGTTAATTTATCTGTTTGTTTATGCTTGTTTAGGTATTATATGCGTGTTTAGTTGGTTTGTCATCAGTTTGGTTTGAGTTTGTTTAGATTTTGTTTGAAAAATCCATTTTTAGAAATTGTAGGGATGTTTGGGATTAGGGTTTAAGCTAAGCCCTTGACCAGTTCTTGGATTAAAAACCACTCAAACATACTACTCAGGTTATTGTTAGGTGTTTTCAGTAGTTTATGTTTAGTTTTATAGGGTAAAAAGGAGTTTGCATTTTAAAGTTTGGACAAAAGTAGCATATAAAAATAGTAGGCCCCTTAACTGCTTTGTTTAGGTATAAATTGTGCCTTCAAATCTTGTAGGTTGTTAGCTATTCTGGTCTTGTAGGTATTGTAACTAGTTTGGTTTAGTTTGGTGTCTTATTGAGTGAAAATGGAAGACCTAAACTTCACCCATTTGCCAAATAGTTCAGCAATCAACCACCAGACCTTATAGCACCATATCAGTAACTATAAGGGGGTTTTTTGTGTGAATCTTGTATGTAAGGTGTGATTTTTCTTGTTTATTTGACTCCCCACAACCCAACTGGTTCTGGGGGTGCCCAATTGTCCAAAAGAAACCAAGTTCCCACTGCTAGTGGAAAAGTTTCCACTGCTTTGCAAACAGACAAAAAGAATCCAAGTATCCCTTTTAGTTTTTTAAAAATTTGTCTTTAGTGAACTTTTTTAGGAGTTGTTACTTGATTTTAATTTTGTTATTTTTCTTATTTTATTTCTGAATTTTCTATAAAGTTTATTTTTCAAACACTGTTCATTTACTATTTTTTAGATCAAATTGTATTTTAAATTAGTTTTTAATTAACTATTTTTGTCTTTTAATTTAAAAAGATTTTACTGTTCACTTTTTTAAGTAATTTTTAGATTTAATTTAAGTTTAATTAGTTTTACTTTAAATTTGTTTTGTCTTTTAGTGTAAAAAAGTTTTGTTTTCAACTTTTTTCAATTTTCTACTATTTAGTAATATAGTTTAGGATTTTTCAAAAAGTCAAATTAATTTTAGCACTATTTTAATATTTTTAATCATTATTTTAGTTTAAAAATAGTTCTTAGTGTTTTAAAAAAAGAAAAATAGTCTCTAAAATTTAGGAAAAATACTTTTTAGTCTTTAAATAATATAAGTGAGTTATTTGTTCAATAAAATAATATTTTTGGCTTTTTCTTAATTATATTTAATTTTAGGGCTTTAATTAGCATTTAACATTGAATATTTAATTAATAAAAGGTTTTAAAATTTATTTATTGGATTTTTATTCTTATTTATATTATTTTAGACTTAGTTTTCATTTTTAATTAAATTTTAGCTTTAATTTTTAATTTTGTCACGTTTACGCATTTACGTTCGCGTTTTACGTCAATTCGGCGTAGTATACTCGTAATCGTAGCTCGTCTTTAATTTTTCTCTCTTAAACCAAAAACGACACTAATCCAAACTTTGATTTTACATATTGGCACTCATAATCACACACCTCCATCGAGAACGAACTCGCATTTATTCGGTTTCGCGTTTTTCCTAAAATGTGCAACTTAATACATGCCACATACGCTTTTTTCCAACGTGTACGATTTACATCAATTTTTGGCGTTGCTGTCGGGGAGGTGTTAGCCATTATTATTATCGTGTTTGTGTGAGTAGTGCGTTTTTGCTTTTCAATTTTTGGAAAGCGTAAATATCGTACATACTCATTTTTGTTATTTTTCCTTATTATATTATAGTATCCAAATAAATCGTGTTTATTTTTCCTAAACTAAACACAAAACAATCATTTTACTATATTGTAGATATCGCATTATCGTTTTCGTTTTCGTTTTTCTTGTGAATATATTACTATATTGTACTTACGTAGAACAATAAATATACAAGTACTCCAAAAGCGTGAAAACGCAACCTTGATTCGGGATTTCATCACTCGATCATTGTATTCGAATCTAAAGCAAACGTTTAAAGGCAAAATAGATAAATACTTTCGTGAGGCTTAATTTCGATTAACACGAACTATAAGTTGGGTATAAGGCAGTTGTATTTCACGACCTAAGGGAAAAAGGATCTTAAGTGCTTAGCGCCGCCTCGTTTCCTCCGCTTGCTTGTGCATGTTTTGAGAAAGAGGGCTAATCGAGGGTTTGCCGCCCAGGTATTATCTACGTATACTATATTTGCATGTTTTCAAGATTAAACCCTCTTGAACGTTTTGGTGTTCCACCAACGTTCTAAAGTCATCGAAGGTGTTCACTCCACGTGATCGTTTTCATTCTTTGAGGCTCCTTTAATCGAGAAATCGATTCGAGGAGAGATTTGTAGATTTGATTCTACGTAATACAAGAAAAATAAAAAAAAAATTAAAAAACAATCAAAAATCAAAAAATTTTAAAAATCGTAAAACCGCAAAAAGAATCTTCTTTGCTAGCACCCATTATACGCTTAGTGCATGCGCACTCGATCGAAGGACTATTCTAATTCTAGCGACGCTTCGAATTGACGCAATCGTAATCGAAGGAATCGACGACGTAGACGAGAATTAGAAACCGGCGTTCCTAATATCGTTGTTAAAGAAACCTTAGACGAGACGGCCGACAATCGTTCTATGATGGAATTGCTCCAAGCGCCCACCGAGGGTTATGGAGACGCGATCGTAATTCCCGCTATCGAAGCGGAGAATTTTGAGATTAAGAGCGGAATGCTTTCGTTGTTGGGAATAAATTATGGGTCAGTTCACTAGACGCTGATAAGAAGAATTCAAGCGCTGATAAGATGACATTGGACGCTGACAGCCAAGCGTTGACATTTGTAGAAGTCAACGCTGACAGCCTTGAAGATTAACACTGATGGAATATATCTTCATACGAATCTTTTTGTTTATTTGTTTCTTTATTTGTGTATGGTAAAGATAAGCTCGACATTGTATTTTCCATTATTATCTTTACCTAGAATAGTTGATTCGTAGCTTATTGTACAAGACTTCTTAATCTATAAAAGAAGATCTTTTAGGTTAATGTTAATCATCAGTTATCATAAGTTTTCACAAGTTAAACCTCTTTCATTGTAATCAAGTTCGATCATTCTAATACAAGTGAAAGTTTGTTTAACATCTTTGTGTTTTAGATTAAGTGTTAATTCCGCATAACACTTAGTTACTTTATTCATAAGCAAAGGTTTCTCTACGTGTATTACTTGATCTAATCTCGTATACACAAAGCTTAATCGATCTAAGTTTGGGATCAACAAGTGGTATCAGAGCTTGTTGAGAAACTTTTGATCTTTAAGTAACGCAAGAACCCTAAAACACCAAAAACCCTAAAAACCCTAAATTTCTCAAAACCCTAAAAACATCATGTCTGGCACAAATCAGCCTCCTGCTCCAGTTTTGCTACAAAACAACACCACAAACCCTAGTATCAAATTCCCATGTTTGATGCCAGGAACTTCGAGCTTTGGAAGTTTAATTTTGAGCAATATATAGCCATCCATGACTACACTCTTTGGGAGATTGTTGAATATGGGAACACATTCAACAAAGCTCAAAAGATTGCTAATGCAATTGCCACAAGGATAGCTGTTCCTAATTGTCCTGAAGCTGATAAGAAGGAAAAGCCTGAAGATGGAAGAGCTGTATCTGCTGAAGATATAGCCAAGAAAAGGGTGGACATGAAAATCTTGAACATCATGAAACACGCCTTAGGTCATGAGAATCAGCACAAGTACAAACGCTTTGAGTCTGCAAAAGAGCTTTGGGAAGCTCTTGAAGTAGCACATGGTGGCAATGCTGACACAAAAGAAGAAAAGAAGAAGCAACTCATGCATGAGTATGCTGTCTTTAAGGCTCAACCCAATGAGAATCTCAGCAGTGTGAGAAGTAGACTGCTTGACATCACAAGTCAACTTTCCTTCATGGGAACACAGATTGATGACCCTGAGTTGAATGCTACTTTTCTCAAAAGCCTTGGTGATGTATAGAAGATTGAGACAAGATCCATTCTTGTCAATAACACCCACAAGACCTCCAGGTTTGATGACATCTTCAACAAACTAAGACTGTTGGAGAATGAATGGCTTTTGGAGAGTGATAATAAATCTTCTAGTAGCAACATGGCCTTCTTCTCACAAAGTGAAGGCCAATTTGATTCCATGAACTCCTATGGACATCCAGTCACTGGATCTCAATGTGTCAACGCTGGATCACAGTCTGTCAGCGCTGGATCATATCCTGTCAACGCTTCATACTCAAGCGTTGACACACACAACTTTGGCGTTGATAGAATTAAACCTGCTGGTTTAGATCTAGATACTGTGTGTGCATTCATTGCTTCTTTGCCCAGTGATTCAAGGATTACATATGAAGATCTTGAGTAGATAAGTGATGAGCAATTGGAAGAGATGGACATCAAGTGGACTATGGCTCTTGTAAGTTTAAGAGCAAACATGTTTAATAAAAGGTTCAAGAAGAAGATGACCTTTGATGCTAAGGATGTCGGTGGATTTGACAAATCCAAAGTTGAGTGCTACAATTGTGATTGGATGGGGCACTTTATGAGGGAATGTAGATCTCCAAGAAGATCTGATGCTGGTAAGCCTTCAAGCCAAATGGTTAAGAGCCAAGATCCCAAGGCCATGGTTGCTGTTCAACAAATTGATGGTGTTGGAGGATGGGACTGGAGCTGGAACTTTTTGGCTAAGGATGAGGAAGAGGACAGAGCTTTGGTTGCTGAAGTTAAAGAAGAGCATGTTGAATATGCTCTCATGGCACACTCCTCCTCTTCATCAGATAATGAGGTATATGATGATGCTTTCTGTTCTAAGGGTTGTCGTTTAAATACTGAAAAACTAAATCAAGAGATAGTAAAATTATTAGATGAGGCAAGTGCTGAAAGATGCAAAGTATCTAATTATCAAATTGCTCTTACCCAAACAGAAAAGACAGTAGCTGAATATAAGAAAATGGAGTTTGATTTAAAGGATAAAATAAATATCTTAAAACATGAGTTACATCAAAGTAAAGATATTCAAGATATCACAAACATGGTTAATCTTGATTTGATAGCTCAGTTAGATGAGGCTAACAAAAATAAAGATAATGTGAGTCTTAAAATCCAGAGATTTGATAAGGCCACACAATCCCTAGGAGAGTGTGTTAGTAAACAAAGAGACTCTAAGGACATGAGTGGGATTGGGATGAAAGATTATACTGGTGTTCCACCACCAGCTGGGGATTTCTATGGTGTCCAATCAAAGGACTTATCTTGGACTGGCTTGCCAGAACTCCAAGAGAAGGAATTCATTCCTCCACCTAGAGTGACTTCCCCAGTTGAAGAATACAAACAAAAAATGACTGACCTAGATGAGTGGAAGAAAGCTAACCACACTTTGTTTGTTAAGGGAGGGTTGTTGTGTGAAAGTCCAAATGAGCCCACACCAATCACGATCCATGATCCTACACCTATTAAAATCACACACCCAACCACTGGCAAAGATGTTGACCTTGGCCCACAAACTGTTAGAAAACCTAGTGTTAAGTATGCAGAGATGTATAGGAATACTAGGTCACCAAAAAGCCAAGTTAGTAACCATGGAACAGGCTTCTTTGCTTCTAGACCTAAGACTATGTCTAGAAAAGCTTGTTACTCATGTGGTAGCTTTTCACATTTGGCATACAAATGTGTCAACGCTTCCAATGTCAACGCTGATAGGAACCATTTCAGCGCTGACAAAAGTCAACATAGGTCAAACACTGTAAGACCCAATACCTTTGTGAACAAAAGTTCACAAGTTGTTAGACCAGCCCCATTCTTTTCTAGAGGGTCTAACACACAAGGCCTAAGACCTTTCCAAAATTCAAACACTTGGTCCAATAGGCAATGGGTTCCTGTAGCAAACCCTAGGTTCAACGCTGATAAAGGCAATCGGGGCGCTGACAAGAAGAATTTCAGCGCTGACAGACACACTGCCAAACCTAGGTATTTGCAACCACAGGGAAATGGGTCTAAAGCTTCTACTAGCTTAACATGGAGACCAAAACAAGACCAAAATCCTAATTCTACTGGTCTTTCTATGACATGCAACAGGTTTCATTATATTTCAAAGGTCATGTCAAGACCAATTGGGGTTAACTGGGAATTTCATCCAAAAAGGGATGAAAATGGGGTTGTTATGAGAACCAAATCTGTTCTTGTTGAACAACCAGATGAATCCAAGTCTTCCAAGGCTTGGGTTCCCAAAGAAAACTAATGTGTTTTCTTTATGTGCAGGGCATTCAGAAGAAGATCAATGATTATGGATATTGGGATAGTGGATGCTCAAGGCACATGACAGGAAAGGAAGACTATCTGACAAACTTCACTCCTATTCAAGATGGTGATAAGGTATACTTTGGAGGGGGCTATGGCACCATCACAGGAAAAGGAACCCTTATTACCAATAATCTACGTTTTGAGAATGTCTTCCTGGTAAAAGAACTGGATTATAATTTGTTTAGTGTATCACAAGTGTGTGATAACAAAAATAAGGTTCTTTTCACAGATACTGAGTGCTTGGTGTTAAGCAAAGATTACAAGCTCCCTGAGTAGAAATACATAGAATTTAGAACACCAAGGCATAAAGACATATATAATGTGAATCTTAATGGAATTAAGCTGAATAATAAAATGATGTCATGTTTTTATGCTAAAGCCTCAGTAAATGAAAGTAATCTTTGGCACAGGAGATTAGGGCACAGGAGATTAGGGCACATAAACTTTAAAAATATCAATAGACTTGTGAGGCTTGGTTTAGTTGATGGTTTGCCTGAAAATGCTTTCCACAATGACCACTCTTGTGTTGCATGTCTTAAGGGCAAGCAGCACAAGGTCTCATTCAAATCTAAACAGGTGCACTCTAGTTCTAAACCACTTCACTTATTGCATATGGACATCTTTGGTCCAACTAATATAGAAAGTTTGAAGGGTAAATCATATTGTTTTGTCATCACTGATGATTTTTCCAGGTTTACATGGACTTTCTTTTTAGCCAAGAAAAGTGAAACTGCCCAAAGTTTGATTAATTTCATTACCCAGATTGAGAAGAAGAATGGTAATGAGGTCAAAATTCTTAGAAGTGACAATGGGGGTGAGTTTAAAAATCGGTTGTTAGATGATTTTTGTGCCAAGAAAGGGATTACTAGGCAGTTTAGCATAGCTAGAACTCCACAGCAAAATGGGGTTGCTGAATAGAACCCTAATTGAAGCAGCCAGAACCATGTTGGCTGATGCCCACTTTCCTATAGCCTTTTGGGCTGAAGCTGTTAATACAGCTTGTTATGTTCAAAATAGGGCATTGGTCAACAAAATACATAATAAGACACCTTATGAGTTACTTTGGGGAAGGAATCCAAATATTGGCTTTCTCAAGCCTTTTGGTTGTCATGTAGTTGTTTTAGAAACTAGTGATGCCCTAGGTAAATTTGATGCAAAAGGTGATGAAGGCTACTTCATGGGTTATTCAGTGCAGAGCAAAGGATATAGGGTTTACATTAAAAAGGAAAAACGTATACTTGAAAAAGTACATGTTAGGTTTTTAGAGAGTAAACCTAGTGATCATGAAAGTGGTCCAAATTGGTTGTTTGACTTGGAACCTTTATCTAGAGCTTTAAATTATATGCCTGTTACTGATCCAGACATTGTGAAGGTAACTTCAAGTGTTTTGGAAAAGAGAATTGGTAATGTTTCAGGTATACAGGTTGCTAAGAAGGATGGACCACCAGCAGTTGAGTCATCTCCCACACAAGAATATGTTACACTTCCTATATGGACAGATGAGTATTATGCTGCTGCTGCTGCTGCTAGAAAAGATAATGGTGGTTTCCAAATACCACCAAATACAAACATGCATGGTTCTTCAGGCGCTGACAAAGGGAAATCAAGCGCTGACAAGAGCAATTCAGACGCTGATGGATCAGACGTTCGCAACAACAGTTCAAGCGTTGTTAGCCCATGCGCTGACAAACAAGGTTCAGACGTTGATGACACCTTTGCACATCTTTTCTCTTCAAATTTTGAACAAGGTGGACCTTCTAATGTCCATGAAGAGATTCCTGTTGATCAAAGAGAGTCTGATGAAGAAGATATTGGCAACATGGAGCGTGAGGTTGAGGATACCAGACTTTTTGAAGGAGGAGTTCTCACTTCCACAATGAAGAATCACCCCCCATCTCAGATCATTGGTGATGTTACGACTCCAGTTCAGACAAGAAGATCCCATCAAAATCTTGGTGGATTTATTGCCAATATACACAAGAAGGTTGATACCCCTCTTGTACAAGCATGTTTGTTTGCATGTTTTCTGTCATAAGAAGAACCCAAGAAGATTTTTGATGCTCTCAAAGAACCTAGTTGGGTGGAAGCAATGCAGGATGAGCTTCACCAATTTGCTATACAGGATGTTTGGGAGCTGGTTGATTGTCCTAGATATGTGAGACCAATTGGGACAAGATGGGTTCTAAGGAACAAGAAAGATGAAAGGGGTATTGTGGTCAGAAATAAGGCACGTTTGGTAGCTCAGGGATATACACAAGAGGAAGGTATAGATTATGAAGAGGTCTTTGCTCCTGTTGCAAGAATTGAAGCTATAAGAATTTTCCTAGCTTATGCCTCTTGTATGAACTTCACTGTTTATCAAATGGATGTGAAGAGTGCTTTCCTCTATGGAACAATTGTTGAGGAGGTGTATGTTATGCAACCTCCTGGTTTTGAAGATCCTGAGAATCCAGACAAGGTTTATAGAGTGAAGAAAGCTATGTATGGACTTCATCAGGCCCTAAGAGCATGGTATGGTACATTGTCCACCTACTTGGTGGAAAATGGTTTTAAAAGGGGCACCATAGATCAGACATTGTTCACAAAGAAGAAAGACTTTTCCAAGCTTATGACAGATAAATTCAAGATGAGTGCAATGGGTGAGATGAACTTCTTTCTAGGCTTACAAGTTCAGCAGAAAGAAGATGGTATCTTCATCTCCCAAGACAAATATGTAGCTGAAATCTTGAAGAAATATGGTTTTTCTCCACATGAAAAGAGTGCTTCCACTCCTATGGATAGGGAACACCCTTGGGGAAAAATTGGAGCTGGAAAGGATGTGGATGTTAGGCACTATAGATCAATGATTGGTTCATTGATGTATCTTACAGCCTCAAGACCTGACATCATGTTTGCTGTGTGTGCTTGTGCACGCCATCAAGTGACTCCCAAAGAGTGTCACCTTTTTGCTGTAAAAAGAATTTTTAGGTACCTAAGATGTTATCCAGATCTTGGCTTATGGTACCCAAAAGATTCTCCATTGGAGCTTATTGCATATTCAGACAGTGACTATGGTGGTGACAAGTTTGATAGGAAATCCACAACTGGTGGATGTCAATTTCTTGGGAGTAGATTGATATCTTGGCAATGCAAGAAACAAACAGTGGTGGCAAACTCTACAACTGAAGCAGAATATGTTGCAGCAGCTGCTTGTTGTGGACAAGTCTTATGGATTCAGAACCAGCTGTTGGATTATGGGTATAATTTCATGCATACCAAGATTTTTGTAGACAATAACAGTACTTTATGCGTTATTAAAAATCCTGTACATCATTCTAAAACCAAACACATAGAAATTAGACATCATTTTATAAGAGATTGCTTTGAGAAAGGTTTAATACAACCAGATAGGGTAGCCACAGAAGATAATGTGGCTGATTTATTAACTAAACCTTTTGATAATGGAAGATTTCAATATTTGGTAACAAATATTGGAATGGTTAATCTCACTTAATATGTGTTTTGGAACCTCTTTGTAAAAGTATGTACAGGATAATGCATTGTTATTGGTCTTTGTGATGATTTAGATTTTTCCACTTTATTTTTCTAACACTGACAAAGGTAAATGTAACGCTGATAAGTGTTATTTTGCCGTTGTTAGAGATATTATTGTCTAACGCTGACAAGAGTTCCTTCAACGCTGATAAGTGTTGTCGGGGCGCTGTCAGCAACAAAATGTTAGTTTTGTGGTTTTCAATCTAAATGTGTAGGTGGTGGTAGCTTTATGCCATTGGATATAGAGTTGCTTATGGATCTTTGAAGAGATATTTGGACATGTTTTTGTTTATGGATGATGGTTGGAATATTTATATTCCTATCTTGACATAAATTTTTAATGTTCATATATATTTTGAGAAACTCATGTATCATAGTTTAAGGGGAGGTTTAAGGAACCTTTAGGACTTTTGGGTATTCTTATAATACTCTCATCATAATTCTAGATTGTGTCCACAGGTGAGTATGGGTTAGTTTTACTAAACCATGAGGCACTGTAGCATGCAAAGTTGACAAACTATGCATGCTGCCAAGACATTTTTGGCCTAGAATTGGTTGTGGTCTGATGGGAGACTTGGGAATAGTTTTGTTATGGGATTACCTGGGAGTTACAAAGAATTTTATGAAATAACTTTGTTGGTAAGTATTTTGGTTAGCAAGGAACACTAGAGGACATTTGTGTCTATCTTGCTTAAGCAAGTGTGCATAAGTGGATAGTGCTTGCCGCCCAGTAATTATTATCAACTTGCAAGATATTTCCCTTAGGATAAATTACTTTGTTAAGGTCTTTTTCTTTTTAAATATTTTTATTTTTATTTTTAGACGCTGACAAGTTTTTCTCCAAACGTTGTTACGTCCAATCGTGACGCTGACAAGGCTTTAGGCAAACGCTGACAAGAAAATATAGCCGTTGGGCGTTGATGGGCTAGTTTTGACCGTTGACACCTAGTGGGCCCTACCCAGTTGTTATTTTTGACTAATCTTTGGTCGTAATTTTGGGGAGTTGTTACTTTTAATTAATGCATGAGATAAGTTATATTTGATTCAATATTTTCATCATTACTCTTTGAATATAACTGCCTCATTTTTGACCAATCCAAATCATGCATCTCTCCTATAAATTTGGCTAAACTTTTTGTTCTGGGTATTCATATTTTCTTGTCTAACATTTTTCTCCTAGATTTTTCCCATATCACATAACCTAAACAGCTTTAAACATGGCACCAAAGTTCAACTCAAACAATCTGACATTGGAGTTCAAGAGCCAACATAATATGGTAGCTTACTTGGCCGCTGATAATGATTTGTTCCCTCAGTATTCACAAATGGTGGCATTTTTAAATGCATCCTCAATAAGGTATGCACTTTCTCATGAACCATTAGTCCCCGTCGCACACATTAGACAGTTTTGGAATAATGTCAGTTCCACGACAGCTAATGGAGTGACCACATTAACATCTACTGTTCATTGAAGAACATGGGTGGTCACTGAAGCCTTGGTTCGCCAAGCTTTGCGTCTTGATGACGCTGATGGTGTGACTACCCTTGCCGTTGCAACAATAGAACAAGGTCTTAGGGAATTGGGTTATCCTATTCCTGCTGGTAAAACTTTAAATAAATATCATAAGCAGGAATTTCCCTCTGACTGGAAATATTTGATACATGTCCTTCTTCAATGCTTAAGTCCAAAATGTACTGCTTTTAATGAAATAAACAGGTCCATTGCAAGTGCTTTGGTTTGTATGTCACGTGGGCTTAAGTATAATTTTTCAAAAATGATTTTTGAAGGGATGTGTAAAAATAAGGGAAGTAAAATGACTTTGGCTTACCCAAGATTTTTGCAAATGGTGTTTGATTTACAAGAATATTGTACTAGGGATCATGACACTTTTTATGAGATCCCTAAGCAAAAGAAAACCATTTTTGCCAAGATGAGCTCCACAAACAGATCTATCCCTCTCACCCAAGCCATGCTTGAAGTAATTCAGGCTGCTCAACCACAACCAGACCCTGCACCTCAACTTGAGCCTATCCTTGAACCATTACCTTCACCTGACCACATGGACGTTGACCAACCCAATGTCAACGCTGACACTCAAAATGTTGGCGCTGACACAGCTAATCCCAACGTTGATGACATCCCTGAACAATCCCAAACACCCCTTAACCAACCAACACCCACATAATCTACCTCATCTTCCACCCCATTACAATCTAGGTTGAATAAACGCCAAAGGACTACTGGAGTGTTCTCCTCTAGTGGTCCTAGCCTTGTTGCAGAGAGAACCACCTCCACAAGTGTGGCTGGTGCCATGGATGAGGCTGGGGCTATTGACACAAGCTTAGATGCTGGTCAAGACAGTCCCAACATCATTAAGACCTCATCCACGCCCTATGATTCTATTTTGGGAGGTCAAATCCACATTCTAGCTGAGGGCAGATTGGAACCTATGACATTGAATGAATTGACGGCTGCTGTCATTAGCTTGCAAAAGCAAAATGTCAGCCTTGTACAAATTGTCAATAATCAGGGCCGTGAACTCCAAGTATTGAGGGAGCGGGTAACTGTTTTGGAGAATCCAAGTAGCAGGAGTAGAATGGAGGAATCTTCCAAAGGGGAGGATGAAGAGGATGAGCTGATTCATACAGCCAGTGAGAAGAGTTCACAATTTAGTGAATCTTTAAATGTTGCTGAAGCACTCACCAACTTGAAGAAGCACCCAATTATTGATACATCCAAGGTAACTCCATTGAACTTGGAAGGATCTTTCACAGCAACAATGGGCGCTGATACAGGTTTGAACGCTGACACATCCAGCGCTGACAAAGGTAATCGGGGCGCTGATAAAGGTAACTTGAACGCTGACAAAGTTGCAGGTGGTGTTGATGTATTCCAGTCATCAGCAATCATCAAAGATGTGTCCACACAGGTTTCTTCTTCTACCTTACCTATTATTGATCCAAAAGACAAGGGTAAAGGAATTTTGGTTGAAGAAGATGTTCCAAAGAAAGATGCAGCACAAATTGCATTTGATGAACAGTTGGCTGCACAACTTTTGGAAAGAGATTTGAAGAGGAGTGGTAGATCACCATTTGTTGCCACTTCTGAGAGTGAGGAAGAGAGTGGTGATGAAAAGGAAGGAGATAGCTCAGATTCAAGTGTTCAAATTATTGAAGATCCAGAAAGACTTGAATATGGGGATGAGTTGGCAAGAGAAAGATTGAGTGATTTGAAGAAGCAGGTTGATTGGGACCTTCCTGAAATCACCAGAATGTACCATGCTTGGGAAGACAAGGTAATGGACAACCCAGGGATGAGTTTGTCAGATCAAATTTGGGGGTTGGAAGTTCTTCTCAGGGTACAAGATGATATAAAGGTGATTTTGAGGTATAATGCACAAGAGGTCAAGACTTGGCTTAAAAGAGATAGAAGGCAGTTGTATTACAAGTTGCTTAGATGCCATCAACCTAGATGGACATACAAGAAGTTGCTGGCTTTATCTTTTGAGGAGCTAGAGTATAGGGCACATCCTATTTGGAGGCATGTGCAAGAAAATAATGTCTACTAGTTTCTTTCAGAAGAAAGGAAACAAGAGCTTGCTGAGGAAATGCAGATTCAAAAGGAGATGAGGATTGCTCAAAGACCAGTGAAGAAAGTAGATCCTCTCCAATTTCCCAAAGATATGGATGTGTATTATCCAACTGAAACTGTCATAAGGAAGCATCTCAAGCTTTCTCCATTGGAAGCTTCAGATTTGGTTAATGTAGTACCTCTAGATGACAGAAATCCAATCATAAGTTTTGATGAAGATGA
Source organism: Glebionis coronaria (assembly GCA_025667525.1). NCBI lineage: Eukaryota > Viridiplantae > Streptophyta > Magnoliopsida > Asterales > Asteraceae > Glebionis > Glebionis coronaria. The sequence continues at coordinate 206,902,091 of CM046876.1, forward strand.
GTGTGGATTTTGGAAGATTGGCAGATTTAGGAAGGAGGTACACACTTTCACTTCAATTATTTCTATCTTTGCAAGCATAGACAGAGAAGACTTGGTGCATCTATGGAGACTGATAGAGGCCAAGTATACAGCTGAAGCACCTACTTCAGCAAATGGAATAAGACTATGGCACACATTTTTGACTTTGTGTGGTCCAAGGGAAGCAGATCCTGCCATATGGAAGGATCTTGAAGATGAACTCAGTAATCTTCATTAGAGGCTTTATTCTACTTGTGGTGTGTTTCATTTGAGCTCTACAAAGTTTTCAGAGTATCTACTTGTGGATGCTAACTATTTCTTGTCCAAAGAAGTATTGGAGAAGATGAAGGAGACACCCTTGGAGATTGATTATACTAGTGACGTGGCCAAAGACTTGATTAGATATGTTTATCACCAACATAAGAAGTTTTTGTAAGATTCCTCCTAAGCCTTAAGTTTTTATTCAGAAACTTGATTATTGGAATAGATATCAAGTTTAGGGGAGGATTGTTGGGAATAAATTATGGGTCAGTTCACTAGACGCTGATAAGAAGAATTCAAGCGCTGATAAGATGACATTGGACGCTGACAGCCAAGCGTTGACATTTGTAGAAGTCAACGCTGACAGCCTTGAAGATTAACACTGATGGAATATATCTTCATACAAATCTTTTTGTTTATTTGTTTCTTTATTTGTGTATGGTAAAGATAAGCTCGACATTGTATTTTCCATTATTATCTTTACCTAGAATAGTTGATTCGTAGCTTATTGTACAAGACTTCTTAATCTATAAAAGAAGATCTTTTAGGTTAATGTTAATCATCAGTTATCATAAGTTTTCACAAGTTAAACCTCTTTCATTGTAATCAATTTCGATCATTCTAATACAAGTGAAAGTTTGTTTAACATCTTTGTGTTTTAGATTAAGTGTTAATTCCGCATAACACTTAGTTACTTTATTCATAAGCAAAGGTTTCTCTACGTGTATTACTTGATCTAATCTCGTATACACAAAGCTTAATCGATCTAAGTTTGGGATCAACATTCGTTGATTCAAGCTACGAAGTTTTGAGGTCGTGAAGCCGATAACCCTCACGACGACATTCGGAATTTTGATCGTCTTTTGGCCACGAGCAAGTTTAAGAACGTCGACACCGATGTCGTCAAGCTTATGCTTTTTCCGTACTCGCTCGATGGTGCCGCCACGGATTGGTACGAGAAAGAGAAACCTAATTCCATAACTACGTGGAAGGATCTCGTCTCCAAGTTCATTAATTATTTTTTCCCACCGTCTAAGACAACGTTTTTCAAAAATGAAATTACGAAATTTGAGCAAAAACCAAATGAATCTTTTAGAGACGCGTGGGATCGTTTAAAGTAATTTCTTAGGCAATGTCCTCACCATGGTTTTTCCGAGTTTCACCAAATCGATACGTTTTACAACGGTCTTAGTTTTCAAGAACAAGATTCGTTGAATTCCGCCGCCGGTGGCAACTTTTTGTGTAAGACTCCGAAAGATGCGAAATTCGACAAGCTAACAAATGTGTTTACGTGTTTTCTCGTTGAAATGCAAAAGAAAGACGCTCCCGCTACGGTGAAAGCGGTTGAGGTTTCGTGTACATTTTGTGGTGGACCTCATAATTATTACGAGTGTGCGGCTACGGATGGCTAAACGTCGAATGTGATTGCGTTAAACAACAATTTTTCTAATAAAAATCAAAATAACGCCGGTCCATCGCAACAAGGAAATTATAACCAAGGCAACCATTTTAATAAAAACCGAAACAATTTTCAAGGAAGTAATCAACAAGGAAATTTTTCCAATCAAAATCAAGGTTATAATCAAGGTCGTAATTTGAATTGGCAAAATCGAGATAATAATCAAAACTCGAATTTTTCAAACAACAACAATCAAGGAAACAATTTTTCAAGTGGGAATCAAAACAATTTTCAAAGAAGTAATCAAAACCAAGGGAACTTTAATTCAAATTAAATAAGTTCGTCAAACAATTTTCAAAATTACATGAAAACGAATGAGGCTAATATGAGACGATTAGAGGGAGAAATTGGTACTTTGAAAAACGACTTTTCCAATACTTTGAAAATTCAAAACACGAAGATTGAGCAAGGAAAAATTGACATAAAAAAGATGTTTTCGGCTATTATGAACAAAGCCTCGGGTGCTTCGTCAAGTTCGTTACCTAGTGACACCGTTGCAAATCTAAAGGAACAATGTAAAGCCGCCTCGTCTCGTGAGAAAGGTCGTGTGATTACCCCTTACCTTGATGGATTTCGAGTTGTTCCTTCTTCTCAACTCATGACTTCTAAGACGTCTTATTGTTCTAAAGTCGATGGGGTGAACGTGGCGACCAAGGAAAAGAGTGCACAGCCTCGTGTGCCTCAAATTCCATCCATGGTTCAAAAATAGAGCTTTACCGACCTAACCACAGTAACCCTTGAAGAAACTTGCGCTTCGATCCTTCTTAAAAAACCCAAAAGGCGTATGCCGAGAAAGGAAGAGGATCCGGGCCAATTTCTATAACTTTGTGATTTTTCCGAGATTGAGGGATGTTTAGCCCTTGCCGATTTAGATGCTAACATCAATCTTATGACTCATTCTCATTGGAAATTGATGAGATTGCCTAACCTTACCCCCACAAACATGACAATCGAGCTTGCAAATTGTACACCATTAATACCAAATGGAATAGCCAAGGATGTCTACGTCAAAGTTGGAAAGTTTGTTTTTCCCACGGATTTCGTTATATCTAATTACGAGTGTGACCCTAAATGTCCCATTATTTTAGGCCGACCATTTTTATCAATGGCTCGAACCGTAATCGACGTTCACGAGGGGAGACTTACTATGAGATATGGGGAGGATAAAATGGACTTTTTCACGAGTAAATCCCAAGTGTTAAATGATAATGAAAGAACTGAGGTTTCAAAACCTAATGATTCTAAACCTAATGATTTAAAAATGTTCACTTTAGCGGAAAGAATGAGGCTTAATGCATGTTTTGAAAAAATTAAGAAGAACGGTTTTAAAGATGATGATTTTAACGATAAAGAATACATGTACCTTATTCAAAAGGGTATGCGTAAATTTATGAATGAAAAATCACTTTGGGATGTATTCGAGGAAACAAGTGACACACCAATTCCGAAGGGCGACGTTAGTGCCATCACGACAATGACAAAAATGGACTCGTCTTCACCACCATCGAAGGACCACGTCTTTGAGGTTTCAACTTCTAACTCCATCGAAGTGCCTCCTTTTCCTAGCCCAACACCCGTTGAGGCGAAAGGTTTTATCGACATCGATCCTCTCGTCTTAGAAAAGTCACCTAAGCATAGTTATTCGACTTGTAAGACCATGATTTTTGGTGCTCACATCGACTCTTTCTTTGACGATGACGATGGCGATTTTGCCGAGATTGATCACGTACTTCAAAATCCATATACAATTTTTGATTATCCTAAAAAGAAATGTGTGAAGTACGATGATTACGACTTTGATCCCGAGATTGAGGAAATCATTGAACGAGAGCTATCTCTTTTACCTCCACTTCCACCTACGAGTAAGGTTGATCTTTCCAAAATCAAGGATGAACTAAATGAGTTGGAACGTCTTATTTTCGATGACGAAACAACTCATGTGACCAAAAATCCAATTCTCGAGGAGTTACCTAATCGACACTCCTCAAACGAGATTTACGTTTACCACATTCGTGAGGATTTAACTTATCAACAATCCCCACAAATGAATGATGGTTTCGTGCTTGATCGTGATCTTTTCGAGAGTGTTTCTAAGATAACCTAGGAGGGGAATGACAAACCTTGGTTTGACAAGCCTATATTTGATGAAGAAATCGATGAGATCGACGTTCATGAGGATGACGAGTATGTTGACCCCGATGGGGAGGTGTTCTTTATTGATAAACATTTTGAGAACTTATATAATCCGCCACCCCCTCCCACCAATGACTTAAATGTGAGGATTTTTAGCGCGACTAATTTTGAATTTGACACGCCAAATATTTTCGACATTATCAAATCGGGTTTTAATAGAGAGTTTAAAAACGATGAAAAAGATAAGGATTTTAAAATTGATTTAAATGATATTTCTACAAGTTTAACTCCGTCATCACCACGTGTTATGAGGCTACCACCTCGTCTACTCCTTTTGACGACGGTTGGTGTGGATCTAGTGTGGGGGAGTCCCCTAATGTTCCCTCACATTTCTCCACCGAGGACGAGATTTACGATCCTGGAATTGCTTGTAAAGGGAAATCTCGGTCTTCCACCAATGCAATAAATGGAAATTATATTCATTTGCTTGGTGTGAGTCTACCTCGAGTAGCTCATTATGTTGACTTACCCATTGCCCCACCTTTATACTTCTCATCTCTTTTCTTCTACCCCTTTGGGGTTCAAGCACATGTTGAAGTGGCGTTGTTTCGTTTATCCCATGACAACGAGGAAGCCATCTTCGATCCCGGTATTTTGCATCGTCAAAGGACTTAGTCCTTTATACCGGTTGCTTTTGGGCATTGTTTATCATGTAAGCCCCACTCAAAATTACCATACTATGATTATCCTTAAATGATCACATTTATGGGGATGCGAGTCGAGATTTTGACTCGGTTATCAAAAACAAGGTGCCTCGTGGGGGATTCTCATGCTTATCCTTGTAAATATTATCGCTTTCTTAGTTTAATGTAACGAGGGGACTTGTGCTCTTCCAACTTTTGTTCCATGGTTGTTTGTGATTGTGATTTATTAGGTTCATCGTCATCATTGAAGCCTCTCGTGTTCGTTTTATGGATCACTCGAGCTTCGATCGTTGCCTTTAGAGATTCCGATATCTGATGATATCCTTTTATGTTCTAACATTTATCTTATTAGCATAATTCATAAACGGCTTTTAGGTTATCCGTTTTACCCTTTCCATGCTCGAGATTAAGCATTTATCTTCGTCTCTAGTATAGGGGTGTTTTCACCCCTAGACTCGAAACATTGAGGACAATGTTTAGTTTTAGTATGGGGGGGGTGTGAGTAGATACTTCACCTTGGTAACGTCACCACTCAATCAAAATTTCATCTTTTTGTTATCGTTTTGTTGCAAAATAAGGCAAAAAATGGCCAAATTTTAAAACATTTCTTATTTTTCATAAGTGTTTAAGACACGAATGTAGGTTTTCTAATGGTGAGAATAAGAGTAATTTTTGACTCGACCGTGTGTGTTGAGCACTTAGATTTGATTCCTTAACTTTTTAGGCTAAGTCTCTTAAATGAGGACGATAAATGATAGAGTTATTTATAAGTCTCGTAATCTTTCACGATCTCATGTGTAGTAATTATTAGCTTATTCTCCCCACACTTTTGATAATAAATTGTTAATAAATATTGATTTAGCGGTTTAGTCACTATTGTTGGTTTCTAATTTATTTTAGTAGCTTCCATGTAATTAAATTGGGAAAATATTAAGGATTCGCTTGCGTCACGGTTTTGAAGTATTGGCACCCGAATAATCGAAAGCTTCACCTAATAATATTATTTCAAGTGCTCACCTAAATTGAGCAAAAATTTGAAGCTCACAAGGCCAAAAAATCTATGCCCAAATTGAAAGTGAATCAAACATTAATCTTTGAAGCTTTAAAGATCCAAAATTCGCTTTGGCGTGAGGATATACGTCTTTGGCCATAATAAAACCACCGATGATGGCGGATAATAAAAGGCAAGGCAAGACCGAAGTCATAATAAAAGCTCCATGGCGGAGTTGAATAAAAGATGGAGGTAAACCTATGATAATAAGGCCCTTCCGTTAGGGGGCGTATAAAAGTCTTGGTAATAAGTCTCATGTTCAAAACCATTATAAAATCGTGTTTATCGATCCTTCTTGTTGACTTAGTTTTTTGACATCGTTGTCTATTAGGATGAATTATTAATTCGATGATTTTGGTTACACCGTTAAGACTCTATTTTTAGACTTAATCTCTATTCACGCTAATACTCGGTTTTTACTCCTTGTATCAAAATTCGTAGTCCCGAGTCTTTTCGAATTGATTACCGATCTAAAGTGTGACTCAATTGTCTTTTGGTGAACAAGAGAATGGTTTGGTTGATTATCTACTTAAAACTAATAGCAAATAAGTAAGTGTCGTTGAGTAAAGTAGAAGTTTTAAAGATTAAACTAAATGTAACGAGTTAAAATTAATGCTTGAAAACTTAAAGGCAATATTAGAAAAATACTTGAACACTAAATAAAACTAACACTTAGAAACTTTGTAAAAACAAGAAACTAAACCATCGTAAAATTGCCAAATTGGAATCTAATCGGAATATTGGTCGGAATATGGTGCAATCGGAATGTAGGCAACAATGGTCCAGATTGGAATATATTCCGATCTGTTGATCAGAATGTTGGAAATTGACTGATCGGAATAAACCAAACAATAAGCAATCGGAATGTATCACAAAAGATCCCGATCGGAATGTTTACATATTCACCTGTCAGAATATTAAACAAAGGATCCAAATCGGAATACACCAACTTGGTCCAATCAGAATAACTTCAAACTACCAAATCGGAATACGGGATAAAGTACTAATCGGAATAACTCAAAAACAGCATCAATCGGAATGTTTCAAAACGGACCAGATCGGAATCTAACAACTATCTGCCGTCAGAATATATAAGCCCTAATCCGATCACTACGATCGGAATAACAGGAGGTGCAATCGGAAAACTCAAAACCCTTTTCCGATTTTCCAATCGGAAAGAGGGGGGTGTGTTGCTGGTTGGAATAAGCAGATCGGAAAGGGGTTTAGACCCTTTCCGGTATAAGTGGGATTTGGTAAAAAGCTAGTAATAAGCTATATTGAATAAGCTCACACCAAACTAGAACGAATCAAAACTGAACTGGATCAAATAAGCACTAATATCAACTTATCTAAGCTTAAAATAAACAAACTTTTAAATCAAACAATTAAAAGATGAACTTTTTAAGAAAACTTTTAAAAAGTAAATAAGCTAATCATGTAAATAAGCCAATAAGCACAAGAATCTTAAAGCTTAATCAAATGAATGCTTATGTAGGAACAAAAAAAATAACTTTTTAAGCACAAAACCATTAAGATCAACACGGATTTAATGTGATTCGCACCAAAATCAATCTAAAAATCAAAGAAAGGTAGAATGAGATTAGGGATTAAAAGCTTAACTAGAACTTGATTAACGGAATCCGAATACAAAGATAAAAGAAAGCTTAAATTTAAAAGATGAAAACAAAGAAAAACATAGTGAGAGAAAGTTGGGAACTTTCTCTCTCTAAAACTAGAAAGAAAACTTAAAAAATAAAAACTAGCTAACCCCCTCCTAATGTGATTAGGAGGGTATTTATAGGGAAGTGGGAAGTGCATGTGTGGTGCTTCCTTCTTTCTTTTCTTCTCGACTAGATTTAATTCATTTGTCTTTCTCGATGTCGTCTCGGGATTAATTAAACTCGTCTTAACATTTCTTCATTCATTTAGACTCGAGTTCTTCGACTTCATTAAACTTCCGTCTTTAGACTTGTTCTTTGATAAATCTTCAGAATAGGTCTTGGACATTCGTTCTTTAAACACTCTTGATCTTTTGACTTTGTCTTTTCCCGTTTTCTTCGATAAAAGCCCGCGAAAGCCCGTGTTTTTCTTCCTTTTTCATCTTTTGGTCCTAAAACACAATAAAAACACAAACCACGCATAATTCCGACTTTTACGACATAAATTACACGTTTTGGTCTTGTTATTATTGGAAATAAGTGGTAAAAGGATTAGTGTTTTCACACTTATTAAATCCCCTACACTTGATCATTGCAATGCCCTCATGCAATGCATTAATTTTAAAGCACGGTTTACATTCTCCATCATAAATAACCCACCTTGGCCTTTATTAAATGCTAATCATAAAAAGATAGAAACAAGCAAAGAAATCAAACACTTACATAGGTTTTTGGCTGCCATGAACGTTTATCATCCTCAAGTTTCACGTTCCCCACACCAAGCTTAAAAACGAGATCATTGTTATTATAAGTTAGTAAACTAACACGAACTCATGTGGGCCAATTATTCACTTAGACTCCCTTATTCCTATGTGTATCTCTTATATTTTATTTTTGTCTTGAATGATCACGAGGATGCATTGTTTGACTTATTTCGATAGTTATTTAGGTCGAAAATAAGGTGAACGATTTAATCAATAGTTAGCTAAAGGACAAAATCTTTTAAAACTGCTTCTCGGGACCTCATAAAGTTCATATCTTGGCATAACTCGCTTCACGATTTGAGACCTTTCTCGGACCGATATTTGGCAGTGACTTCATACTTCAAATATTGAGAGACGTTCTTGAAATTATGGTCTTCTCTTCATAATAGGAATTTCTTCACTTGAAGTTTTGAGAGATTCATACTTGGACCATGACTTCTTCATTTTTCTCCAATCTTTATTTTGGACTTTGATATACAACGATCCGCCTCCTTTTAGGACTTGGATCTATTTATCCTCATACCTTGTTAGGGTCTTTTTGGATAGACTTCTCCATGATCTTTAGGGGAGTATTTGTTTCTCGTCGTGTGTCTCGATCCTTCATATTGATTTTCGATAAATGATTCTTCACATCACTTTTGGATCTTTAGCAACAAAATGTAGCCCTCATGCCTTGTTAGGGCCTTTTCGGACTCGCCAATCTTCGCATCCCGCTTCAATAATTTATGCCTTGGCTATGAACTCTAATCCGTACAGAGTAACTTTTAAACGATCTTGGGCTAGAAGCTAAGTAACCTTTTCAAATCGTACAACCTTATTTATTGAAGATAATTTATTAACAAGCGAAGGGAGAATAGGCTTATAATTAACTCACATAAATTCACGAAAGAATACCAAACTTATAATTGACTCTATCATCTCTCGTCCTCCACAGTTTAAAATCTCAAGGAATGAGACTCGTGGATGCTTAGCCTATTAAATCAAAGTTTTGGGTTTTCGAGTCATCTATAGGATCTTGCATATTCTTGAACTTTTTCAATTTTAGAAATCGCATTTTAAAGTTCCCTTGATAAACAACTCTCTAGGATCAATTATGGGAACTTGCGAAAAGTTCTTGTTCTTAACCCGTGAGAGTTAAGACTTTTGCGTTTTATAGCTCCCTACATAAAAGCCTAGCAAAACTTGACTTAAACATGTTAAGGATACTAGCTAGAGTAAACTTAAATAAGTAAACTCGGGTTGAGTCAAAATGTTCACGACTAAGAAAAATTTAAAACCACATTATTGAAAATTTATTCTATCAATGGAAAGAAAATAAACATAACAAAGGAAAATACAACTATACAACTTGGCCAAAATAGATTAAAATTTTTTAAAAATGTCAAAAAATCGAATTTTCCGGTTAAAATGAGGGCAAATTCATGGAAAAGACCACTTACTTCGATAGAAGTCCCCCCTACACTTGATATAAACATTTTCCTCAATGTTTGAGCATGTGGGAGTAAACTCCCCTACACTTATGACATTGTGTACTTTGTTTAAATCTTGCTAAGGAAAGGACAACTATGGTGAATTCAATGTGAACATATAAAATATGAAATATTGAATCACAAGAGTTTAGGATAGAACCGGGAAGATGGGAACACGGTATCACGGTTCGTCAAAAGTCATCAAGATGCTCTTTGAAGCTTGAATCCCTGCACAAGATAAGAAACAAGACAACAAACACATACGGGGCTCCCCCCTACACTTATTATGAAAGTAGTAAAGGATAGATCACGGGTTGCCTCCCAATAAGCGCTTGTTTTTGTTCACCGAGTCACGAGCCTGACTCGACCCAATTTAGTTCATGGGGAACGTGGTGAGGGATGGAATCATCTCTTGAGAGATCTCCTCACCAAAGTACAGCTTCAAACGCTGGCCATTCACCTTGAAATTGGGCCCATTTGGCTGAGAAAGCTCAATGGTCCCATATGGAAAGACTTTGGCGACGATGAATGGACCAGACCAGCGGCTCTTCAACTTGCCAGAGAAGATCTTCAACCGAGAGTTAAAAAGTAAGACTTAATCACCAACGTGGAACTCTCGGTTCTTAATCCTTGCGTCATGAATGATCTTGGTCTTCTCCTTGTAGATCAGCGAATTCTCATAAGCTTCATTCCTCAGTTCTTTTAGCTCGTTGAGTTGAATCTTGCGATGATCACTGGCTTTGTTGATGTCGAAGTTAGCCCACTTCAAGGCCCAGTGCGCCTTATGTTCCAACTCGATGGGGAGGTGGCATGCTTTCTCGTACACAAGACGATAAGGTGTACAACCGATCGGGGTCTTATAAGCAGTACGGAAAGCCCACAGAGCATCATCTAACTTATCGGCCCACGCGGCGCGATGCTCTCCCACAGTACGCTCCAAAATTCACTTCAATCCTCGGTTGGAAATCTCGGCTTGGCCATTGGTTTGGGGATGATAGGCGGTGGAAAGACGGTGATTAACACCATACTTAGCCATGACTCTTGCAAATTGATCATTGCAAAAATGATTCCCGCGGTCACTGATAATAGCACGAGGAACACCGAATCGAGCAAATAGTTGTTTCAAGAAATTACAAACCACCCCCGCGTTGTTAGTGGGTAAAGCTTTGGCTTCAACCCATTTAGAAACGTATTCGACAGCGACAAGGATGTATTTGTTGCCTTTAGAAGAAGGAAATGGCCCCATAAAGTCGATGCCCCATACATCAAAGATTTCACATTCTTGTATGAAATTTTGGGGCATCTCATCTTTATGTGTGATCTTGCCTTGGCGTTGGCAAGCATCACAATGCTTAACCATTTCGTGAGGGTCACGATAAATGGTGGGCCAATAGAATCCAGAGTCAAACACTTTCTTAGCGGTGTAGTTGGGACCAAAGTGACCACCGGTGGGTCCTCAATGGCAAGCATCAAGGATTTGCAAAGCTGCCGGTCCATCAACACAACGACGAATGATCAGATCAGCACATTGTTTGAATAGATAAGGGTCATCCCAAAAGTAAGTCTTAACATCATTCAAGAACTTATTCTTTTGTTGGGATGTTAACCCTTTGATGAGAATACCACCCACTAAGTAGTTTGCAATGTCGGCAAACCACGGGGTGTCATCAAGATTGAGATTTATAGACATTAAAGTCTCAAGGGGGAAAGAGTCATTGATCTCTTTGTTCGGATGATCCCCTTGGTATGGATCCTCAAGTATGCTCAGATGATCCGCGGCTAGGTTTTCGGCACCCTTCTTGTCACGAATTTCAATGTTTAATTCTTGAAGGAGTAAAACCCAGCGAAGAAGTCTTGGCTTAGAGTCGTGCTTAGTCATCAAGTACTTAAACGCGGAATGGTCCATGTATACGATGGTGGTGGATAAAACAAGATAGGGGCGAAATTTTTCAAAAGCATAGACAACAGCTAAAAGCTCTTTTTCGATTGTCGTATAATGCAATTGAGCCCCCGTCATTGTTTTGCTAGCATAGTGGATTGGTTGGAAGTGTTTATTCACTGTTTGGCCCAAAACCGCACCAATAGCAAAGTCGCTAGCATCACACATCAATTCAAAAGGCAGCTCCCAATTAGGGGTAACCAAGACCGGTGCCTTAGTTAGCTTATCCTTAAGAAGATTGAAGGCTTCGATACACTCTTTAGAAAAGATAAAAGGAGTATCTTTTTCCAAGAGGTGGGTCATCGGGCGAGCGATTTTAGAGACATCCTGAATGAATCGACGATAGAAGCCCGCATGACCCAGAAAACTTCTCACACCCTTCACGGTTGAAGGTGGAGGTAATTTGGCTATGACATCTACTTTAGCACGGTCGACTTCAAGACCGACGTTAGAGATTTTGTGTCCTAGCACAATGCCTTCTTTTACCATAAAATGGCATTTTTCCCAATTTAGAACAAGGCGAGTGTCTTCGCACCGCTTAAGCATACGTTCCAAATTGGCAAGGCAAGAAGAGAAGGAATCCCCAAATACCGAGAAATCATCCATGAAGACTTCCATGGTTTGCTCAACCATATCATGGAAGATAGCCAACATGTACCTTTGGAAAGTCCCGGGGGCATTGCATAAGCCAAAAGGCATCCTTTTGTAAGCAAATGTGCCATAGGGACAAGTGAATGTTGTCTTCTCTTGATCTTGGGGATCGATGGGTATTTAGAAATAACCCGAGAAACCATCAGAAAGCAGTAATATTCATTACCCGCTAAACGTTCAAGCATCTGGTCCATAAAAGGAAGAGGGAAATGATCCTTTCTCGTGGCATCATTGAGTTTGTGGTAGTCTATACAAACTCTCCACCCAGTAACGAGACGTGTAGGAATCAACTCGTTGTTAGCAATGGGCACAACGGTGATTCCGCCTTTCTTAGGCACACAATGGACTGGACTAACCCATGGTGAATCCGAAATAGGGTAAATCATACCCGCATCAAGAAGTTTGATAACCTCTTTTTTGATGACTTCATGGATTTTAGGATTCACCCTTCGTTGGCTTTGAATTGTGGGCTTAAAGTCGTCCTCCATGAGAATTTTATGTGTGCAAAAGTGAGGATCAATTCCGCGGATGTCGGAGATTTTCCAAGCGATAGCTCTTTTATGCTTCTTCAACACGGCGATAAGTCAGGCTTTTTCTTCTTCTTTCAGGTCCGTCGCGATGATGACCGGTAACTTCTCGTTGTCTTCAAGAAAAACGTACTCTAGATGAGGAGGTAGGTCTTTAAGCTCAAGAGTAGGGGGATCCTCAATAGATGGTGTAACTAACGATGGATCATCATTAGTCACCTCTTTAGGAGAAGGAGGAGAGAACGGGTCTTCATTGAGAAGTCTCTCAATAGTACGAATGTCTTCATCCCAATCGGTGGACGAATTATCATACTTAATATCGAGAGGACCCAAGCTAGCTTCGAAATCATCCAAGTCACTTTCTCCAAAAGGAGTCAATGCCGGAGCAATTGAGGCAACGGTCTCAACCTTGGGTAGAGAAAAGAGAGTACTTTTGCAAGCATCATGAAAATGTTCTTCACAAGCCTCATCGAGAACATCAATAGCATTAACACTATCATATGAATAAGGTTGCTTAGAAATCTTACCCATGTTGAAGACAATTTTATCGTCACCAACTCTCATGATTATTTCTTTCGCGGCTACATCAATGAGAGTGCGACCGGTCCTCAAGAAGGGACGTCCAACGATTAATGGAACACGGGGGTCCATCTCGTAGTCAACGACAACAAAATCCGTCGGGAAGGTGAATTTGTCAACGCCGACAAAGACATCTTCGGCTATCCCCACTGGATAAGCAACCGTACGGTTAGCTAATTCCAAAGACATTTTGGTGGGGACTAGCTCGGGGAGAGATAATTGCTTCCAAACACTTAAAGGCATTAAGTTTATACTGGCACCTAGATCGGCTAGGGCCATACAATTCTCTACTCCCGGGAAGTTGCAAGGAATCAAGAAGCGACCCGGATCACCAAGTTTGGTGGGCAATTTCCTTAAGAGCACTGCGGAGCAGTTCTCATTAAGTTGGGTCTGAGCGATGTCGAGGAGTTTCTCCTTATCATTGAGAAGATCTTTAAACATCTTAGCGTATTTGGGCATGTGAGCGAGAGCCTCGGCAAAGGAGATGTTAAAATTCAATTGTTTAAACATTTTAAGAAAGTTAGAAACTTGAATATCATCCTTGCTCTTTTGCTTCTCTTTCCTCAACCTTGAAGGATAAGGTATATTGGATGAAGAAGAAGGCTTTAGAGGAGTAGGATCACTCACAACCACGGGTGGTGGGGAAATGGGGGTAGAAGGCAAAGGAGGTGGGGAAAGTTGCTCTTTTTCCTTGTTCACAATCACGGGTGGAGGTGTAGGAAGCTCGGGTTCCGTATAACCTTTTCCACTACGAGTGGTGATTGCTTTCATCTCCCCTCTTGGATTCGCAACGGTGTTACTCGGGAGAGTACCCGAAGAAGAGGTTTGATTACCTTGGATGAGCAAACCGATCATATCACGTATGTTAAGCGCTTGAGTGCTGAAGGAGTCTCCGATGTCTGCGCGAATTTCATTGCTTTGTTTTGCCATGTCATTCCTAAGCTCGGCTCGAATATCGCTCCCTTCTTTCGCCATTTCTCCCTTCAAGTTGATGACTTGACTCTGAAGATTCGTCACCATCTCTCGATTAGTCTTCATGAACGTCTCGACGTCTTGATTTAATGCCATCGGTTGATTGAGAGGTGGAGCTTGGTAAGCTTGAGAATTTCCTTGAGTTGGGTATGGGTTTCTTTGGGATTGATATTGATTGTTAGCACGAGGTTGGGATTGGTTGTTTCGGTTATAGCTTTGTTGTTGGTTTTGGTTCTGAGGAGGGAAACCGGGTAGAGCAAGATAGTTATTTGAACGATAACTTAGCAAGCTACGGTCTCCTTGAGGACGAGCTTGATAGCCTCCCGTGGGATAAGTACCGTATGCTGCGTTAACGTTTTCAGAAAAATTGCCTTGGGTAGAAGGACAATCATTGTAAGAATGAGGACCACCACATGTGTCACAAGAAATAGCAACGGCGTTAGCTTGTTGAAAGTGGTTTGTGGCCATAGTCATGAAATTCTTGTTCATCTCAGCGAGTTGTCGAGAAATTTCAGTCATCTCAGGATTGGAAGTAGTAGAAGAAACATTGACTCTCGAGTTAGATCTTGAGGATGCATATGAATCCCAATTCTTGTGGTGAGTAGTCATGTTTTCAATCAACTCTCTACACTCCTCCGGTCTCCTTTTCATAAAAGCACCACCGGCGGCGGCATTGATCGTGTCACGATCACGAAAAGTGAGACCATTGTAAAAAGTGTCAATGAGAGTGACGGGGAGCATGTTGTGATTTGGACAGCGGTCGATCAAATCATTGTATCGTTCCCAAGAATCGAAGAGCGATTCATCATTGTCTTGCATGAATCCACTAATTTGGTTACGAAGGCTTGTGACCATGGATGGTGGGAAGTAGCGCGACAAAAATCGTTGAGTCATGTCATTCCACGTATGAATAGAATTCTTAGGGAGACGGTCAAACCATTTTTCGGCATGGTGAGAAAGCGAGTGGGGAAAAAGTTGAAGGCGAAGGTCATCCATAGAAACACCGGGGCACTTCATGATTTGGGTGATGGTAATGAATTTGTCGAGGTGTTTGTTGGCATCATCATCCGGAATTCCGTGAAATGGGTTGGTTGCACTTGTTGGATCATGTGATGCTTCAACAAAAACTCCTGAGCCGTGACGTGCATCGGCGCAATCGGGCCTCCGCGTCCGTTCATGGTGGGTTGACACAATTCCTCTATTGTTTGTAAATCAGGTAGGGGGACATTGTTGTTGTTGTTGTTATTGGGTAGAGGTGAGTTATTATTGTTGTTATTAACACCATCCATATCTAAATCTTCACGAGTCTCGGGCTCAGAATAGTTCAAAGATCTAGTACGCATACACCTGCAGAAGAAAAATAAACAGAGAGAATATCTATATAATTTTTTTGGTGCAAAACCTTTTGGAAAAGAATTGCTTTTTCTGATTTTTTATGTTTTTGTATTTTTGAAGAGTTTTATATTTTTTATGGATTTTGAAAATTTTTGAAGCAAGGAAAATAACGTTCAAAGAACGGATCCCAAAATCCAATGCGTCTCTCACTAGAAACCGTTAATCTTAACGAAAAGAGCCGGCAGCGGCGCCATTTAATACTCGGTTTTTACTCCTTGTATCAAAATTTGTAGTCCCAAGTCTTTTCGAATTGATTACCGATCTAAAGTGTGACTCAATTGTCTTTTGGTGAACAAGAGAATGGTTTGGTTGATTATCTACTTCAAACTAATAGCAAATAAGTAAGTGTCGTTGAGTAAAGTATAAGTTTTAAGGATTAAACTAAATGTAACGAGTTAAAATTAATGCTTGAAAACTTAAAGGCAATATTAGAAAAATACTTGAACACTAAATAAAACTAACACTTAGAAACTTTGTAAAAACAAGAAACTAAACCATCGTAAAATTGCCAAATTGGAATCTAATCGGAATATTGGTCGGAATATGGTGCAATCGGAATGTAGGCAACAATGGTCCAGATTGGAATATATTCCGATCTGTTGATCGGAATGTTGGAAATTGACTGATCGGAATAAACCAAACAATAAGCAATAGGAATGTATCACAAAAGATCCCGATCGGAATGTTTACAAATTCACCTGTCGGAATATTAAACAAAGGATCCAAATCGGAATACACCAACTTGGTCCAATCGGAATAACTTCAAACTGCCAAATCGGAATACGAGATAAAGTACTAATCGGAATAACTCAAAAACAGCATCAATCGGAATGTTTCAAAACGGACCAGATCGGAATCTAACAACTATCTGCCGTCGGAATATATAAGCCCTAATCCGATCACTACGATCAGAATAACAGGATGTGCAATCGGAAAACTCAAAACCCTTTTCCGATTTGCCAATCGGAAAGAGGGGGTGTGTTTTTGGTCGGAATAAGCAGATCTGAAAGGGGTTTAGACCCTTTCTGATATAAGTGGGATTCGGTAAAAAGCTAGTAATAAGCTATATTGAATAAGCTCACACAAAACTAGAACGAATCAAAACTGAACTGGATCAAATAAGCACTAATATCAACTTATCTAAGCTTAAAATAAACAAACTTTTAAATCAAACAATTAAAAGATGAATTTTTAAGAAAACTTTTAAAAAGTAAATAAGCTAATCATGTAAATAAGCCAATAAGCACAAGAATCTTAAAGCTTAATCAAATGAAAGCTTATGTAGGAACAAAAAAAATAACTTTTTAAGCACAAAACCATTAAGATCAACACGGATTTAATGTGATTCGCACCAAAATCAATCTAAAAATCAAAGAAAGGTAGAATGAGATTAGGGATTAAAAGCTTAACGAGAACTTGATTAATGGAATCCGAATACAAAGATAAAAGAAAGCTTAAATTTAAAAGATGAAAACAAAGAAAAACATAGTGAGAGAAAGTTGGGAACTTTCTCTCTCTAAAACTAGAAAGAAAACTTAAAAAATAAAAACTAGCTAACCCCCTCCTAATGTGATTAGGAGGGTATTTATAGGGAAGTGGGAAGTGCATGTGTGGTGCTTCCTTCTTTCTTTTCTTCTCGACTCGATTTAATTCATTTGTCTTTCTCGATGTCGTCTCGGGATTAATTAAACTCGTCTTAACATTTCTTCATTCATTTAGACTCGAGTTCTTCGACTTCATTAAACTTCCGTCTTTAGACTTGTTCTTCGATAAATCTTCAGAATAGGTCTTGGACATCCGTTCTTTAAACACTCTTGATCTTTTGACTTTGTCTTTTCCCGTTTTCTTCGATAAAAGCCCGCGAAAGCCCGTGTTTTTCTTCCTTTTTCATCTTTTGGTCCTAAAACACAATAAAAACACAAACCACGCATAATTCCGACTTTTACGACATAAATTACACGTTTTGGTCTTGTTATTATTGGAAATAAGTGGTAAAAGGATAAGTGTTTTCACACTTATTACACGCATAAGTCAATAATGTCGTGATCATTAAGACAAAATAAAATATAAGAGATACCAAGTAGGAATAAGGGAGTTTAGGTTCGTAATTAACACTCATGAGATATGATCGTGTTGCTAACTTATAATAACAATGATCTCGTTACACGCTTAGCATGGAATTGGGTGAATATCGAGGACGACGAAATTATTTCTAACGAAGCATTCACGTGTTCTTGTTCTATGATTCTAAAAGTCACTTTATAGTGATGAAAACAATAAATTATGTCTAAAACACGTGTAGTAGATTAATTAAGTTTATGTCTTCAATAAATGTCATCATAAAAGGAATTTTGGAAGTGCTATGATACTTAATTCTAGCATTGCGTAGGGACACGGCAATGGATTAGTATGGGGGAGTGATGAGACTACAATTATACATAGTCTCATCGTCCAAATCGGGCTTAAAATGCTTAAAATATCATAAAAATACCCAAATATATGCATGTGTTTGTTCATTGTGTATTTTAGGTACGGATATCGTGAAATCAACAAAAGAATACAAGAATGAAGCAAAAACGAACACGGGAAACGAAGCCGCACAAAGAACCGGACCCGAATCATGAATTTCCAAAATGGTCCTTGAAGTTTTGAAGATTGGCAACATTGGTCCCTCATCTTTGAAGATTTGGCAAGAAAAGACCTTGAAGAAATCATAATTGGCAAGAAAAGTCCTCCATGATTGAAGATTATACATGATAGGCCCTTGAAGAATGTTGAATTTTCATATTATGTCCTTGGAACAAGTTTATAAAACCTTTGGTGGCCAAAATGGGAAAAACAAAACTTATCTAACAAAGGAAAGCAAATTATGGGCTGTTTATTTTAAAGTGACAAGTAAAAGGGAATTGAGGGACCAAATTCACCCAGACAATGAAACCCCAAACCACCACTCAGCTGCTTCCACGTCACCCCCATTTCACAAACCAGTCAATCACATCCTCCCAACCTCCCACGTCATCAATCCACTAACCCATATTTTTAAAACCAGATTTATTAAACTTAATTTTGGTGGCAAACAACACTTTTAAAATCTAATCACCCCTTAAACGATTAAACCCCACACCTGCTTAAACCAAATCTCCATGAACCCTAATTTCCTAATTCGCCAAAAACAAAGGGTTAATCCTTTAAACTCTCCAGAACAGTGATTTACACCTTTCTCACCCAAACCCACTCATAAAAATATAAACCCGTGACCTCTTTGGGCCCCACTCATGCTCCCCTGCTTCCTCAAAAGCGGCAAAAATCGAATCTTGCTTACCAATCAACGGCTAGCAACAAAACTTGGGCCCTAAGGAGTATAGTAACACTCTTGATCACTCTTCCAACCTGGCATATCACATTCTTCATGAGACTCACACGGGAACGATTTTTGACCAAGATTCCTCAAGGGCAAGACTAGAAATCTGCATTTAGGGTTTAGGGCTTTGTATTATTTTATTCCTATTCTAGATTGTTCTTTCCAGTAGTATAAATGAGGTGGATTGTACCTCATTTTGTTTTGTTCCAGAATTTGTAATTTTTTAAATTGATTAATGAAAATGAAAACTTTATAATCTTGCAAAATCTATGTTCCATTTTAACTGTTTTCTTAGTTTAACACTTACTTTTATATGCAAAGTTAGTGTAAGGTTTCAAATTTGGTTCAAGGACGTTTTTTTCAAAAATGTTTTTTTAGACTTTCTGAAATCCACACACAATGAAGTGATAGTGGATTTGTGTGTGGGATCTCAGAGTTTGCTTAATGGTTTTCATAGTCTTAAAGTTTCAAAGGGTGTTTTAAAAGATTTCAGTTTTCAATGATTTTTCATAAAATCTGATTTTACCTTTTTTTATATTTAATATATTACTATAGCAAAAGCTACAAGCCAACAGCTTGTAGCCTTTGCTACTTGTGGTTTATTCTCTGTCTTGTGGTCTTGTGCAGGAACAAAGGCACCAAGAAAGTTTCATCATCTCATGGTCATTTCTTTTCAATTCTGAAGATATTTTTGGCTTTGGGTCCTTTGGGTTCCAATCAGCAAGCCTTCTCTACACTTCATAAGCCGTCAATAGCTGTTGAAAAACCCAAGCAGAAGGCCTCAGCCCAAGGTAACAGTAGGCTTGACCCTGTTTACATTTTTCAAAAGTTTTTCTTTGGTTTTGTAAAATTGTGGATTGCTTGTTTAAATTGTTAATTTATCTGTTTGTTTATGCTTGTTTAGGTATTATATGCATGTTTAGTTGGTTTGTCATCATTTTGGTTTGAGTTTGCTTAGATTTTTTTTGAAAAATCCATTTTTAGAAATTTAAGGGATGTTTCGGATTAGGGTTTAAGCTAAGCCCTTGACCAGTTCTTGGATTAAAAACAACTCAAACATACTACTTATGTTATTGTTAGGTGTTTTCAGTAGTTTATGTTTAGTTTTATAAGGTAAAAAGGAGTTTGCATGTTAAAGTTTGGACAAAACTAGCATATGAAAACAGTAGGCCCCTTAACTGCTTTGTTTAGGTATAATTGTGCCTTCAAATCTTGTAGGTTGTTGGCTATTCGGGTCTTGTAGGTATTGTAACTGGTTTAGTTTAGGTTGGTGTCTTATTGAGTGAATTTCGAAGGCCTAAACTTCACCCATTTGCCAAATAGTTCAGCAATCAACCACCAGACCCCATAGCACCATATTAGTAACTATAAGGGGGGGGGGGGGGGTTGTGTGAATCTTGTGTGCAAGGTGTGATTTTTCTTGTTTATTTGACTCCCCACAACCCAACTGGTTGTGGGGGTGCCCAATTGTCCAAAAGAAACCAAGTAATCAATAAGCTACATGAAAATAAGTCACCAGATACGTTTTTTTATTGAAGTCAGTGGGAACCAAGTTCCCACTGCTAGTGGAAACGTTTCCACTGCTTTTCAAACAGACAAAAAGAAACCAAGTGTCCCTTTCAGTTTCTTAAAAATTTGTCTTTAGTGAACTTTTTTAAGAGTTGTTACTTGATTTTAATTTTGTTATTTTTCTTAGTTTATTTTTGAATTTTCTATAAAGTTTATTTTTCAGTCACTGTTCATTTACTATTTTTTAGATTAAATTTCATTTTAAATTAGTTTCTAATTAACTGTTTTTGTGTTTTAGTCCAAAAGTTTAATATTTTTCATTTTTAAAAATTTTCTTAGATTCAAAAAAAGATTTTAAGATTTTTTGTTTAAAAAGATTTTACTGTTCATATTTTTAAGTAATTTTTAAATTTAATTTAAGTTTAATTAGTTTTAATTTAAATTTGTTTTGCCTTTTAGTGTAAAAAAGTTTTGTTTTCAACTTTTTTCAATTTTCTACTATTCAGTAATATAATTTAGGATTTTTTCAAAAAGTCAAATTAATTTCAGCGCTATTTTAATATTTTAATCATTATTTTAGTTTAAAAATAGTTTTTAGTGTTTTAAAAGTAGAAAAATAGTCTTTAAAATTTAGGAAAAATACTTTTTAGTCTTTAAATAATATAAGTGAGTTATTTGTTCAATAAAATAATATTTTGGGCTTTTTCTTAATTATATTTAATTTTAGGGTTTATTAGCATTTAACATTGAGTATTTAATTAATAAAAGGTTTTAAAATTTATTTATTTGATTTTTATTCTTATTTATATTATTTTAGAGTTAGTTTTCATTTTTAATTAAATTTTAGCTTTAATTTTTAATTTTGCCACGTTTTACGTATTTACGTTCGCGTTTTACGTCAATTCGTCGTAGTATACTCGTAATCGTAGCTTGTCTTTAATTTTTCTCTCTTAAAACGACACTAATCCAATCTCTGATTTTACATATTGGCACTCATAATCACAAACCTCGTTAGAGAACGAACTCGCATTTATTCGGTTTCGTGTTTTTCCTAAAACGTGCAACTTAATACTTGCCACATAAGCGTTTTTCCTAAAACGTGTACAATTTACCTACATCAACACTGTGCACGTCTAACAATATTTTGTCAAAACTTTGACCGTCCTTATGGTAGTAGTGGTACGCCGCACGTAATGGCATAGCTCATCCCCTAAGTTAGTTAAGATACATCTTATACTATGTGACAATTCGCGGTTATGGCAAGACCCATCCGCATTGGTTCGCACGTTCGAACCCAATTGCTATCTTTTGTACACAACTACGGTACGTCCATTCATGATGGTCTACGTGACCGGAATATTTGAATATTTGATGAAGTTTAAATACTACTAATCGAGTGTAGCACCATTAAATTTCGGGGGCTACCATGGTATAAATACCACTGTTTTTGTCCACGTCACGAAAATATCTTCGTGCGCCAGGGAAGTGTCTCTTTCGTTGGCCTATTCCTGCACCGTGGAAGTATCTCTTCCACATGCTCATTATTTTCGCCGTGGAAATATCTCTTCCACGTGCTTATTATCTTCTCCTGGAATTATCTCTTCCACGTGCTCATTATTTTCGCCGTGGAAGAATCTCTTCCACGTGCTCATTATTTTCATCGTGGAAGTATCTCTTCCACGTGCTTATTATCTTCGCAGTGGAAGTATCTCTTCCACGTGCTCATTATTTTCTCCGTGGAAGTATCTCTTCCACGTGCTCATTATTTTCGTCGTGGAAGTATCTCTTCCATGGGCTCATTATTTTCGCCGTGGAAGTATCTCTTCCACGTGGTCATTATTTTCGCCGTGGAAGTATCTCTTCCACAGGCTTATTATTTTCTCCGTGGAAGTATCTCTTCCACGTGCTCATTATTTTTTACGTGGAAGTATCTCTTCCACGTGCTAATTATCTTCGCCGTGGAAGTATCTCTTCTACGTTCTCATTATTTTTTCCGTGGAAGTATCTCTTCCACGTGCTCATTATTTTCGTCTTGGAAGTATCTCTTCCACGTGCTCTTTATTTTCGCTGTGGAAGTATCTCTTCCACGTGCTCATTATTTTCGCCGTGGAAGTATCTCTTCCACGGGCTTATTATCTTCGTCGTGGATTTATCTCTTCCACATGCTCATTATTTTCTCCGTGGAAGTATCTCTTCCATGTGCTCATTATTTTCGTTGTGGAAGTATCTTTTCCACGTGCTCATTATTTTTGCCGTGGAAGTATCTTTTCCACGTGCTTATTATGTTCGCCGTGGAACTATCTCTTCCACGTGCTCATTATTTTCGCCGTGGAAGTATCTCTTCCACGTTCTTATTATCTTCGTCGTGGAAGTATCTCTTCCACGTGCTTATTATCTTCGCCCTGGAAGTATCTCTTCCACGTTCTTATTATTTTTTCCGTATAAGTATCTCTTCCACATGCTCATTATTTTTGTCGCAGAAGTATCTCTTCCATGTTCTTATTATCTTCGCCGTGGAAGTATCCCTTCCACGTGCTCATTATTTTCATCGTGGAAGTATTCCATCTACGTGCTAATTATCTTTCGCCGTGGAAATACTCTTCCACGTGCTTATTATCTTCGCCGTGGAAGTATCTCTTCTACGTGCTCATTATTTTAGTCGTGGAAGTATTCCTTCCACGTGCTTCATTATTTTCGCCATGGAAGTATCTCTTCCATGTGCTTAATATTTTCGCCGTGGAAGTATCTCTTCCATGTGCTTATTATCTTCGACGTGGAAGTATCTCTTCTACGTGCTCATTATTTACGCCGCGGAATTGTCTCTTCCACGTGCTCATTATATTCGCTATTGAAGTATCTCTTCCACGTGCTCATTATTTTCGTCGTAGAAGTATCTCTTCCACGTGCTTATTATCTGCGTTGTGGAAGTATCTCTTCCACGTGCTCATTATTTTCACCGTGGAAGTATTCCTTCCGCGTGCTCATTATCTTTCGCCATGGAAGTACTCTTCCACGTGCTTATTATCTTCGTCGTGGAAGTATATCTTCCACGTGCTCATTATTTTCGCCGTGGAAATATACCTTCCACGTGCTCATTATTTTCGTCGTGGAAATATTCCTTCCACGTGCTCATTATCTTTCACCGTGGAAATACTCTTCCACGTGCTTATTATCTTCACCGTGGAAGTATCTCTTCCACGTGCTCTCTATTTTTGACGTGGAAGTATTCCTTCCACGTGCTCATTATCTTTCGCCGTGGAAGTACTCTTCCACGTGCTTATTATATTCGTCGTGGAAGTATCTCTTCCACGTGCTCATTATTTTCGATGTGGAAGTATTCCTTTAACTGGCGCGTTGTTTCGCCATCGAAGTATTCTTCCACAAGCTCATTATATTCGCTGTGGACGTATTCTTTCCACGTGATCATTATCTTATCCACGAAAGTACCTCTTTTGTTGGCTTATTATCTTTCTCCGTGGAAATATTTCTTCCACGTGCTCATTATTTTCGACGTGGAAGTATTTCTTCAACTGGCGCGTTGTTTCGCCATCGAAGTATTCTTCCACGAGCTCATTATATTCGTTGAACGCAATCGAAGTATTCTTCCACGAGCTCATTATATTCGTTGTGGACGTATTCTTTCCACGTGAGTACCTCTTTTGTTGGCTTATTATCTTTCTCCGTGGAAATATTTCTTCCATGTGCTCATTATTTTCGACGTGGAAGTATCTTTTCAACGTGCTCATTATTTTCGCCGTGGAAGTATATCTTCCACGTGCTTATTATCTTCGCCGTGGAAGTATCTCTTCCACGTGCTCATTATTTTCACCGTGGAAGTATCTCTTCCACGTGCTCATTATATTCACCGTGGAAGTATCTCTTGCACGTGCTCATTATTTTCACCGCAGAAGTATCTCTTCCACGTTCTCATTATTTTCGCCGTGGAAGTATCTCTTCCACGTGCTTATTATCTTCGTCGTGGAAGTATCTCTTCCACGTGCTCATTATTTTCGCCGTGGAAGTATTCCTTCCACGTGCTCATTATCTTTCGTCGTGGAAGTACTCTTCCACATGCTTATTATCTTCGTCGTGGAAGTATCTCTTCTACTTGCTCATTATTTTAGCCATTGAAGTATTCCTTCCATGTGCTCATTATTTTCGCCGTGGAAGTATCTCTTCCACGTGCTCAATATTTTCGTCGTGGAAGTATCTCTTCCATATTCTTATTATCTTTGCCGTGGAAGTATCTCTTCAACGTGCTCATTATTTTCGCCGTGGAAGTATCTCTTCCACTTGCTCATTATATTCATCGTTGAAGTATCTCTTCCACGTGCTCACTATTTTCGCCGTGGAAGTATCTCTTCCACGTGCTCATTATTTTCTCCATGGAAGTATCTCTTCCACGTGCTTATTATCTTCGCCGTGGAAGTATATCTTCCACGTGCTCGTTATTTTCACCATGAAAGTATTCCTTCCACGTGCTCATTATCTTTCGCCATGGAAGTACTCTTCCACGTGCTTATTATCTTCGCCGTGGAAGTATCTCTTCCACGTGCTCATTATTTTCGCCGTGGAAGTATTCCTTCCACGTGCTCATTATCTTTCGCCGTGGAAATGCTCTTCCACGTGCTTATTATCTTCACCGTGAAAGTATTTGTTCCACGTGCTCATTATTTTCGTCATGGAAGTATTCCTTCAACTGGCGCGTTGTTTCTCCATGGAAGTATTCTTCCACTAGCGCATTATATTCCCTGTGGACGTATTCCTTCCACGTGATCATTATCTTCTCCACGAAAGTACCTCTTTTGTTGGCTCGTTATCTTTCGTCGTGGAAATATTTCTTCGACGTGCTCATTATTTTCGCCGTGGAAGTATCTCTTCAACGTGCTCATTATTTTCGCCATGGAAGTATATCTTCCACGTGCTTATTATCTTCGCCGTGGAAGTATCTCTTCTACGTGCTCATTATTTTCACCGTGGAAGTATCTCTTCCACGTGCTCATTATATTACGTGCTCATTATTTTCTCCGCGGACATATCTCTTCCACGTGTTCATTATTTTCGCCGTGGAAGTATCTCTTGCACGTGCGTATTATCTTCGCCGTGGAAGTATCTCTTCCACGTGCTCATTATTTTTGCCGTGGAAGTATTCCTTCCACGTGCTCATTATCTTTCGTCGTGGAAGTTCTCTTCCACGTGCTTATTATCTTCACCATGGAAGTATCTCTTCCACGCGCTCATTATCTTCGCCGTGGAAGTATCTCTTCCACGTGCTCGTTATCTTCGCCGCGAAAGTACGCATTCTGTTGGCTCGTTATCTTCGCTGTGGATGTATCTCTTCCACGCGCTCATTATCTTCGCTGCGGAAGTATGCCTTCCGTTGAATCATTATCTTCGCCGTGGAAGTATCTCTTCCACGCGCTCATTATCTTCGCCGCGGAAGTACGCCTTCAGTTGGCTCATTATCTTCGCCGTGGAAGTATCTCTTCCACGCGATCATTATCTTCGCCGCGGAAGTACGCCTTCCGTTGGCTCGTTTTCTTCGCCATGGAAGTATCTCTTCCACGCGCTCATTATCTTCGCCGCGGAAGTACTCCTTCAGTGGCTCATTATCTTCGCCGTGGAAGTATCTCTTCCAGTTGCTCATTATCTTCGCCGCGGAAGTACGCCTTCCGTTGGCTCATAATCTTCGCCGTTGAAGTATCTCTTCCACGGGCTCGTTATCTTCACCGTAGAATTATCTCTTCCACGCGCTCGTTATCTTCCCCGCGGAAGTACGCCTTCCGTTGGCTCGTTATCTTGGCCGTGGAAGTATCTCTTCCACGCGCTCATTATCTTCGCCGCGAAAGTACGCCTTATGTTGTCTCATTATCTTCGCCGTGGATGTATCTCTTCCACACGCTCATTATCTTCGTCGCATAAGTACGCCTTCTGTTGGCTCATTATCTTCGCCGTGGAAGTACGTCTTCCACGACGAATTACTTTGCATGGCTACAGAATATTTTTCCAAAATTTTACATTGTTTGACCTTAATTGGATGAAGCCTGATTAACTACATTTAGTTCAGGAAAAACTGTGCTTTTTATTAAGTCATTATCAAAGTAGTGGCCATAAGACAGATATAATATCCGCATCACCTTGCCATAGAAGCACATGTTCTGTTGGCCTTAAGACGAATGCAATATTCACACTATGCTGCATCATTAGTGGGTATAAGAAGTACGCCTTCAAATGTTCATAATGCAGCATACGGGTTCCACCTCCACCTTTACAAAACCTTCTTATCATTCTCACGTTAGAGATGAATAAGAATGATACCAAGCAATGCCAGTCTTACCCCGGCTATAGAACAGGCTTTCTTCTTACGGGGTCCTTACAGTCTAATCACGGGAAGCCAAGCATTCGAGCACAACCACCTGTCTTACGTATATGTGTTTTCTTATTTCTTTCGTCGTGGATACGCTTACAGGTACCGGATATGGTGTAAAAGTCTAGTAACCTTGGTGACGACCTCGAATACTAGAATGGGGAAACATGATAACGTATAGTGGCTACACTCACTATTCGTAACCCCAAACCATCATCTTTTCGCTAAAAGTAGCCCATTACGAGTGGATCCATATGTTACGGACGACGCACACGGTTGTTTAGTGAGCATGACACACGAATGAGTCTAGCATAACATGATCATAGACCATATCATACTAAACTGGGGGATATGTCGATGTACAGTCGGTAATAGGCTCGGACCGACAGGCCCACAACCCACACACACACCTTACTTATCCAACAAGAAACCTTAAGCCTAAATAAACAGGGGTAGGGGTCTCATTATAAATCAGGTTATCACTCTCAAACACACCTCTTTTATAATATATCGCATCGATACTAACTTGACCGTCGTAGTTGGACCCCGGGTCTCTGGCCTCAGGTCCACTCCTAACTGGTTTACCTTTGTTTGTAGCATCACTAAGGATTCGGGAAGACGACGAACGGCCCAGGAGAGTCGTTGAACCAGCCTAGACAGTCGGTAATGATCCTCACGTTAGAGAAGGGTTAATAGTTACCGACTTTTGGAATTGATTTTAGTTTTTCAGTTGTATGAGACCATGAGACATAGTTTATTCTAGTCCCACGGATGACATAGTTTATCTCTTCCACGTGCTCATTATTTTCGCCAGGGAAGTATCTCTGACACGGGCTCATTATTTTCGTCGTAGAAGTATCTATTCCATGTGTTCATTATTTTTTCCGTGGAAGTATCTCTTCAACGTGCTCATTATCTTCGCCGTGGAAGTATCTCTTCCACGTGCTCATTATTTTTGCTGTGGAAGTATCTCTTTCACGTGCTCATTATTTTCGTCGTGGAAGTATCTCTGCCACGTGCTTATTTTCGCTGTAGAAGTATCTCTTCCACGTCCTTATTATCTTCTCCGTGGAAGTATCTCTTCCACGTGCTCATTATCTTTGACGTGGAAGTATCTCTTCCACGTGCTCATTATTTTCACCGTGGAAGTATCTCTTCCACGTGCTCATTTTTTTCGCCGTGGAAGTATCTCTTCAACGTGATTATTATCTTTACCGTGGAAGTATCTCTTCCACGTGATCATTATCTTCGTCATGGAAGTATCTCTTCCATGTGCTCATTATTTTCGCCATGGAAGTATCTCTTCCACGTGCTTATTATCTTCTCTGTGGAAGTATCTCTTCCAAGTGCTCATTATTTTCGACGTGGAAGTATCTCTTCCACGTGCTTATTATCCTCGCCGTGGAAGTATCTATTCCACGTGCTCATTATTTTTGGCGTGGAAGTAATCCTTCCACGTGCTCATTATCTTTCGCCGTGGAAGTACTCTTCCACGTGCTTATTATCTTCACCGTAGAAGTATCTCTTCCACGTGCACCATGGAAGTATTCCTTCCACGAGCTCATTATTTTCTCCGTGGAAGTATCTCTTCCACATGCTCATTATTTTCACCGTGGAAGTATCTCTTCCACGTGCTTATTATCTTCGCCATGGAAGTATCTCTTCCACGTGCTCATTATTTTTGTCGTCGAAGTATCTCTTCCACGTGCTCATTATATTCGCCGTGGAAGTATCTCTTCCACGTGCTCATTATTTTCGCCACGGAATTATCTCTTCCACGTGCTCATTGTTTTCTCCGTGGAAGTATCTCTTCCACGTGCTTATTATCTCCGCCGTGGAAGTATCTCTTCCACGTGCTCATTAATTTTGCCGTGGAAGTATTCCTTCCACGTGCTCATTATCTTTCACCATGGAAGTAGTCATCCACGTGCTTATTATCTTCGCCGTGGAAGTATCTCTTCCACGTGCTCATTACTTTCGCCGTGGAAGTATCTCTTCCACGTGCTTATTATCTTCGCTGCGGAATTATCTCTTCCACGTGCTCATTATTCTTGTCATGGAAGTATCTCTTCCACGTGATCATTATATTCGCCATGGAAGTATCTCTTCCACGTGCTCATTATTTTAGCCTCGGAAGTATCTCTTCCACTTGCTCCTTATTTTCGTCGTGGAAGTATCTCTTCCACGTACTTATTATTTTCTGCGTGGAAGTATCTCTTCCACGTGTTTATTTTTTCTCCGTGGAAGTATTCCTTCCACGTGCTCATTATCTTTCACCGTGGAAGTACTCTTCCATGTTCTTATTATCTTCGCCATGGAAGTATCTTTTCCATGCGCTCATTATCTTCGTTGTGGAAGTATATCTTCCACGTGCTCATTATCTTCGCCGCGAAAGTACGCCTTCCGTTGGCTCATTATCTTCATCGTGTAAGTATCTCTTCCACGCGCTCATTATCTTCGTCGCGGAAGTACGCCTTCCGTTGGCTCATTATCTTCGCCGTGGAAGTATCTCTTCCACGCGCTCATTATCTTCGCCGCGGAAGTACGCCTTCCGTTGGCTCATTATCTTCGCCGTGGAAGTATCTCTTCCACGCGCTAATTATCTTCTCCGCGGAAGTACGCCTTCCGTTGTCTCATTATCTTCGTCGTGGAAGTATCTCTTCCACGGGCTCGTTATCTTCGCCGTGGAAGTATCTCTTCCACGTGCTCGTTATCTTCGCCGTGGAAGTACGCCTTCCGTTGGCTCGTTATCTTCGCCGTGGAAGTATCTCTTCCACGCGCTCATTATCATCGCCGCGGAAGTACGCCTTTCGTTGGCTCATTATCTTCGTCGTGGAAGTATCTCTTACACGTGCTCATTATCTTCGCCGCGGAAGTACGGCTTCTGTTGGCTCATTATATTCGTCGTGGAAGTATGTCATCCATGCCGAATTACTTTGCCTGGCTACGAAATGATTTTTCCAATATTTTACATTGTTTGACCTTAATTGGACGAATCCTGATCAACTACGTTTAGTTCAAGAAAAACTGTGATTTTTTTAAGTCATTATCAAAGTAGTGGCCATAAGACGGATATAATATCCGCATCACCTTGACACAGAAGTACATATTCTGTTGGCCTTAAGCCTAATGCAATATTCACACTATGCTGCATCATTAGTGGGTATAATAAGTACGCCTTCAAATGTTCACGATGCAGCATACGGGTTCCACCTCCACCTTCACAACACCTTCTTATCATACTCACGTTAGTGATGAATAAGAATGATACATTTCAATGCCAGTGTTACCCCGGCTATAGAACACGCTTTCTTCTTACGGGGTCCTTACCGTCTAATCACGGGAAACCAAGCATTCGAGCACAACCACCCGTCTTACGTATAGGTGTTTTCTCATTTCTTTCGTCGTGGATACGCTTACAGGTACCGGATATGGTGTAAAAGTCTAGTAACCTTGGTGACGACCTCACATACTAGACTGGGGGACATGATGACGTATAGTGGCTACGCTCACTATTTGTAACCCCAAACCATCATCTTTTCGCTAAAAGTAACCCATTACGAGTGGAGCCATATGTTACAGACGCCCCACGAGGATGTCCTAGCAGGAAGCCGCACGGGATTGTTTAGTGAGCATGATACACAAATGAGTCTAGCATAACATGATCATGGACCATATCATACTAGACTGGGGGACATGTCGACATACAGTTGGTAATGGGCTCGACCCGACAGGCCTACGACCCACACACACACCTTACTTATCCTACAATAAATACTAAGCCTATATAAACAGGGGTAGGGGTCTCATTATAAATCAGGTTATCACTCTTAAATACACCTCTATTATAATATATCGCACCGATACTAACTTGACAGTCGGAGGTGGACCTCGGGTCTCCGACCTCGGGCCCACTCCTAACCGGTTTACCTTTGTTTGTAGCATCACTAAGGATTCGGGGACGAACGACCCAGGAGAGTCGTTGAATCGGCCTAGCCAAATTATGCTTCAACAGAAAATGCTTAGATTTATTCTTGGTGGTTTTAAAGGATTGATAGTGAAACTCATCCCATAGTAGAGAAGCATAATCTATTTTCTGACCCTTGTAAATTCCCCAAAAGATGCGAGCCTGAGGAAGTCTTAGAGAGCCTGGGCCGATGTACTTTCCAGTAAAACACCGGATGATTATGCTATGTATAGCCTTCCATGGTTGTCCAAACTTGGACATGTTAAACCGAGACAAGGTTAGAAGTTCTTCATCATAACCGAGAGATTGAAGCAGCTCTACAAGTTGTTCCTTGGATAGGACTGCAACATACTTTTCCCCTCGAGCTGGAGGAGTGAATCCAAAGATTTTCTGGAAGTGGCCAATGTTGAGTATCTTTTGTTGTCTGTTAATAGTGAATGAGATCTTTGAGTCTGATAACTCTTTACTGATGCCCAAAATTCATCCATATAGATTTCGGGTACTGATGTTGTAGCCCTCAATGCAAATATGAGTGGCGAGATATCGATTATGTCCATAGCAACATTGAATGCCAGCTAAGATATGTTAAATCCTCCTTCAGTCTCAAATTGTTCGGTGCAAATGGAAGATGAGTAGCTTTTGGAACAAGCTCAAGGTCAACTTCTCGTTGTTGATCCTCAATGAGAACATGATTTATGCTGAAGATAAGACATACACGTTTGATACATATAAATATATACATCATTATATATTGTAGAAACTAGAAGGGGGGGGGGGGGTTGAATAGTTTCTCTTCGGTTTATCTCCTAATTAAAATTCCTTTCAATTAGGTGAGTGTCAAAACCATCTTTTACTTGAAAGCTAGTTAAATAATGATTAGGTTCAATTCTAATGCATTAACAATGACAAGTAGTAAGTGTAATGATGATGAAGGTAAGTAAAGAGTAAGGAGAGAAACAACCTAGTAGGAAGACACCAAGATTTATAGTGGTTCGACAACGAGGCTCTATCATCGTTCCTACTCCAAACCTCGAGTACACCTACTCGAGATTTCCACTATATCCACAAGCTCCCTTCTTGGAGTAGAAAACCTTACAACGTTGCTTACATTATTTTCTGACACTAAGCTAAATGTCAAGACCTAATCTTAGCTAGGACCAATCTACACAACGTCGCCCACTTCACCATTTTACGACACAAGGCTAGATGTCGAGTTCTATTCGAAAGATAGAACCAATCTTCACAACGTTGCCTACTTCACCATTTTCCGACACAAGTCTAGATGTCGAGTTCTAATTCAAAGCTAGAACCAATCTTCACGACTCTTCACTTTGAAGCTAAGTGAGAACTTCACACAACACAACTACACAACACTTTATAGTTTAGTGAGAACTCACAAGACACAACCACATCACTTTATAGTTTAGTGAGAACTTACACAACTTATTACAACTCAACTAAACATATCCAATTACACACATGTAACTTGGATCTACACAACACAAATCCAAGCACACACATATGCAAAGGATTTACACAACACTAATCTAAGTATACACAAATAGCTTGGATGAACACAACTAGTCCAAGTATTCATAAATACATTGGATCTACACAAGACACAAATAAACAAATGATGAACATGAATAGATCTTTAGGAGAGGATGATCTTTATCAAGGCTTCATCTTTAATCACATCACAAGTGTGTGAGTGATCTTCTCTTTGGACAAAGTAAAGAAGCAGATCAAGAGGATAATTATAAGAAAACATACACAACACATTAAGTGATAATTTACGAATGATTGGGATTAGCAAGGAGAAAGAAGGCTGAAAGAAATGTCCAAAAAGAGTTGCCGAAAATGCAGATTTGATCCACTATTTATAGGAGACAAAAACCAACGGCTAGATGAGCACGATTCCTTATCTCCCTGGGCGGTTCCTTATCGATAGAGAATCGCATAGGCACTTAAGGAATCGTGGAGGTAGACTCCGCTCCTTTTTGTCTTTTAGTGGATTTGAAATATCTTGAGGCTGGTTAAACCTTCAAAGGATATTCTTATGGCATTTGGAATATGTCATATTCAAATTTTCATTTTTCATTTTAATAAAACATTTTGTTAATAATAAAGTTTATTAAAAATCTTTTGTCACCTTTTGCAAAAGTGAGTTTTAAGGCTAATCACTTTTATGATCACTAAGCATGATTAAGATATTTTAGTGTAATGATTATTTCCTTGATTATAGTGTTTGTTAGATAATTCGTTATACGATTATATTTGACAATAAATGTCTTTTGTAATTTGTCGTGATCAAAACTAAGAAAGATTAGTTAGTACTAACAATGATTTTAGGCATTGCTTTGCATTAACAATCTCCCACTTTTTGATTACGACAAACTATAAACTCATTTATGTAAAATACAAAATTATTCGAATTATTAACGAGTTTATCACTATCATTTCTCCCCCTTTGTCGAAGCAAAAAGGTTATCAGAAGTCTTTGAAGAAGAGACGAATTGGACTTTGCTAGTAGCTCTCTCTTGGTGCTTACTCCCCCTTAATTGGGGCACCAAGAGAATGGGATAAGGTGACATGCTACACAAAGGTTAGAAGATAGAAAATAAACACCAATGTATATATGTGCACTACCTATTAACTAACTTGAGAGGGAGGAAGAAAAGAAGTCCCAAATTAAAAGTAAGTATTTGGTAAGTATGTCCAAAGAGTGTGTGCTGACAACATCAAAGTTCAATTGGTGGAATAAAGGAGGAGAAGAAACATCCAAACCAATCAAAATGATTAAAATGTCAAAGGGTTAAAAACATAGAATTTATGGAATCACCCATAATCAATTGTAAATTTTAACCATGATCAACTCTTTAACAAATATGTGAAAAATAATTAGCAGGAAAGGAATAACACACATAATATTCATATTACACAAATATGAAAGAACATACAAGAGAAATATTCATACACACAATATGAATATTTAAAGCAAATGTGCTTAAGTTGTATTGACTCAAACAACTTGTTGATCCCAAACTTAGATCGATTTAGCTTGTGTAAACGAGATTAGATCAAGTTATACACGTAGAGAAACTTTGTTATGTATAAAACAATTCAAGTATTATGCGGAATTAATACTTAAAAAAGAACACACAAACAGTTGTAAAACAATCTTTCACTTGATTGATTGAATCGAACTTGCTTACAATGAAAGTGTTTAAACGTATGAAAAACTTATATGAAACATAACCTAAAGGTCTTCTTTTATAGACATAAGAAGCCTTGTACAAGAGTCTACGTATCAGCTATTCTAGGTAAAGATAATTATAGAAAATACATTGTTGATCCTATCTTTACTAGAAACAAAATACGCGTAGACCATATCTTTCTATCAGTTCTTGTCTTCAACCTATCAACGCTTGACTTCTTCCTGTTAACGCTTGATCTGTCAGCGTTTTTTTTCTTCTTATCAACGCTTGTTTTCTTCTTGTCAGCGTTCAAGTGTACTGGCTACATTTTATTCCCAACAATCCTCCCCTAAACTTGAGATCTACTCTAGTAATCAAGTTTCTGAATAAAAATTAAGAACTAGGAGGAATCTTACAAATCTTATCATATTGGTAATAAACATGTCTAATCAAATCTTTGGCCACGTCACTTGAATAGTCAATCTGCAACTGTGTTGTCTTCATCTTGTCCAAAACTTCTTTGGACATGGGATACTGAGCATCTACAAGAAGATACTCAGCAAACTTTGTAGAGCTCAAATAATACATACCAGTAGCTGAATACAAACGCCATTGAAGACTACTGATATCATCCTCAAGATCCTTCCAAATAGGATCTTCTTCTTCTGGTGCACACATTCTCTTGAATGTTGACCAAAGTTTTATTCCATTGACTGAAATAGGAGCTTTAGTCTCATACTTGGCCATCAACAACCTCCAAAGGTATGCCAAGTCTTCCCTATCCATACTTGCAAAGAGAGACATAAGGGTAGTAAATGTGTGTACCTCTTTCTGATATCTACCAATCTTCCAAAACCCACTTGCATCTTCCTCATAGCTAATGATAGGGTTTCTGGCATCAAGAGGTAACACTTGTACCATATCTGAAGCTTCCATAGGTGAGAGCTTAATGCTTCTTCTAAGAACAGCTTCAATGGAACCACTTTATTTAGATCTTTAGGAAACTCAAGTGGAACTCCCTTCTTCAAAGGCCTTGGAACAATCATTTCCTTCTGAATCTCCATCTCTTCAGCAAGTTCTTCTTTCCTTTGATCTGAAAGAAGTCTAAGAGTGTTCATTTCCTGCACTCTTGCCCAAACGGGATAAGCCTTCTACTCCAATTCATGAAAGGACAATCCCTGCAATTTCTTGAAGGTCCATCCAGTTCCATGACATCTGAGTAACATGTAGTAAAGCTCTCTTCTATCCCTCTTCAGCAGTGAGAAAACATTGCTAGCCTTATGTTTCAGAATTACCTTGCAGTCTCTTTGAAATCTTAGAAGAATCTCCAATCCCTAAATTTGGTTTGAAATTGTCAAATCTGGATTCTCCATAATCCTATTCTCCCAAGCATGGTACATCTGAACTACTTCTGGCATATCAAAGTCTACTTGCAATTTTAACTCTCTAAGCTTCTCCCTTGCCAAATCATCACAATATTCAAGTCTTTCTGGTTGTTCAATTATCATCACACTTGAATCTGAACTTTCTTCATCACTTCCTTCTTGTTCCTCAGAAGTGACAACAAATGGTGAATCACCAACCTTCTTCCTTTCTTGTTCCATAAGTTGTGCAGCCAACTTTGAATGAAACTCTACTTGTGCTGCATCCTTTGGAACTTCTACTTCTTCCATAATTCCTTTACCTTTATCTAATGGATCAATGATGGGTAAGGATGATGGTAATACCTGTGAAGACACTTCTTTGATGATAGCTGATGACTGGAATACGTCAACCATCTCTGTAGGTCTGTCAACGCTCAAATTCCTTGTGTCAACGCCCAATTTACTCATGTTAGCGTTCAAATTTTGCTTGTCAATACCCAAATTACTTGTCTCAGCGCCTCTTGTAAACTGCTCCAACATAGCTGTAAAAGACAAGTTCAAATTTGTAGGAGTAACCAGAGATCTATCAAAACCTGGTTGCTTCTTCAATTCAGTTAGGGCCTCAGCAATACCCAAGGATTCTCCATAATGTGAGCCTTTGTCACTCACATTAATATGCTCATCCTCCCCATTGGAAGATTCCTCCATTCCACGCCTAGTGTTAGCATCCTCCAAAATAACAATCCTCTCCCTCAATTGCTTGAGTTCAAGGCCTTGTGTACTGACTATTTGTACCAAGTCTACATTTTGCTTTTGCATGCTAATGCAGACAACCGTCAATTCCATAAATGTGTATGGTTCCAATCTGCCCTCCTCTAGAATGGGTATTTGACCTCCCAAAGTAGAGTCATAGGGCATGGATGAGGTCTTAAAGATGTTAGGACTGTCTTGGCCTGCATCTAAGCCAGTACCAATAGTCCTAGCCTCATCCATAGCACCAACCACACTTGTGGTGGTGGTTCTCTCTGCTACATGGCTAGGACCACCAGAGGAGAACACTCCAGTAGTCCTTGGGCGTTTTTGCAACCTATATTCAGGTGAGGTAGAAGATGATGTGGATCGGGAGGTAGTTTGAAGGTTAAGGGGTGTTTGGGTCTGTGAAGGAAAGGTGTCAACGTTTGGATTACTTGTGTCAACGCCAAAATTTAATGTGTCAGCGTTGAAGGGTTCTTGGTCAATTTCCATGTGTTGAGGTGAAGGCAAAGGTTCTGGTATTGGGTCAAGTTGTGGTTGTGGGTCTGGTTGGGGCTGTGCTGCTGCAATAACAGCAAGCATAGCTTGGGTGAGGGGTAATTCACGGTGAGGGGTGAGTTCATCTTGGTAAAAATAGCTTTCTTTTGCACAGGGATCTCATAAAAATCATCATTATCCCTTGTGTAGTAATTTTGCACATCAAAAACCATTTGCAAAATTCTGGGATAAGCCAAAGTCATCTTATTCCCTTTGTTTTTACACATGCCATCAAAAATCAGTTTTGAAAAATTAAACTTTTGTCCATTTGTAATGCACACAATTGCACTAGCAATTGATCTATTAATTTCATTGTGTGCAGTACATTTGGGACTCAAAAATTGAAGGATGACATGTATGAGGTACTTCCAGGCTGGGGGAAACTCTTGTTTATGATATTTGTTTAAAGTGCCCTCATTAGGGAAAGGATACCCCAAAGCCCGAAGTCCTTGTTCTATTTCATTAATGGGGAGGGTGGTTATACCATCTGCATCATCAAGATGCAAATCCTGGCGAACCAAGGCTTCAGTAACCACCCAAGTACATCCATGAACAATAGCTGTTAATGTAGTCACATTATTAAGCGTTGAGGAACTTACAGTATTCCAAAACTGTTTAATATGAGTGATAGTGATGAAAGGAGCATGAGAAAGAGCATACCAAATATTAGATGCATTCAAATACGCCACCATCTGGGTGTATTGTGGAAACAAAGTGTCATCAGCGTCCAAATAAGCAATCATGTTGTGTTGACTCCTGAATCCCAATACCAAGTCACTTGGTTTAAACTTTGGTGCCATTGTTGAAGAAAGTTGTTTGTGAATTATTGAGAAAGATGAATTATAGGAGAAATTTGTTAGACAAGAATATGAGGTACCCTGTTTAAAAATAGGAGCCAAATATATAGGAGAGATAGGCACATGTGATTGGTCAAAAATAAGGCAAGAAATTTTCAAAATATAATGATGAAAATCTTGAAAAGAAAATAATTTATCTTGTGCATTAATTAAAAGTTATCTACTCCCAAAATTACGACCCCAAAATTTGTAAAAAATAACAACTGGGTAGGTCCCAATGAGTGTCAACGGTCAAATATAACCCATCAACGCCCAACGGCTATATTCTTGTCAACGTTTGCCAAAGCCATGTCAGCATCTAAATTGGTCATAACAACGCTTGGAAAAATATTTGTCAGCGTCCAAAAATAAAAGTAATAAAAATGAAAAAGGACCTTAGCAAAGTAATTTATCCTAGTGAAGATAACCTATAAATTGATTATTATTATAGGGCGGCAAGCACTGTCCAGTTATGCACACTTGCTTATGCAAGATAGACATAACAGTCCTCTAGTGTCCCTTGCTAACCAATATTCTTAACAATTAAGTTATCTCATAAAATCCCTTGTAACTCCCAGGTAAACCCATTGTAACTCATTCCCAAGTCTCCCAACAGACCACATCCAATTCTAGGCAAAAAATGTCTTGGCAGCATGCATAGTATATCCACTTTGCATGCTACAGTGCCTCATGATTTAGTAAACTAACTCATACTCACCTGTAGACACAATCTAGAATTGTGATAAGAGTATTATAAGAATACCCAAAAGTCCTAAAGGTTCCTAAAACCTCCCCTTAAACTGTGATACATATGTTGCCCAATAATATGCAAGAACATAAAAAATTTATGTCAAGATAGGAATATAATTATTCCAACCATCATCCATAAATGAAAACATTCTTAAATGATTCTCCAAGGATCCATAAGCAACTCTGTATCCAATGGTACAATGCTAACACCACCTACACATTTAGATCAAAAACCACAAAACTAACATGTTGTAGACAACGTCACGATAACACTTATCAGCGTTAAGATAACCTTTGTCAGCGTTAGATAAATATAGTGGAAAATCTAACTTCTCAAAAAAGACCAATAACAATGCATATCCTGTACATACTTTTACAAAAAGACCCCAAAACACATATTAAGAGAGATTGATCATTCTAATACTTGTGACCAAGTATTGGAACCTTTCAGTATCAAAAGGTTTAGTTAATAAATCAGACACATTTTCTTATGTGTCAACTCTATCTGTTTGTATTAAACCCTTTTCAAAACAATCTCTTATAAAATGATGTCTAATTTCTATGTGTTTTGTTTTAGAATGATGTACAGGATTTTTAATAATGCATAGAGTACTGTTATTGTCTACAAAAATCTTGGTATGCATGAAATTATACCCATAATCCAACAGCTGGTTCTGAATCCATAAAACTTGTCCACAACAAGCAGCTGCTGCTACATATTCTGCTTCAGTTGTAGAATTAGCCACCACTGTTTGTTTCTTGCATTGCCAAGATATCAACCTACTCCCAAGAAACTGACATCCACCAGTTGTGGACTTTCTATCAAATTTATCACCACCATAGTCACTGTCTGAATATGCAATAAGCTCCAATGGTGAATCTTTTTTATACCATAATCCAATGTCTGGATAAAATCTAAGGTACCTAAAGATTCTCTTGACAGCATGAAGGTGACACTCTTTGGGAGTCACTTGATGGCGTACACATGCACACACAACAAACATAATGTCAGGTCTTGAGGCTGTGAGATACATCAATGAACCAATCATTGATCTATAGTGCCTGACATCCACATCTTTTCCATCTCCAACTTTTCCCCAAGGGTGTTCTCTATACATAGGAGTACTAGCCCTCTTCTCATGTGGAGAAAAGCCAAACTTCTTCAAGATCTCTGCTACATACTTATCCTGAGAGATGAAGATACCATCTTCTTTCTGCTGAACTTGTAACCATAGAAAGAAGTTCATCTCCCCCATTGCACTCATCTTGAATTTGTCTGTCATAAGCTTGGAAAAGTCTTCACTCATCTTTGGGTTTGTGGAGCCAAAGATGATATCATCCACATAAACCTGAACAAGTAAGACATCCTTACCAGTCTTCTTTGTAAATAAGGTATGGTCTATGGTGCCCATTTTGAATCCATTTTCCACCAGATAAGTGGACAGTGTGCCATACCATGCTCTTGGGGCTTGATGAAGTCCATACATAGCTTTCTTGACTCTATACACCTTGTCTGGATCCTCTGGATCTTGAAACCAGGAGGCTGCATTACATAAACCTCCTCAACAATTGTGCCATAAAGGAAAGCACTCTTCACATCCATTTGATAGACAATAAAGCCCATGCAGGAATCATAGGCTAGAAATATTCTTATAGCCTCAATCCTTGCAACCGGTGCAAAGACCTCCTCATAGTCTATCCCTTCCTCTTGTGTATATCCTTGAGCCACTAAACATGCCTTGTTTCTGACCACAATGCCTCTTTCATCTTCCTTGTTTCTAAGAACCCATCTTGTCCCAATAGGTCTGACATATCTGGGACAATCAACCAACTCCCAAACATCCTGAATAGCAAATTGGTGAAGCTCATCCTGCATTTCTTCCACCCAACTTGGTTCTTTGAGAGCATCAAAAATCTTCTTGGGTTCCTGTTGTGACAGAAAACAGGCAAACAAACATGCTTGAACAAGAGAGGTATCAACCTTCTTGTGTATATTGGCAATAAATCCTCCAAGATTATGATGAGATCTTCTAGTCTGAACAGGAGAAATTACATCTCCAATAATTAGAGAAAAGGGGTGATCCTTCATTGTAGAAGTAATAACTCCTCCCTCAAAAAGTCTGTTGTCTTCAATCTCATCATCCAAGTTACCAATATCTTCTTCAGACTCTCTTCCATCAATATCTGTATGAACCTCTCCATTTCTGCTTGAAGGTTCACCTTGTTCAAAATTGCAAGAGAAAATATGCTCAAAAGAGTTGTCAACGCCTGAACCAAGGTTGTCAGCGTTGGAGTCATGAACGCCTGAAATGGTGTTGTCAACGTTTGAGCCATCAACGCCTGAATTTGTCTTGTCAGCGCCAGATTTTCCTTTGTCAGCGCCTAAAGGGCCATGCATGTTGTTAACTGGTGATACTTGGGGACCACCATTTTCTTTCCAGCAGTAGTAGCAGCAAAAGCAAAAGCATGTGTCCATATGG
Organism: Glebionis coronaria; assembly: GCA_025667525.1. Taxonomy (NCBI): domain Eukaryota; kingdom Viridiplantae; phylum Streptophyta; class Magnoliopsida; order Asterales; family Asteraceae; genus Glebionis; species Glebionis coronaria. The sequence continues at coordinate 206,942,792 of CM046876.1, forward strand.
GAATAGTGACATACTCAAGTATGGGAGATGAATTGTCTGCTTGTGATCCAACCTCTTCATTAACTTGTGTACCTGAAACATGAACAACTGGTTCTTCCACAACATTTGAAGTTACCTTCACAATGTCTGGATTAGTAACAGGCAAATAATTCAAAGTCCTAGATAGAGGTTCCAAGTCAAATAACCAATTTGGTCCACTTTCAGGATCACTAGGTTTACTCTCTAAAAACCTAACATGTACCTTTTCAAGTATACATTTTTCCTTCTTAAGGTAAACCCCTATATCCCTTGCTCTGCACTGAATAACCCATGAAATAGCCTTCATCACCTTTAGCACTGAATTTACCTAAGGCATCACTAGTATCCAACACAACTACATGACAACCAAAAGGTTTAAGAAAACCAATATTAGGTTTCCTTCCCCAAAGTAACTCATAAGGTGTTTTGTTATGTATCTTGTTGACCAATGCTCTATTCTGAACATAACAAGTTGTATTCACAGTCTCAGCCCAAAATGCAATAGGAAAGTGAGCATCAGCCAACATAGTCCTGGCTGCTTCAGTTAGGGTTATATTCTTTCTCTAAGCAACCCCATTTTGCTGTGGGGTTCTGGAAATACTAAACTGTCTAGTAATCCCTTTCTTGGCACAAAAAACATCCAACAGTGTATTTCTAAACTCACCACCATTATCACTTCTAAGCATCTTAACTTCATTATCAGTTTTCTTTTCAATTTGGTTAATAAAGTTAATTAAAGTATCAGCAGTGTCACTTTTCATAGCTAAAAAGAAAGTCCAAGTAAACCTATAAAAGTCATCAGTGATAACAAAACAATAAGATTTACCATTCAAGCTTTCTATATTAGTAGGACCAAACAGGTCCATATGCAGCAAGTGAAGTGGTTTAGAACTAGAGTGCACTTGTTTAGACATAAATGAGACCTTGTGTTGTTTGCCTTTAAAGCATGCAACACAAGAGTGGTCATTGCGGAAAGCCTTTTTAGGCAAACAATCAACCAAGCCAAGTCTCACAAGTCTGTTTATATTTTTAAAGTTAATGTGCCCTAGTCTCTTGTGCCATATGTGACAATCCGTCAATTTAGGGTTAATATTTTATTCTCAAATATTATTTAAAAACATTATTTTAATGTTATATTATGAATTCATTTATTTTTGTGAAGAAATTTGGATTTACGTCTTGAAGTAGCATCGACTACGTCTAAACCGGAGGATTCTACGTTACGTGCTTACGTTTACCTACACCGTTTTGGTGACAGTTCGACATTTCAGAAAATAAATTTATCCGTGAATATTATTTTGAGATTCTTAAATTTGTGTTGGTTCATAAACTCACAAATTTACGAGAAGAGATTAGGACTTACGATTATAATTTAACGTCCTTTACGACTAAACCGGAAACCTTAGGATTATGTATTTACGTTTTGAAACTCCGTTTTTGATGAGACAATTTTTATTAGATTCGTTTTATGCCGTTGATTCATAATTTATAAAAACGTTTTTCGTAAAACGACCCGAGGGCACGCAAATCGAGGAAACTAGAATCGAGGATTACCCATAAATAATTGGGGATGAGACAAAACAAGTTTTGCCCCACCCCCAATATGGGACGGTTTAAAGAAATCCACAACACCATAAAGGTGTCAACCTTACACAACAAGCTAAGACACTTGTCTTAGCCTTGTTGCAAAACTACTTGTATCTTAAAACAACTAACACTCCAAACCATTTACTCATAGCTAACATGCAAACCACCATTGTTTCTCTCTACTCCCTCCCTTGGCCGTCCCATATCATCACCACAACCCCAATTCATACAAAAATTAACCACACAAATGTGTTATAACTCACATATGTTACTCTCCTTCAAAAGATATGAAGATTGATGTTAGTTTTAACATCCAAAGAGAAGTTTGCAAGATGAAGTAGGGCTTATTTTCAAAGACCAACATCTCCCTTGGTGATCTTGAAGATTTCATACAAAGAGTTCACAAGATTTGGTGAACCAAAACCAAGTCTTGATCCTTCAAACTACTTAATCTTGGTGGTATAAAGATTGTTCTTCCTATCCTTCTTGTTATTTTGATTATGTAATCTTGTAATTTCCTTATTTATGTATATGTATATGATGATGAATGATGATTAAAAATACTATGTGGGGATTTGGTGTTGATAGATTTGATAAACATGGGTAAAAAGATGGCAAAACCACATGTAAAAATGGTTAAATCATGGCTAAATTAGGAGGCTGTATAAAACAGTGAATAATCTTATGATAAACTGATAAAATGGCTTGGATAAATTACTATACAGTAAGCTATGAGTCTTGTACATATGTGAGAGTTGGCCATGCAATGGAATCATAAAAATGAGTGAGATATGATCAAAACAAGTTTAGAGTGCAAATCTGACTACACTGTTTTGGACGAATTTTATAAAATACTTAGAAGTTGATTCATCAGTAGCTATAAGGAATAAAATGAATCACATATCATGTAGTTTCGGTGATAAAAATTTGGGGTTCTATCTCCATGTAGAACTCTCAATATGATCATTTTAGTAAACTAGATTTTTAGAACTGATTTTGTATAAATAATATATAATATAAGCACTCAAAATTTATATAAAATATATAAATATATAAAACCCACTAGTGGACAATAATTATTAAAAAGAGTTATACAAATATTGATATTAAAATGGGATATGTTATATAAATTGTAAATATAAATGTTTTTCCAAAGTTATAAATCTATATACCTAAATTTTACGTCTTTTCGGCTAGTACCGAAAGATTAACGTTTTTGTCAAATAAAACTTAGGCGGTCGGACCCGTATAGTGAAAACTTTTATAAACTCATATACTGATATATAAGTATCTAATACAAGTAAAAACCGATAAAACCCGAACTATATAACATACGGACATTAACGGGCTAAGTTAGCGTTATTGGACTAATAATACAACAAAATGGGCTAAACACTTATAAACTTACTCATTGGGCTTAACCCACTTGGGCCCAACATGTAAAATATAATACGGATAATAAAAGTATAATTGGGCTAATATAATATATTGGGCTTGTAATGGGCCCATTGGGCCTCAAAATGTAATTAAATTGAACTAGTATAACTAGTATAAAAATGTTACCAACACATAAACACTATAATAAATGAGTAAAGATGTATAAACCCACTTGATCATCATCATATATATAAAATCATCATATGTATACATAATTGTTATTTTATAAAGTCATTGGACAAGAGTCTAAGACAAGTATTATTTGTCTAGGTTTCCGTGATTGATGCACGTACCATACATCTGAATCGCCGATAACCGCCTTCCCACATCAACGTGAGTTCATAGCCTTGCACTCTTTTAAATGTTTTTATAAAAATGTTTTATAAACCCGCGAGGGAGATATCATGTTAGTTTTTATTAAATAGGACACTAGTTGTCCCGATTGTCTGTTTATAAAAATGTTTTATAACTCCCCCTTGCTAAGCAATTGTCGTGTCCTCACGCAATGATAAAATAAAACTCTAACTACACCATTATTCAACTTTTTACAATTTATCATGCAAAGACATAATGTATTGCTTTCATTATTTGGAAAATAACTTTAAGGATCATAAAATTCAAATAGATTCATCGTCCCCGACTTTTTACTTTTCCATGCCAAGTGCAAAAACAAGATCATTGTCAATCATAAGCCCCAAAATTAAACAAACTCATACAAGTAATTTGTGTTAAACTCAATCTCCTATTATTCCTAGTTGTATCTCTAGATTTTATTTGTCATTCACCCAAAGGCTCATTTGACTTTATTTGATATTTATTAGTCCAAAAATGAAGGCAAGAACGGTGTAAACTCAACACTCAAAACATAACCTCGACTTCAAAAACCGTTGTCACTAAAGAAAGCCCACATCAAGGATAACTTAACACAGTTTAGGGATAAATCCCGGACCCGAAATTTGGCTAATAGGATTACTTAAAAGCAACAATAAAAACCTCCAAAGTCAATTATGACCTTATTAATGGAGTTAGCAACAACTACATCATAACACCTTTTGGCTCTTTAAGATGTAATTGTGCTGCTTATTTGAAATCCACACCCTAAGGCTCCTTGGACAAAAATAAGGGAATTGACTTCACCATCCCACCTTACGGATCATGATGATGAAGCAATTTTTATTCAACACGCCCCTTGACATACACCCTAAGGCTCTAATGACAAGGTTAGTGCTACATGACTCCCACCCGAAGGCTCCTAGATAACATGTTTTTATTTATTCTTCTTTATTAATATGATATGTATAGTAAGCCAATTTTCCGCAATCCCATGATCAAAAGTCCATGACGCTGACACCCTTAATGTGTTCTCACTTTAATTACAAGGGAAGAAAAAGAAGGAGTTACGAGTTAAGATATCAAGCCTAAACCGCTAAAAACATCATTTATTAAGCAATTATTATTCAAGTGTGTAAATACGAGGAGATTAATTCAAACACAAAAATACTTGCACAAAGAAGAGTTAATTCTAGAAACTTATGATTGAACTCTATCATCTCTTGTTCTCCATATTGTAAAATTTCAAAAAGTTAAGAGTAATGGATACTTAGCCTATTAAATCAAAGTTTTAGGTTTTCAAGTCATCTATAGCATCTTGCATCTTCTTACACTTTTTCAAGTTTTAGAATTTGCGTTTTAAAGTTCCCTTGATAAACGACTTTCTAGGATCAATTATAGGAACTTGCGAAAAGTTCTTCTTCTTAACTCGTATGAATTAAGACTTTCACGTTTTATAGCTCCCTAAATAAAAGCCTAGCAAAACTTAATTCAAATACTTAAGGAAAAGCTAAGGTAAAAACCGAGTCGAGTCAAAAACTATTTTTATTTTCACCAACGGAAAGCCTACATTCGTGTCAAAAGCAGTTATTTTATTTATTAAAACTTAAACGTAACACTAAAAATTTAAAATTTTATTGAAAAATGATAGACAATTACGTTTGGACACGACAAAAGCAATTGCAAGCGATTATATCGATTGACTCCCCCATGCTAAAACCAAACATTGTCCTCAATGTTTCTTAGCTCAAGATTAACACCCCCTTGCTAAAACACGAAGAGTCTAATGCAAAATCCTAGCATGGAAAGAGCACGCAAATCTATAAGCAGTTTATTAATTATGCCTCAAGATAAAACGTTAGTCGATAAAAATCAAGGGATAGAAAGTGTGCCCCTTTTGGCATTCAAAGAATGGAAGATCAAGTGGACCGGCAAAAACCGAACGCGAGAGTCTTCAAATATTAGGGTCATACCTAAGATCACAACACAACAAAACACGAGCACGAGCTTGAAAGATCAAGACTTATTAGTGTTAGAAAATAGAAAGAAGATAGAATGTATGGGACTCTCCCACAAGACACCTCGTTTTTGTTCACCGAGTCATGAGATCGACTCGATCCCCGCATTCATTGGTCCTTAGGGAAAGTGGTGAAAACCGGCATAATGGAATAAAATCCAACATGAAGCACGATACCGGGGTCAAAGATTACATCCTCGTTGTCGGATGACCAACGAAAGGATAAAACTCCAACACAAATCTCTAAAAAGAGATGGTAGTCACAAACAATGGTATGGATGTAGCATGCTCCTCGAGACAAACTCGCACCAAGATTATTAAAAAGTCTTTCAATTATTGCATCGGTGAAAGGCCAAGATTTCCCTAAATCAACGATTCCGGTATCGAAAACCTCGTCCTCGGTGGAGAAAGGAAAAGACAACACGGTGTCGTCCCCCCATGCTAATCCATGATCATATGAACCACATGGTAATGGTGGGATAAAAGTTTCATCCATAGTGGAATCAACATTCTTAGCTTTAACGACCATTTCACCCTTAGAAATGTGAACAAAGGGGTCATGGTACTAAATATGAGTCGCATGAAAAACCCGCACATTAAGATCAAAGCGAGTGGGAAGGAGATGGGAATAAAGAAAGTTTCTCCATCCGGGTTGACATATTCATCGTCACAAAAGGTGTGAGATGGAGGAGGTATGATGCTCTCAAAGTCCTCTTGAAACAATGGATTATTGTTCATTGAAGCTTCAAAGAGAGGATTTGAGTAAGTCACGAAAGTGTCGTCATTCTCGTCCACAAGAAATATCCGACAAAGTATCAAGTGTGTCATACTCGGATACAAGATCATCATTCTCATTTGAAGGAAATTCATCGGTGAATTCCTCGAGAATGGTAGGTAAAACATGAGAAACACGCTCGATCTCGAGATCGGAAACGTCTTCACTTCCCCGTGGAAGTGGATCAATGATAGCGAAAAGTTCATCGACGAACTCATCCAACGGATAGTCACAAACCTCACTCGGTGTGAAGATAGGAATCAAAGGCTCTTCAACGGAAGATTGTGCCTTAGGAACATCAATATGATTCTTCGAAGAGAGTGAAAATGAGTCCATTTTCAAAGATTGTTCAATTGAAGCAATATCACTCTCGGGATCGAAATTCTCACTATTAAGATCACTAGGATCAAATGGTGCACTTAGGTATTCATCAATTTCTTTTTAAATCTTAGAACTATCATCCTCGTGTGGAGTGAGTGGAGATAAGGTAACATTACAACATGATTCAACAAAGATGGGTTTTTCAACATTTTCCAATTTCTTAGGAACCAATCTTGGAATTTTTTCCGGTTTGAAAATCATATGTTTATTACCATGAAACAATTTAAGCTCCCCTTCTTTCATATCAACTAAAACATCGGCCGTGCACAAAAATGGTCGTCCTAAAATTATAGGCACACGATGATTCGGTTCATAATCAATTATTGCAAAATCGGCTAGGTAAACGAACTCCCCCACTTTAACAATGAAATTTTCCGCTATACCAACCGGATGTGTGGTGGTACCATTAGCGAGCTCAATGATCATTCGAGTGGGCATAAGTCGCAAATAGTCAAGATTTTCCAAATGGCTAGGGGCATTACGCTAATACTAGATCCTAGATCGGCTAGAGCTTTGTATTCCCCATGCTCATAAAAAACACAAGGTATCAAGAATTGACCCAGATCATTATATTTCTTAGGAAAGAGATCAAGGAAATCCGAGGTACTAATCACATTTAAAGTAGCCTTGGTGACATTATGAAAGGTTTCTTTAGGTGGCACATAAAGCTCAAGTTTTCTTTCTAAATTATCATAAGTGGTGATAGCCTTAAGCTCTCCCCTCGGGTTTGTAATGGTGTTACTAGGTAAGCAACCCGAAGAAGAAGATGGTTTGGACATAAATCCCTCAAAAATAGAAAGCAATTTATTTTGACTTTGTTCCAAATTTTGTTGCATACGATTTTGACTTTGCTCGAACATTTACTCAAATCTTTGTTCCATTCTTTTTTATTAAGCTCAATCTTATTATTTTGCCCCTTTAGCGTATTTTGAAACTCATTTTTCAAAGTTGCCATTTGTCCTTGAATGTTATTTTGAAAAGCTTTCAAATTTGCCTCATTCGTTTTAATGTAGCTTGACAAATCATTTTGATTATTGCCTTGAAAACCTTGATTGCTTTGATTAGCATTAAACCCATTTCCTTGATTATAATTCCCTTGGTTACCACGGTTAAAATTATTCCCATTGTTCCCATTGTTGTACCTATTTTTAACCGATGGAAAACCCGGTGGAGCAACATGATTTTGACGAGGAACTTGACCGTTGGAGCCATAAGTTCGCGTCGCGGCAAAAGCACTAGCTTGATCAAACCCCTGTGGTCGAACAAGCATAATTAGGATGTGCTCCACCAGATGATACACAAACATTCGCAATCATATTAATCGATCCATGAGGATTCTTCCTAATCTCATTCAACAATGTCGCAAATCCATTATCAATCTTAGAGTCCAATCTAGCAATCTCGATATTAGACGAATTCACATTGGAAGCACTCGGTGTGTTTCGTGAATAATGTGCTCTAGACTTATCCTCAATTATTCTCCACGCGTCTCTCAGAGTTTTTCTTAAAAGATTACCACCCGGGCCGGCATTTAAAGAATCTTGTTCCATCATATTAAGCCCATTATAAAAAGTATTTATTTGATGCAATTCCAAGAAACCGTAGTGTGGACATTGTCTTAACAAACCTTTAAATCTTTCCCAAGCAACCTCAAACGATTCATGCACTTTTTGTTCAAATTTAGTGATCTCGTTCTTAAAGTGTGTTGTCTTAGATGGTGGAAAGAAGTAATCCATAAACTTAGACACTAAATCATCCCATGTTAAGATCGAACCCGGTGGTTCTTTCTCATACCAAAGCTTAGCATTACCCTCGAGCGAGTACGGAAAAAGCATGAGCTTAATCGCGTCATTCGGCACATCTCTAAACTTGAGAGTCGAGGTAATTCGAATAAAATTCCGAATGTGAGAACGCGGGCTATCGGTCTCATTGCCATGAAATTGGTCGGCACGAATGAACGATAAAAGACCCGTCTTAATCTCAAAATGATCCGCCAAAATAGCCGGCACAACGATTGCTTCCCCATACCCTTCGGTGGGTGCACGGAGCAATTCCTCCATTGTTCGGTTATCGGCCATCTCTACAACAATAGGTGGAAGCTCGGGTTCTACTATTCGTTGTTGACGATTTCTATTTCTACGAGGAATATTTTCAAGCCTATTAAAATCAATCCAAAGACGAGAAGAACGTAATTGCATACACTACAAAGACGAGAACTTAGAGGATTGAAGAAAAGAAATTAGACAAGAAGAAGATTATTTTTGGTATTTTATTTGGTATTGCTCAATCAATAATGATCGATAAAAAACAAGGAATAAAGATAAATACTATGGAAGTAAATTACCCTCGGTCTACTTTGAAACGATAGGTGAAAACCTAAACGACTCGAGGTTCAATAAGTAAACTACAAAAAAAAAAAATTTATTACTACTTGAGTCGGAAAACCAATAATAGGTCGTCCCTCTCAATATACGCACAAGCAAGCGGGGAAACGAGGTGGCACAAAGCACTTAAAAACCTTTTTACTTAGACGGATTTTTATAGCACGTCGCCTTATACCCACCTTATAGTTTGTATAAATCGAGTTCAAACTTCTTATTAGTATTTATCTATTTTGCCTTTTATTTTTGTTTTGGATTCGACTACAATAGCTAGGTGATGAAATACCAACTAAGGCCTTATTTGGAAAGTATGTAAATTTATTGTTCTACGTAATACAATATATTATTCACAAAAAACGAGAAAAACGATACATACTATATAAATAGAAAAATAACAAAACTTTCCGAGGACAGAAAGGGTCTTCAAATCAACTATCAACAAATCTCCACGAAAAAGAATCGTACACAAGATCCCCGGCAGCGGCGCCAAATTTTTTGATGTGATCGTGATAGTATAGTGATAATTTTGATACGTTATAGGGTAAATTAGAAAATTACCTTTAGGAAAAAGTAATAGACTAAAATTACCAATGACGGATTCAATTAAACACGTGATGAACCAAGTTCGTTGTACACGAAGATCGAGTGAATTTGAGACGTTTCATTTTGATTAGGACAATTGATTCAAATTGGTTTTCGGTTTTAAAACTAAAAATTAAATCTACCAATTTTCAACTAATTTTAATCCTAAAGTGCATGAATCGTAAACCCCCAATTAATTATCTAAAAACAATTACTTAAAATCAATATAAAATTTAAACTATTAAAACTTAAACTATTTTAAAATCTATAAAAAATAATCTATAAAAATTAATCTATTTTTTTCTGAAAATAACTTTTACACTATTTTTAAATATTTTGAAAAATATTTAACTTCTACAAATTTATTAAACCTAATTTATTAAAATAAACTAATAAAATTTCTAAATTTAATAAAAACATTTTTTTATTTTTTAATATTTTATTTATTTCTATTTTATTTTCAAACTGATTATTATTTCAAAACTAAAAATTTACTTTAATAAAAACATTAATTCAAATTTATTTAAAAAAAAAACGTAGATTTACTTAAAACAAAATCTACTATATTAGTTGAATAACAGAGAAAAAACACAAAAGAGCGTTTAGCTCAGTTGGTGAAGCTTGAGGCCCATGACCAGGAGGTCATGGGTTCGAGTCCAGATTGGGACAAATTTTTGGATTAATATTTTTTTACAGCTGAATCAAAATGGAGTCACAGGAGGTGACGTTTTGTTACATATAATATGGAAATTACTGATAAGGATATCAGTATTGAATTTAACAGATCAATTGAACCTGTTAAATCTATTACTCAGCAAGTTAAATCAAGAAAATTCAATTACCCTACTAGTTTAAAATCACAGTCAAGTTCAATCACCCAATACTTTAGATAAACCAACAGATATATCAAACATGAATAAACAAGGATCATTAAACAAATCCATATATCATCAAATCATCAGCGTATTAAGTAAATTGAATCAGCAAAAAGTACCAAATCATGCAGCTAGTAACATTCAACAGATTTAGAATACAATCTCATGTATCAAAACATAGAAGACAGATACAGATTATTAAACTACCAACAGCAGCAGACTACTTAAATCTCTTGGCAAATCTTTTACAGCAGCCTTATCAAATAAACATTCAGGAATTTCATAGGTAAAAGTCTACTTAACATGAAAAAAATGGCAACTTAACAAAATCATATTAAAAATTAAACTAGGAAGCTGACACAATAACCTGTTATGACTAATGAAATATCTAAATGCAATTAAAACCAAAAGTTCAATCTAACAGCTAGATCTCCATATCATAAGTCACAAAGAGCATTAACAAAAACATTCAGTAGCAGATTAATGCATACGATCTCAAAACCAATCAGCTAACATAATGTTAAATATCAGGTTCATGCCAAACTCACAAATCTCAACGAACAGATAAAACACAAGAGTCAAATTCATAAAAGATAAAACCCTAGAATCAATTCAACACATACAATAATCAAGCACAACGTAATCTAGCATAAACGTCTTAATTAAATACAGTAAAGAAACTAAAAGAGCTCGGAACCTTATGAAGTTTCCATTGGGAAGAAGGATAGCGTTGTGCTACCTTATGATCCGGAAACGAAAACACCATTCACCACCATCTTAAAACGAACCACAATCACCATCTTTTCGAACCAACTTATCTCGAATCGAGCAGATTTTGGTTTAAATTCTTCCAGTGGGGAAGAAAATTAAAATCCCAATTTTATTTAATCACTTAATTAAAGCTATCATTTAGCTTAATTAAATAATATTATCAGTTATCAATATCAAAATTAAATAGGTTGCAAAGATAGTAATATAAAAGATTTAAATCGAGAACTCAAAAACTTTAGAACTAAACTTTTCATTAAATCAAAGCAAGATTACATTATTAAAAAGGAAATTACAAGCCTACACTAATTTTAACATAATAACAGTAAAATAAAGAAAGGGATAATGATTACAAGATAAATGAAGGGTTTTTATAGCCATCCCAAGGCTGTTGAGGAGGGAATATCCGGATCTTTTTGGTATATTCCATCTTCATATTGGCCTTTAGATCTTCTCTCTCTCATGGTTGTTTTGATCGGATGGTTGATAAGACACAACTAGCACATGGATTGCTAACGTGGCATCCGTTTGTGCTAGTTGTGCTTCTTGGATGCGGATGTGTCCCCTTTTGATTGGCTGATTGGGGAAAATGAGGTGTTTCATCCAGTAGTAATCTGCCACGTAGCATGCTCATTCCATCACCTCTCTTCCTAAAACTTGGGGGATTTATATCCCCCTTGTGTGAATAACACGTGGGAATCAAAAGGCCCAATTTATTTGATGGAATTAATTATTTAGGGTTTTTGGAACAGTGATATTTACAGGTTTTTAGGGGTGAAAAAGATGAAGTGCATAGAAGGTAACGAAGGAATTATTTTATTGTGAGAAAGTGAGGTAAATAAGTGGATGAGATAAGAAAACGTGTGGTGGTATGTGTGAGGATATAAATGAATAAACGTGAATGGGAAAGTGGGAACGTTTGACTGATTATAAATCGTCTATCAAATGTAGTAAAAACCCTAGGCCCATTACTCCATCCATTTACTTTGATTTGAGGACTTTGGGCTTTTGGCCCAAGTTATATTACTTCCATCCGTCTCTTGATTTGTAATTTGGGCCTGAATTTGGGCTTGTAAACCGAAATTTAATAGTTCATTTCCTCAAATGGGCCATTGGGCCCATTTACCCAAATGTGGGTCCCACTTGGCCCATATTCTTTAATAAATGTGAAATCCACTAATTCGAACTCGATTTTGGCTTCTTTGATCTTTTTCTTCAAACTCGTGCCGGTTTCGCTGGTTTTTGCGATCTTGGTAACTACACACATTAAAACAAGAAAAATACAAATACAAGGCATTTTTGATACATTTTATGCATTTGTTCATTGTTATTTGATATAATTGATATGAGTAAAATCACTCACATCAGACCCGAATGATTGTTTGACCCGATGAATGATTAAATGACCCAATAGATGAAATCAAATAGATTACTAAAGTTAGGTTATGTCAATAAAAGTCCCATTAGCATGAATTGTGAACTATCGGGATTTGGTAGACGCTTATGCATATAATAGTACTATTTGGGGACGATCACCCCAGTTCGCGCCTTGACGGTTGATCCCCGTCGTGCCGCATTGATTGGTAAGCGAATTTATGTATGAGAAGATTTACACAAGCGTGATTATTGTGACGACACGCTAATTTAGATGGGAAAATGAGTTTCGGGTTAGCTACCCGTCGTTGGTTATAGTAAGGTTACAATGTCATGCGGCTTATAATAATGCAAAAATAACGAAATACTGCTATACGCACTGAATTACAAAGAATTGCCTGACTAGCAACACAGGGTCTTATTATTAATATTATGTTCGTGTTTTGGTTTCATATAACCATATTCATATAATGGTTTCTATTTAATCTATTCAACTTTATAAAACGTATTGTATGATGTTTTTACGACAATGGTTCGTATAATGATTTTGAAGGCAAAAAGCCTATATTATGATTTTTGTTAAAGATTTTTATGAAATGACTTTGGCTATTTTATGGCCTATTACAATGATTTGTACAAAATGATTTTCGGTAATAAATATATACCGATGATATATTAATGGTTTTCATTAAACTCTATGAATTCACTCGGCGTTATCGCTGACCTTTTATTTTAACATGTTTTGTCTCAGGTACTTGAAGGTAATTCTCGGGAAGACAACAAGAATTCAGGGCCCGCACTTAAATAATAATTTCCATTCAAATGCTTTGTAAAACCTGTATGAAATGCAATGACTTGGGACCTATGTTAATTTGATATTTATGAAGGGAAATGCTTTATTAATAAACGACGCGATTTTTAAGCGTTGTCTATGATGTTAGTAATGTGCTATCCCGTAACACCAACGAGTCTTCCGCTGTATTGAATTGCATAAATTTGGGGGTGTTACAGTTTGGTACCAGAGCTCTTGTTATAGAGAACGAAAGATTTTTAAAACCAAGGTTTTGAATAAAACATTTCAAAATCTTTTAACTATAAACATTTTTCACAAAATGTCTAAAAATCTTTTGACTATAACGGTGCCGAAGAATTCCCGAGTTACCGACAAGGCCAGACTGAGAAGTGTTATTTTAATATATATATATATATATATATATATATATATATATATATATATATATATATATATATATATATATATATATATATATATATATATATATATATATATATATATATATATATATATATATATATATATATATATATATATATATATATATATATATATATATATATATATATATATATATATAACTTCGATTATATATATATGATGTAATTTTATTACATGATTGTTTGATGGTTATTTTGATATTTATACGAGGTATTTATACGACGTAGATTGTCACAAGGAACCCTAAATCCCCTAGTAAATTAATCGAAGCTATTCTCCTAGGAATTCTAGTTATCCTAGATCTAAACCAAGTTGTGGATATTTATGATCCCAACAAATGGTTGATATTCCTAGAAATGTAGATATTAGTTGATTGTGATATTGAAGAAGAATTGGCAAGATTAAAACTGATATCGATGTCATGACAATCTTTTCTTATAGAGTGGAATTTGACAAAACGTTACCACCTAGAAAGATGTCATCTGATTCGTTGTCACCCAATTCTTAAATTTAAAATCAAAAGGGTGAATGTTGCACTTGAGGCTGTCATTGGAACCATTACCCAAAAGCCTCATTCCACTAGTACCTTCCCGAGAAGTCTGATTGAATGTATGAATCATTTCATACTAATGACTCATTTGTTAGCTATTGTTGTAAGAGCTATAGGATTGGAAATTAAGTGTTGCTTATATCGAGCCTTTATTGCCCTATTAAGGTCTAAGAATAAGGTTGAAAGTATTTGAGAATGAGGTAGGATATCGCATTGAGTATAAGTTGGTTGAAACTTGAATAAAGTAAAAATTTAACTCGTATGGAATATGAAATTGTTAAGAAGAAGTCATTAAGTCCTGTGATTGAATTATAAGGTTTTAAATGATTGTTGGTTCGTGTTAAGGGTTGTTCCTAGGCCATTGTCCAATAATGAGGATGCCTAGTGTCCAGGAAATAAATTGAAGAAATCTTCTTCTGAATTGGGACCGATGGATCTTCCGGGACAGGTGGAACCCCCATGACTCTTGTAGATTAGTATTAATTGTGGTATCTTTTAAAAATCCTAACTTAACTGAGACATCAGTTGGTAGGATGAGTTCTGATAATTGTATGACATAGTGACACGTAATGTGTTACGGTACAATTTTGACTTGTTTATGATTAATGAAAAAGACTACCTTTGATTGAAAAATCCTACATGTATCGATGTTATCTATCCTTTATTGCTTCATCCTAATTTTCGCATTAGTGATGCAACCATTGAACAAGTACTCATCTTGATTTGAGTTACGTTGTGGATTATTCTTTTTGAGTGCCATCGAGGTCATGAACCTCATGATTAATTGGCTAAGCTCATTTCCTATTATATTTTAGTTAAGTTCTTGGTGAACAACTCTTCATCACTCTTTTGCAGATCACACATGGTTTTTATAAAGTTAAAACAATATCCTTTGGAAAATTGAATTTTCATCACTATAAGGATTATTCAAAGTGAGATTTATAAGTGATTGTTATCGAAATGAAGTTGTTTATAAAACACCTTGGAAAACTTAATTGTTTTCATAACAAAGAAAATCTTTGTAAAAGTATTTTTGATTCTTATTTAAGAATTAAGCATGAAAGTGTTTTTATTATAAACATGATGATAAAATTTTGACAAACTGAGTATTGCATCGTTAATCTTGAAATTGTATATAGTTGCGCGCCTACATACAATTTGCAATGGACCATGCAAGGCTGATTAGTAGTCACCATAAAACTGATTAATAAACACTACATTTTCTTTAAAGATTGTGAAAGATTAAATTTTATGAGATCTGAAAGAAGTGAAAAATAGGGACATAGTGTTAGGGACACCTACATATGTGCCTCTAGCATCTATTCTTCTGAATCGAATTTGCTCATCTGTGGAAATTGTCTTATTTGGCAATTGACAATTCTTTCTTGTCCAATTCTCCCGTAGTGAGATTCTTAGTAAAAGTATCTGATTACCGAGTGTTGATACCCGACTGGATGTATCGACGTTCCTATCGTTTCTTTTGATTTGATTTCATTTGAATGACCTGGGTAACGATCCGAGGAGCTTTCAAATGCGTACTCAAATTATGAAAACATGGGATATATTCATATTCATTAAATGTTTTCGTCTGTATCTGATTTGAATCCTCTCGCGCAGATTATGCGTTGACCTTACTCTTTTAAGGTTAGTTATGTCTCCAGATATCCTTGAATTGTGAAGGATTATGAGTTATTATTAGTCTTTTGAGAAGTTCACATCTTATCGTCGGCAATAAAACTGAAAAGTTGGTAATGCCAGTAGAATGCATTGATTGATTATGACATGACGACATTGTCTTAATTGATGGGAACTCGAGTAGAATTCCCCTAAAAGATAAGATGTTGATTATCAAAAGTGATCTAAATAATTCTTGATGGGTGACCATATCCTGCATTTAGACTTGAAATTATACCTTGATTGGTTATGAACTAGTCATAGATCTTGTAATCCAAGAAGAACATAAAAGTAAATTTATTAAAAGATGTTTCCGATATCTGAAACTTTAGGAGGTATTTGTTGATGAATTACCTAGACTTTCGCCATTAAGGCAAGTTGAATTTGGTATTGATTCTATTCTCGGTGCTGCACCTGTGGCATGTGCACTGTACGTCAGCATCATCTGAATTAAAGGAATTACCGTACAACTGAGAGAGTTGTCGGAGAAAGATTTTATTCTATCGAGCTCGTCATCATGAAGAGCTATGGTGTCATTATTCCTTTTATTTATTGATTACCGTGAACTAGGTGAATTGACGATTAAAAATCTATATCCACTACCCAAGATGATCTATTTGTTCGATCATTTACAAGGTTCTAGCGTATGTTCTAAAGATTTGATCCACGACATGGTTATCATCAATTTCGCGTCCGCGAAAAAGAATATCTATTCCAATCACTACATCCAGAACTTGTAATGAACATTATGAGTTTCATGTGATGTCGTTTGGATTGACTAATACACATGTAGCATTCATAAATTTGGTGAATCACGTGTGTAGGCTGTAATTTGATAAATTCATGCCTGCGATCATTAATGACTATTTTTTTTGTTTATAAGTATACAAAGGAGTTAGTAATTATTTATAGATTGCCCTGGATTGACCGAACAATAAAAACTCGTACCTTGAATATTTAACATGTGATAAAAGACTTAATCCTTTACATTATTTGACTGTGTGATTAATAGAAAATAGATCATATTGACTCTTCAAAAATTAGAACCATTAAGGCTTTTGGTTTTACCTAAAAGAAAATGGAAATATGTTTTGACAAATGTTTTAACAAAGGATTTTTAAGGGATTATTCCCTTATATACAAATCATTTAACTAAACTTCTGTTTAGGGGTAAATGTTTGTGTATACCTCAAGACAACCTAAGAGGGATTGAGAAAACCGTTAAACCATGACTTAAAATTTGAAACGACAATTTTTGCTTTTCAACTAAGAAATTTTTTACCAAAGAATAAACGAAGGTTTATCGAACATTTACGGATCTTACTAGTTATTTCCGATAAGTCAACAAAAATTGTGTTAATTAAATTCAAATTTATTTTGAACATTTTTCTATAATTAGAGAAACTGAGAAAATTTAAAATTTTTACGGTTACGTTTCATAAAATTAAATATTTATTATTTAATTACTTGTAATAATTATCGACGCTTTAAACGTCGGATTGAGAAAAACTAATAAAAATGATAGTTGAGACGAAAATAAAACTTAGAAAATATGAAGAAATAATTTCTGAGTAAAATATGAACATGATAGTTATTTCATCAGGAAAGATGAATGTAAATACTGACGCATTATGTAAAAAGGATAAAGAATCAGTTAGAATGTGTTCCTTAGTAATGACAGTGCAAATAAAATTGCCGAACAATTTAGAAATAACTAATGCTTGAAAGAAGGATAATATAAATAATAAAAGGGGGTTCGCGGCTAATGTGAACCATTAGTAATAAGAGCCGATGGAGCTAAATGATTAAAAGGCCATTTGTGATTATTTAAATATGGAGGATTGTGAGATATAGTTATGTTGGAATCTTGTAAGTATAATTATTTTATTCATGACATTTATGATTTAATGTATTTTTATCTGAAGAAGTTATACTAATGGCAAATTATGATGGCAGACATCGCCTCATACATTAGTGAACGTCTAACTATTGCAAAGGTCATCATCTGAATTTGATTTTATTTGGGTCATCATCGACGGACTGACCAGATCTACTAATATCATTCCTGTTAATGATAGATTCTTGATGAAGAAATTGACTCTTTTATATTTAAAGTAGTTGTGTAAACATGGTGTGCCTGTATCGATCATCTCTATCAAGATCCTCGCTTCGCATTGAATTTCTAGAGATTTGCTCAGAAGTCATTAAGAACGAATCTTGATGAGAGTACTGTGTACCACCCTAATCGAAGGGACGAGGTAAAGTAACGATACAAAATACTATAAGTGTTGTTTTATGTTTGAATGATTGACCTTTGGTAATAACTGTAAAATCGTTTTCCTTTGGAGAGATTATCATTGATAATTATCGTATTAGGATCAAGATTGAATCTTGTGAGTAGGAGTTGGGATGAAGACACCCGACATACACCCATTGTGAGTTGGACATGTCTTTTAGGTTTAAGGTTTCCTATGATGGTGAACCTAACATTACAAAATACTCGACCCGCGAGACCTGAAATGATTGTTGAAATTAGGATTTGATTATTGACTGCCGGTTGTGGGCAGGAGGTTATGTGAATATGAAATGTAGATCTTGAAGTGCCAGATGGGTAGCGAAGTTATGCCAAAAATTTTAACCACGGAAAATTTAATTGATGATCTGAAAGATCATGGGAAATAAGTCCCTGTTGTATGGGACCATAGAGATGAAGTAAAAGATTGGTTTGAAAGGCATATAAGCTGGATCTAGTGATGAGACTACTTTTATACATAGTCTCATCGTCCAAAAAGGGCTTAAAATGCATTAAATATCATCAAAATACCCATATATATGCTTGTGTTTGTTACTTGTGTATTTTAGGTACGGATATTAAGAAAATGACAAAAGATCACAAGAATCATGCAAAAATGAACACGGGAAACGAAGCCGCACAATGAACCAAGCCCTAATGAAGACTTTCCCAAGAAAAACCTTGAAGACTTGAAGAATTATGAAGAAGGGTCCTCCAATATGGAAGAACTGACACTTTATACCCTTGTATCTTCATAATTACAAGTTTGGTCCCTAAAGTTTGTCAAAATTACAAAAAGGGCCCTCCACTTTAAAGATTTGACAAGTTTGGCCCATCAACAAAGCTAAATTGTCAACCATTATCCTCCACAAAGTCAAATATATCATGAAGTCCTTCAAAGTACAAGAAATTACAAGTTTGGTCCTTTGAAAATCCCAAAATTACAAAAAGGACCCTTGACTTTCAACATTTGGCAAGAACGGTCCCTCATCAAACAAGACTTGGCAATTTCAATCCTCCAAAATGCCAATCATACAAGTCAAGACCATTATCATTGAAGAAAATGCCAAAACAGCCCTTCAAGAATCACAAAATGGCAAGAAATACCCCTGAAAATACTTTGGAAAAGTATTTGGGGCAAAAGTGTGAAAACTAAAAGTTTATTTACAAAGGGAATTCAGTTTTCTGTGATTATTTACAAAGTGAAAGGAATAAAGGAGTTAAGGGACCAAAAGGGGCACACAGCCATACTTACATAGACCTACCAGCACTTGACACGTGCCCCACTACCACAAATCACCCAATCACAACTCACTTTTCCTCCACCTTAGCCTTCCACTCACCCGTGTTAATTAATAAATTAACCTTGGCGCCTTAAAACCAATTTAAACTTAATCCACCCTTAAACAAGATCAAAACCTATGTTCATCAGCTCAAGAACACAATTAGGTATTCCTTAATTATTATGAATTAGGGGTTAATTCTTTCCAGAATAATGATTAAGGGTCCTATTATCACAACCCAACCTTAAAACCTTCCACCTCATCATCCCTTTTGTCACATGCTACCTCCCTTGACCCACCCTTCACGTCCAAACAAGAATGAGCCTGAAGATCAACGTCCCAAAGCCTTGCTTACATTTCAAGCATAGAATGGACGTCCAAGATTACATATCCACCACTGGCATCACATGTTCCTTCACAAACATACAAATTCAGTCTTCAAATTTCAAAATCCCAAGGGCATTTTTGGGACTTCAAGCATTAGGGTTTAGTGATTTTATCTGTTCTTAGTTCACATGTAAGGCTCTATATAAAGCCATAGGGTCTCATTTGCACAACTGTTTTTTTGGTTTTTCCTTGTTCAACTACTTGTAAATCCTCTTTTCTGTTAATAAAAGTGTGTTAAGTGTGTTGAAGATAGACCAAGTGCCACCTTATTTTAAGCTTATTTATGATATTTGTTAACTGTAATTGGACCTTAAAACATTTTTTAAACCTTGTGTAAGAAATTACACATTGGATCAAAATTTGATATTTTGCTAAGTTCTTGTTCAAACCTTGGAATTCTTGGGTTATAGGGCTGATCATAGCATCCTAATTGTGATATTAAGGTGTGGTGAGGCTTATAACTTGGGGATAATCAAGTGTGGGGTAACAAGGTTGCATCAATCAAGTTTATTTTCCAAAAAGTCACCTTTCTGTTTTGATTTTGTGCTTCTAACCTTGTTGAATCTTAGCAGGGTTGTTATTGGAAGCTTGTGCTTGTTCTAGCTAGCACATAAGCTCATAAATTCGTGGGTGCGGATGTACATCCATGAGGTTTGTCTTGAAACCTTGAAAATCTGATAAAAATTGGATTTTTTTGTAGATTTGTGCTCTACTACTGTTCTTGTTGTTTTCTTGGCTTGAATTTGCTTAGTCTTACATGATAATGTTGTTTATATACTAGATTAATCATTGGGTTAACTGAATCACACTTTTTCTTGTTTAAAATTTTATTTGAAAAGTTAAAAGGGTGTTTGGGTCTACCTGTTTGAGTTGAAATCTTGTTGTTGTGTTGTGGAAAGTTTGTGTTTGTGATCTATATCTGATATATGCTTGGTTGAGAGTGTTTTGCTGCAAGTTTTTTGGTTTGAAACCTCAAATCATACAATCTGCTATAACTTGTTGAATTTAACTGTTTTTTACCTAAGATTTTGGTGAAATCTAGTATTTGTGCATGCTTAGGGTTAAGAGTTGTTAAAACATCATTATTATAACATATGTGATAGATCTTGTGGTTTGAATCTGGCTTGTTGGTCAAATACATCAGCAAAGTGTAAAACTGCATGTTCTTCTGTTCATCAGTAACTTAAGGTTCTTGAATCTTGCTTAATACTTTGAATCATTGCATGAAACCTGTTTAGAATTGTTCATTTGAGTTTATAATAGCTTGTGTATGCATTTGGTTGAGTTTGGCTGGTTGAATATTGCTCTAAGTGCTTATTGAACCTGTTTTGCTTATTTGTTCAAGTCTGTGCTAGATCTGGTGCTTTATTGATTAAACTGTATCAATTGGGTGATTGTGTTTGTGATTTATTGATTATTATTGACTCCTTATGATCCAAAGATCATTTGGGTGCCTTTGTGAAATCTGAATCTCCAAAAAAGTCACTAAAGACAAAAAGTCAAACAAGTCAAGCAGTGGAAAAAGTTTCCACTGCTCAACATCCAAAACTAGCCCCTGCTAGTGTTAATTTGTCATCAGCTTATCAATAAGCTATTTTAGCTTATCCAGACCTGCAACAACTTATTTTTTGTGATAGATCTTCATTATTTGACCCATTTGATTAGACTGGAGCTTATTGGACTTTGACTTTGACATTTTGCTAGAAAACCAACTTATTTGACTTTTTCATAAGTGCTTATTTACCTTTTCTAGCTTATTGAGTTAGCTTATTTGGAAACTTTTTGTTGATTTAGCTTATTTAAGTCATTTAAAAGCTTTAGAAACTTGAATCAGCTCTTGGGGTGGCCTAGAACTCAAAAACGACTATTTTGTTGTTTTCTATAGATTGCTTATTGCATTTTCAGGCTTATTCCTTGGGCTTATTTCAAATTTCTTTTTACAGAAGTCTTATTTAGGATAAAAGAAGCTTGTGTGTCTAATTTGAGCTTATGGCATTAGCTTATAGCTTAATGGGCCAAAAAGTCCATTAAGAATAAGCTGTTTGGTATAAGCTAGCTTATTTCACACATTCAGCTTTTGGGCCTTTGGAAAAAGTTGTT
The DNA here is from genome assembly GCA_025667525.1 of Glebionis coronaria. Taxonomy (NCBI): domain Eukaryota; kingdom Viridiplantae; phylum Streptophyta; class Magnoliopsida; order Asterales; family Asteraceae; genus Glebionis; species Glebionis coronaria. The sequence continues at coordinate 206,964,841 of CM046876.1, forward strand.
TAAAATCAGATTTTGAGTCAAGTAGTGCTTTTTGGGCTTATTTTGGACACTTTTTCATTTTGGGCCAAATTTAGCCAATTAAGTGATTTGTTTTGGGTTTAGCCTAATTTCTAGGTCCATTAAGGGTATTTAGGTAATTTTAAGTTCATTTTTGAGTTAGTTAGGTTAAATTAAGCTATTTTTCAACTTTTTAGAATTTTTAATGATTCTCGAATTTTTAATAATATTTTAATATTATTTTATTGTTGAAAATTAAAAGTCTGATTTTCTAAGTTTTTATATTTTTTCTAGATTGTAGACACTTAACTAGGATTTTTGAAACTTTCCAAATAATTTTAGAGTCTTTTAAACATTTTTTAGAATTAATCTAAGTTTTATTAGTTTTTACTAGTTTTTAATTGTTTAAAAATATTTTTTAGTGGTTTTAAAATTTTAAAAAATACTTTTTAGCTTAATTAGGGTATTTTTGAGGTTTACAAACTTTAAAATCTTGTTTTGGACTTTTTAATAGTTAATATTGATTTTTAGGGCTTTAATTAACATTAAAAGTCATTATTTAATTAATTAAAAGGTTTTGGAAAGTTTGGATTTTTGTAAACTCTTAGAATATTTTATTGGATTTTTAGTGATTTTTGGTAATTTTTAGGGTAAAATTTTAATTTTGGTGCTTTTTACGGTTTTACGTGTACACCTTTTTCGTCTTAGTTTAATACGACATCGTAACCGTCATTCTTATCCCTTTTCTATTTTTCTTTCTCACAAATATAATCACAAAGATAATCATTTCATTACACACACACTAAGCCTCCTTGAGAACGATCCCCATTTTGGGTCATTAGTGCTTGGTTTTCCTAAACCGACACTTAATACTTACCACTTTTGGTACTCTTTTCCTAAAGGGTATACAAAAACTTTACATCAATTTTGGCGCCGCTGCCGGGGAGGCGTGTTGTGTTTTGATTTGGAATTGTTGTTTTTATATACTAACCAAAATAGTATTTGTATTAGTAGCACTCTACTAATACATATTATCGTTTTTCTATTTTTGTGTGAATACAATTACTATATTGTATACGTAGAACAATAAATTCACAAGTACTCCAAATACGTGAGAAATCACAACCTTGACTTGGGAGGTCATTACCCAATCATTGTATTCGAATCTCAAACCAAAGAAAAAGGCAAAAATAGATAAATACTTTTGTGAGGCTCAATTTTGAAAAATACAAACTATAAGGTGGGTATAAGGCGGATATTATAAAATAAATCCTAAGGAAAAAGGCTCTTTGTTAGCCTCAAAATATTGAGTCAAACAAGAATGTTCGGTCATAGGTTTCTATTGTAATATTTATTAGAACGTTGTAATAAGTAGTTATTTAGTCGTGGTTCACGGGCTTGGATTTAAACTAATTAAAGTCCAAACGACAAGCCCGGCCCAATATATAGTCCATTAAAGCCCGCATGTGGGTGGACTATATATACTACCCTCCTAGCATGTTAGGAGGGTGGATGGTCATTTGTAACTTCTTTTCTTAATCTAATCTCACCAAGTTAATCATCTCCTCTCTACTTTCTCTCACTACTTTCTCTCTCTAGGAATTCATCTCTTCTTCATCTATTTTCTTTCTTTATTCATTGCTTAATCATCACAAATATATGGGACAACATTTGGTATCAATCGCCACGGGGTAGATTTGTGATTGGTTGGTGTTATTATATTTGATTCGAATGATTTAATCCATAAATCATCTCGGATTCAAATTTTTTTGTGTTTTCCGTGCTTTGCTTAATCATCTACATCTTATACATAGTTGTAGTAGTGATTTGGTATATTTACTTTGGCTAAAAACACAAAAATTTTGGGTTTTTTGATCATTTTTTGGCTTAAAATCACGTATTGGTTGAGTTTTATCCGAGAAAAGGGGGATACATTCCGATTGGTGTAAATCGGAAAAGGGTTTATTGATTCAGATTGGGATTCCGATCAACATTCCGATTGGACTTCCAACATTCCGACTGGACAACATTATTCCGATTGGCATTCAGATTTGCATTCCGATTGGTGTTTTCCGATAGCACATTCCGATTGGTGTTTTCCGATAGCACATTCCGATTGGTGTTTCCGATAGCACATTCCGATTGGTGTTTCCGATAGCACATTCCGATTGGTGTTTTCCAATAGCACATTCCGATTGGTGTTTCCGTTTAGCTCATTCCGATTGGTGCATTCCGATAACATTCCGATTGGTGCATTCCGATAACATTCCGATTGGACATTCCGACGAAGTGATTCCGATGACATGTTTTTGCTAATTTTTGTTTGAGTATTTTTTAGACTTAGCCACCATCTAGACTAGTTTCGGAATATCGTTTCCACGAAGATCAAAAAAAAAAAAAAAAAAATTTATTTTTTCCTAGACCATTTTTAGGCCATTTAAGCTTCACTTTCAAATTTTGGCGATGCGAAAAATTTTTTGACCAAAAATTCAAATTTTCGGACCAAAATTCAAATTTTTAGGCCATTTTTAGGTTTTATTTTTCGTTAAAATTTTCATTTTTCAAATTTTTTCCCTACTAGTTATTGGCTATTTCTAACTCATTTTCAAAATTTGGTTATTCAAAATTTTTCGGTTTACCGTTTTAGTCGGACTGATGAATTTATTGTCGGACTGAGAAAAATTTCAACTTTTCGGAATTTCAACAACAACACAATCACACCATATCTACTTAAGATCCAAAGTCATTTCATCAACAGAGAGAGACGATCATCATGCCAACGAGTAATGCGGTTACTGAAAGTTCAGACGTGAAAGACCTCGAAATGGAACGACTACAACAACATATATGTTTTTTGAGAAAAAATGCCATGGACGGTTTTAGAGTACTTCAAGATTCTTTTCAGAACCTTTCAAAAGTCTTGTTCGACTTACGTGAATCCACTGGCACATTCAGCAAAACATTCACTCATGCCATGGATAGACTTCAAACACAACTTGTCAACGAAAGAATCATTGCTAGTGAATGCAAGATCACTTTCACTGATCTCAAGACATCACTTGAAACAATGTTTACTTCTGACTTCATCAAGTCCTCGATTACCAACGAGTGCTTCAAGCGATATCATGGAATGGATGCTTTATCATACAAAGATCGGATAACCCGCAACATTGACTTCATTGTAACCTATGTGAATCACACAATACAGACGCAACAAACAATTGATGACAGACTTCATACCAGTTGTGGTATCGCATCAGATATTGAGAATACAAGCTGCAGATATGAGACTCCAACGCATAGTTCAGGGAATGATGACCACAACTCTGGGAAAGACAACAGCATCTCTGGCACACAACACATCGACTCTGAGAATGTCATCAGCAATACACCTTCCTATGATAATGGTCCTGTTTTCGATTATGAGCCATTGGAAGAGGTACACTATGATGAATATAATGTGTTTGGAAATGCTAATACGCATGAGCATAGTGATCAAACTCATACCATTATTCCCACATGTATAACGGAAAAGGTTGATAGCAATACCATACCTGATCCATTAGACACGTGCAATAATTCCTCTAACAATGATCAACATGCAAATGAGTATGATGATGAGGAGCGTGTCGCGCTTGCTAATTTAATTGCTAGTTTACAAAAAGATGTCAATGAAACTAGAAAGAGTCAAAAGCAATTAAAGAAGGCAAACGCAGCGCTCACTCAAAACTTTGAAGAATGCAAAGCCGCTCTAATTAAATCTAATGAGACCCTTGAAAGTAATAGGGCTGAGCTTCTTCAAAAGACCAAAGAGCTTGAGGGGTACAAGGGAAGTGCGTTAAAAAGTCAAAAGGACGATTTTGAAAACAAATATAATACCACTCTTGAGTTATTAGCTAAAGAGAAGCGTCAATATAATGTTTTCTTAATGGATGAACGTCAAAAAACGTACCTTGCCAATACCAAAGTTAATGAACTTGAACAAAAGCTCTCTATGACCACTACTGATTTTGCTAAAATTCTAGAGGATAAGAAACAAGAGGTAGATGCGTTAAAACAAGACTTCAAAAGTAGATATGATAAAGAAACTGAAAAGGTAACGAAATTAGAAGCACAAGTCGAATTTTTGAAGAACGTTGTTTATAAAACGCATGATTCTGTTCAATCTGTGAGAATGCTGGCACCTCCTTCGATGTTTAAGGGTCAAGCTAGCTTTGTAAGTCCTGAGTACCTTGCCAAAGCTCAAGCTGCGAACCCGCATCTTTATCTTGATGAGACTGAAAGGACAGATCTTGATTGCATGCTTGTTAGTGCCAATAGTGAAGAGACTGCCCTTTGGGATGCTGAGAGTCAACCACTTGTTAATAAGGAGTTTGTGAAACCATATAATTATGCTTATGAGAATAGTCTTTATGGCCTTTTCAATAAACAAACTCAGAAAACTCGTGAGGAAGTGTTCCTTGAATGCAAACAAAAGAGAATTCAATGGAAGAAAGCATTTGCCCCTAAGAAATCTAATGTTTACAAATACATAAACTACCTCCCTCTAGATGAATCTAAAAGCAAGAGTAGGAAAACATTAGGTATTCTTAAACACCACATTGATAATGTTAAATCTATTGTTGAAAGAGACTGGGCCAAACGTGAAAATGCTGAGTGGACACGTCCGATTCCTCAAGATATTACCTTGCTTGTGAAAGAACTCTTAATTCCTAACACGTCGTTGATTAAAGAAACTGTTCTTCAACTTGAGGAGTTCATTCGGACTGAAATGTTTGATGATTTAAAATACGTTGAATCTCTTGAGAAACACATTGATGATCTTCAAATGGAGAATTCTGATTTTTCAGATGAATATGATTTACTCTTGCAAGAATGCGTTTCTAAAGATGTTATGTGTGCTTATTTTACATCTTGTGCTGATATTGATGAATATTCTGAAGTTGCATGCCAATATCTTGATAAGATCAAAGAATGTGAACGTCTTGAAATTGAGCTTTCGAAACGTAAAGAAAATGTTGACAAAAAGGCTTTTGAGTTACTTCAACACAAAACTGATTTCCTTCAAAAACATTGTCATTCACTTGAACTTGCTTTGCAAAAAGATGTTGGTCGTTTTCCACATGATAATAAATTGCAAGAAAAACTTTCCCAAACATTTCGAGAAATGAATGAACAGAATTTGGAAATTAAAGGGTTGAAAGCTCAATTACAAGACAGGGACTGAGCGATAGCTGAGTTGCAGAAACTCATTGCTAAAATGGGTGGGAAAATTGTGGAACCCAGCATTAAGAAAAATGTGGTTAGACAACCCAATGCCTCTAAAGAGAATAGATCCTCTATCTTGGGAAAACCATCTGCTTTATCTAATTCCTCGTTTGCAAAACTTGTGTTTGCCCCAAGATGGATGGAAAGGAAAGGTTACCACAAGCTCAACCCATAAGGAATCCTATAGCACCAAGCGTTAGGCACAATAATGTCATTAAACCAGGGATGTATAGAATGTCCACTAAGCCCACAAACAAAGATACTCACTCGCCTCAGACTTCTAGAAACACTAATATTCATGTGTCTTCTACTACAGGAATAGTCTCCACTACTAGTGTTAGCCGGCCTCAGCTTAAGAGCACTCAAGTGAATGATAAGGTCTGGAAACACAAGAATCAAGGGAAGATGAAGCAAGTAGAAGAACACCCTAGGATTTTCAATGTTTCTAAGAATAAAACGTCTGTAATCGCGTGTCATGACGATTTGAATGATTCGACTTTGAATGCTATGAATGTGAAATTTGTTTGTGTCAAATGTGGCAAGTGTGCTAATGCTAATCATTCTATGTGTGCTATGAATAATGTCAAAGGCGTAGAAACTAGAACTAAGAAGCAAACTGTGATGCCTATTAGTGCTAGTAAACCCAAACGCAAAGTGAACCATTCTGGTGCTACCCCCACTAAGAAAAGTAATGCATCAGACTTCACCACTAAGAATCCTAGAAGCAAAATTAAGGAATTATATGAGTCTGCCAGTAAGTCTTGGAAATGGTGGTTTGCTAATCAATGTCCTCCCGGATATAAATGGATGCCTAAAGTTAGGACAGAAAATGTGAAAACGAGTGTTAGTTTGCCTTTAAATATCGATAAGGACACTAATGATTCTACTCTCACAACTAATGTGGTATCCAATTTAGCAAATGCTCCATCGTGTTCTAACTCTTCTGCAGGTGATACAAATAATTCTCTTCATAATGGACTCCGGATGCACGAAGCACATGACGGGGAATCTCAAGCTTCTAATTAACTTCGTGGAGAAGTTCCTGGGTACGGTCCGATTCGGAAATGATCAATTTGCACCGATCCTAGGATATGGAGATTTGGTTCAGGGGAATATCACGATTAAACGGGTATACTACGTCGAAGGGCTCAATCACAATCTTTTCTCGGTTGGTCAATTCTGTGATGCAGATTTGGAAGTTGCTTTCAGAAAGAAGACATGTTTTGTTCGTGATTATGATGGGAATGACTTACTTACCGGTACACGGGGTACTGATCTTTACACAATTTCACTTCAAGACACAACTTCATCAACTCCAATTTGCTTCATGGCTAAAGCTTCAACGACTCAGGCATGGTTATGGCATCAACGTCTTTCTCATCTCAACTTTGATACCATTAACTTGCTTTCCAAGAAAGATATTGTGAGAGGCCTTCCAAGCTTGAAATTCATCAAAGATCATCTTTGTTCTTCCTGTGAACTTTGTAAAGCTAAACGAAGTAGCTTCAAAACAAAGACCACACCAAGCTCTAAAGGACGGTTAGATCTTCTTCACATGGATCTGTGTGGTCCCATGCGTGTTCAGAGTATCAATGGAAAGAAATATATTCTAGTAATTGTCGATGATTACTCAAGGTACACATGGACTCACTTCTTGAGGTCCAAGGATGAACCACCCGACGTTCTCATCAGCTTCCTAAAATTGATACAACATGGTCTTCAAGCTCAAGTTAAAGTGGTTCGTACTGACAGAGGTACAGAATTTTTGAATTCTAATCTGAGACAGTATTTTGAAGCCGAAGGGATTGAACATGAAACATCTATTGCTCGAACACCCGAACAAAACGGCGTTGTTGAAAGACGAAACCGTACTTTGGTTGAAGCTGCTCGAACATTATTATCCGCTTCAAAACTTCCACTGTACTTTTGGGCCGAAGCTGTGTCAACCGCATGCTATACACAAAACCGTTCCTTAATTATCCCAAGACATGAAAAGACACCATATCACATAATTCATGATCGAAAACCTTCACTCAAACACCTTCATGTTTTTGGATGTACTTGTTACATTATACGAGATGGTGAAAATTTGGATAAGATGAAAGAAAAAGGTGATGCATGTATTCTTGTGGGATATGCAACTCAGTCTAAGGGATATAGAGTGTTCAACAAAAGAACAAAATTGATTGTCGAGACAATTCACATCCGATTTGATGAATCTCAAGAAATGGCACTTGAACAAAACAGTTTAAGTCCCGACCCACAACGACAAACGACTTCCGTTCACAACCGCACGGAACTCGAAACTCAAGACCACAGCAATGAACCGTCAAGTTCAACGCTGGTTCCAGAAAATGTTCCTAGAGCTGATATGACAGTAGACACGACAATTGAAGAGTTGGAAATGCTATATGGACCAATGTATGATGAGTATTTCACGGGGGAGAAACAAGTTGTATCGAAGTCTTCCGCTGTCACTCATGATAAGAATGATGATACCGTTCATCGTCAACAAAAGGATACAAATTCATCTACTTCAACACGGGTTGATGCAGATTTACCTCCTCAGAATATCACTTCAACAATTGATCCTACAACATCCACAACTACTGTCATTGCTCCAGAGAACACAAATCAAGCAGACAATGGAGAGTACACCGGTACACGAAACTGGAGAGTCTTCTACTCACCATGTTGATCCGTCAAATATGCATACTTTCTATCAACGACATCCTTCAACACATCATTGGACCCGAGATCATCCTTTGGTTCACGTAATTGGAAACCCTTCACAGCGCGTTCGTACAAGGCGACAACTTGAAACCGATGGCGATGTTTGTATGTTCGCACTCGCCGTGAGTACTGCTGAACCGAAAAACATCAAAGAAGCCATGGCTGATCATGCTTGGATTGAATCGATGACGGATGAACTTCAACAGTTTGAAAGACTTAAAGTCTGGGAACTTGTTGACAGACCATACGATGTAACACCATTAAATCTTCGATGGGTCTGGAAAAACAAAATGGATGAAGAAAACACGATCATCAAGAATAAATCTAGGCTAGTGGCTAAAGGGTATGGACAGAAAGAGGGTATTGATTTTGAAGAATCATTTGCACCAGTAGCTCGAATGGAAGCGGTCAGGATTTTTCTTGCTTATGCTGCACATAAGGGATTCATTGTCTATCAAATGGACGTAAAGACGGCGTTTCTTAACGGTCCTTTGAAGGAAGAAGTCTATGTCACGCAGCCGGAAGGATTCGTCAATCCTCATTATCCTGACAAGGTGTATCGTCTCCACAAAGCACTATATGGACTCAAGCAAGCTCCAAGGGCGTGGTACGACGAGCTCTCAAAATTTCTGGTCTTAAAGGTTTCTCAAAAGGTTCCATTGATCTAACTTTGTTCACTTATAAATATGGGGATGACATTCTGCTTGTGCAAATTTATGTTGATGACATTATTTTCGGGTCTACAAACCCAAAACTTTCAAAATGGTTTGAAAAAGTAATGCACAGCAGATTTGAAATGTCTATGATGGGCGAACTAAAATTCTTTCTAGGAATTCAAGTTCACCAATCCCCAAGTGGTATCTTCTTTAACCAAGCTAAGTATTGTCAAGAGATAATCAAAAAGCATGGTATGACATCATGTGACCCCGTTGGGACACCATTATCAACCACATCCCTAGATGCTGATTTGGAGGGATTACCCATAGATCAAACGAGATATCGTTCCATGATCGGGTCCCTCATGTACTTGACAGCAAGCAGACCTGATATACATCATGCTACATGCTATTGTGCACGATATCAAGCACGACCCACTGAAAAGCACCTCAAGGAGGTTAAACGGATCTTTCGGTACCTTAAGAATACCATTCACATGGGACTCTGGTATCCGAGGGAAACCGGTTTCTTTCTAACGGCCTATTCAGATTCTGATCATGCAGGGTGTCTTGATACACGTAACAGTACTTCTGGTGGTGCACAATTTCTAGTCAAGACAAGCTTGTGGGATGGTCTTCCAAGAAGCAGGATTGCACGTCACTCTCATCAGCCGAAGCGGAGTATGTGTCTCTATCTGCGTGTTGTGCTCAAGTTCTTTGGATGAGAACACAACTCACGGATTATGGCTTCCATTTTGATAAAGTACCTATGTACTGTGACTCAAAGTCGGCCATAGCCATCTCCTGCAACCCGGTACAACATTCTCGCACGAAGCACATCGATGTCCGATATCACTTCATTAAGGAACAAGTTGAAAGAGGTATTGTTGAATTATACTTTGTTGGAACTGATTACCAATTAGCTGACTTGTTTACAAAAGCTCTTTCGAAAGAGAGGTTTGCGTATCTAGTTAGGCAAATTGGTATGAGATGTTTGACTCCAGCAGAACTGGAGGTTCTGGCAAAGAAGCCTGCTTGATCCATCTATCAAACATCTACCTGTAAATATTAATCAAAAAGCAAAATACAAAAGTAAAAAATCTTTGATAATCCAAAAATATTCTTCTCGACATGTCTTTCAGTATCGATAATATGGACGTACCTAGAAATGTCGCTCAATAACGACACGGGTGTGTACATAAAGCTCGAATGAAAGTTGTAAATATTTTTCAAAACATGTCATTTCTATCTTTTCAAAAGGAAATTGTCTATTTTGGACAATATTTCCAACAACGGGTAGAGCAATCTATCTCGGGTTGAGCTTGTCACAAAACATTCAACGTTTTGAGCTCAACACAATGGCTTGTAATCACTTTCAGATTGCAACCCGGATCTAAATTCACGGGGGAGTGTACGCTTTTGTACTCTTACACTTAGCAAAAGAAGTTAAATCTTCTTACACTTGAGTGGATTCGTCAAGACATTCAAAGTCTATGAACTCAAGTTTATGCTTTAAGAAAAACCTTTTCGTCAAAAAGAATTGATTTTTCAAAAAGCGTTGAACACAATTTTTTCAAGAATTTCTCAATGATATTCAAAATCTTTCAAACATTGTGTGTTCAACAACTCCTATCCTCAAAAGTTTAATGTGGATCACATCCTCGTAATGACAATTCCATTGGATCAATTTTTTGAGGGGGAGCATTTCAACTTCATGCATAGATTGACACATCTTTCTCCCGAATATTTTCAAGACTATTTTTCAAAATATATTTTAATCAAATTTGGTATCTCTAATATCAAAAGATTTTATATATTAGAGATAGGGGGAGAAAATGTGATTAAAATATGATCTATAAGACTCAAGCACTTTAACTCTTACCCACATGTGCGAAACACTTTGCACATGTGAAGGGGGAGCTTTTCTGAAACGACAAAACTAGCAAGGTGTTAAATGTTTTTCAAACACTTTGTTAGAATTTAAAGTGGTTTTCATGGTTACGATCAAATACCCACATCATCTTTAATTCACGACGTTATTGGTGTCAAAAGGGTGGTTAGGTTTAAGTCCTATGATCCAACCAGAACCGGAGGGATCTTCCCAGGGACAATCCAATAGATTATTAGAAGTCCTTAGGAAAGATGGAGTAGAATGTGAACGTAGCTGAATGCCGACTAAGTACTGATGATAGCACTGGAACAATCACAACAAGGTGCTATTAATGATGTCTTGGTAAGCATTGAAGGGGTTGAAGAATGAAAAAGAAATGTAAGGATAAAGGGTCTAAAGAAAGAAGCCCTCCATACAACTTAGGCAGAAACCGGGTCAACTCATCATGAAGACAAACTCATCATGGACCCAGTGATGTGAAGCACAACCCTTTCCTAGCTACTCAGACTTCTCTCAAAAGAAGTTTGTTTTATTGTCACGGAGATCAACACGACTTCTATTGACTTTCTCACTCCGAGATAGTTGATATTGAATAGGTGGCATCTGCTCCAGCCTCCGACCACTAAAAGTGCACAAATCGAGTCTAGAGCCAAGAGATCAATCAAATCTCGTTAGGACACATGGATGAAGATCAAGAGAGTCCTACGCTATATCCTTGCGATATTGCTAGAACACTCAGAGTGATACAACTTAGTATTCACAATGATGAGTGGAAATCCTTCCAGTGTTAACATCAAACAGCACTGCGGTAGGTCATATGCAAGATTCTTTATGAATTGAACATATGTAAAACTGAAAAGCAACAGTGGTTTGATTCTGAATTGATTCAAACTCGTTTCAGGTTTCTACGCAATATCTTTATGGTCTTGCCAGAACATTTAGAGTGATATTCATTAATATTCACAGTGACGAATGGAAATCCTTCTAGCGTCAACATCAAACAGCGCCACGGTAGGTGACTTGTGAGATTCTTATGAATCAAACTTGTGTCAACTGGAAAGCAACAATGGTAAGATTCTTAATGAATCAAACTTGTTCCAGGAATTTGAATTGACGACTTTAATCAAGCGGATATTTATCCAATTGATTCACTCTTTATGTTCGCAGTCTTGCTTTGAGACGGTCGAGTAAAGAGAACGGCTAGTACTGCCGTGAAACCCTGTCAAGGAGATTCTTAATTGAATCTACCTGATCACAGGTACGATATTTAATATCGTATAACGGTCTTCACCGACCGGAGGTAAAACGCTACCGATTTAGGACGAATGTCAAAGCCATTCAGTCCGTATCTATGTTTTGTCTCGAGAAGGTGGCGTCACGGTGTACTCAGCAAAGTCAAAAAATTCACAACCACATATTCATGCCCAAAGACTTATCCAACAATTGATAGTGTGAGCATGTGGATAAAGACACAAGATCACAAGATGGCAAAGACAAGTCAAGAATGATTTGAAGATCTCAAGACTTAAAGACAAAGTCGAAAGACAACGACAAAGGCTCAAAGATCACAGCATGAAGGAACAAAACTATTGTTACACGTTCAAGACTCATTTATGACGAAATTCATAAAACTCCATTGGAATCCAAAATATCAAAGAGGAATGACCTCACATTGGGGGAGATTGTTAGCCTCAAAATATTGAGTCAAACAAGAATGTTCGGTCATAGGTTTCTATTGTAATATTTATTAGAACGTTGTAATAAATAGTTATTTAGTCGTGGTTCACGGGCTTGGATTTAAACTAATTAAAGTCCAAACGACAAGCCCGGCCCAATATATAGTCCATTAAAGCCCGCATGTGGGTGGACTATATATACTACCCTCCTAGCATGTTAGGAGGGTGGATGGTCATTTGTAACTTCTTAATCTAATCTCACCAAGTTAATCATCTCCTCTCTACTTTCTCTCACTACTTTCTCTCTCTAGGAATTCATCTCTTCTTCATCTATTTTCTTTCTTTATTCATTGCTTAATCATCACAAATATATGGGACAACACTCGTAAGTGCTTCGCGCAACCTCATTTCCCCGCTTGCTTGTGAGTATTTGATTTTGAGAGCTAATCGAGGGTTTTGCCGCCCAAAGTATTACTAAGTATCATATATATTTTCTTGGATTCATTGATTAAACCCTCTTGAACGTTTTGGTGTTCCACCAACGTTCTAAAGTCATCAAAGGCGTTCACTTCACGTGATCGTTTTCATTCCTTGAGGTGTAACACCCCCAATTTCACAAGGCAGCGGAATATCAACATTGGGTGTTACTTCATAGCACATCACACATAGTCATAGAAAACGACCTCAAAATAGACGTTTTATAAGATAAACCATTCGACAAAATCAGAGTTAACTAAAAGAGAGGTCCCACCAATTTATACAAACTTTAATAAAAATAAAGATTTGTCAAGTGTATCGAATGGAAATTGTTTGTTTTGCCTTTACTTATCTCGCGCGGCTCCATGATCCAGCTGATCTTAAACCTATACACCTGAGAATACATGCTAAAATGTCAACACAACGGTTGAGTGAATTCATAGGTTTTTAAATAAACAATAATGGGTTTTAAATAAACCATAAAGCTTTTGAATACAAGAATCTCATCCACTGTCGATAGTGCAACACATGCAATACCCAAAGTCCACGCTATTCTACTAAGCTATGACACCGAAGCCTTAAGTATAATAATGCCCTAGTCAGGTATTTTGCCGAATACCCCCTTACTTCTAATACAACACACCTGGTTGAGCCTCCAACCCACAGGTGCGACCTGCCCAGGTGGGGGCCATCCCCGATGGATCCATCTGTCTGTACCAGCGCCTACCCATCAAAGGTAGTTAACGGTTCATGGGTTTATAGGGACTTTCCAAATTTTGGCAATACAGCACTTAGCAAATAGCGGCTCACAATCAATGCAATCAACGCTTGTGTTCATCTTTCAAAAGCATTTAATCAAACAACTTACATTCATTTACAACAACTTGTATTCGTTCAAAGCATATAGTAAAACCTCGCATGTTTATTCATAAACATGTATCCTCTCAAAACTATATATATAAACAACGTATATATTATACCAAGAGCATGTATTTCCCCCTCGCGGGTTGATAAACACATATAAAGCAGTAAAAGCGAGGCTATGAACTCACCTGATATAGATATTACACGTCGATCAAGGAACAAACGTCCAATAGTTGATACACGACTTCACGAGATATCAATCGCTCGTTGATCGAGAACGAGATGCCCAACGGTCGACATATGACCGAACGAGACCTAATATAACGAGACGCGTCTTAGGCTCGAGACTATACATAAGTCATATACGTATGTAAATAGTTCACTTTGGTAATGTTGGACATTGTATAAGTTTTATAAACCTTCTTATAAAACGTTTGATAACAATTTACCATATATTTTCTTATTTTGACAATTAAGCCAATTCTAGCCCATTAGTGGCCCATTACACATTCATATAACCTAAATCAATTTCAAACTCAATATTGATCTCCGAATATATTATTAATCTCATGTCGAATAATGGCCCAATAGCCATTATAATTGTAAGTTGGGCTTTTGCGGCCATGGTCCACTTTATATGCTTTTCGGGTTCTAAATGATGTCGACTTAATATTTCATGATGGTCGGGTATTGGTTATTCTAATTTTCAGTATATAAATGAGTTTTTATTTCCCGATAAGTGGGTCCTATCACTTTGGTTTTTATAAAAATCGTCACGGTAAATATTAATTTAATATAGTCCAATTCTTACAATTTCCTGACATCCCTCGTAGATTAGGTCGCTTCTCCTAAACCGTAAATAATATAGATCAGTTATTTTTACCTAAGTCATTATTAACTTATTTAGTTTACTTATTATAAGTTCAATTGCCCCTAATTTATATTTATCATAGCCTATTTGCCCATTTTTTCACTTAGAAGAATTGGCTGTTTTTAGCTGTCAATCTCGTTTTCACCGTTTCGGCCGCCATTTCCAAGCCATAATGAACTGGTGGACTATCCAATTGTTTCTAGTTCTTCATAAATTTATCTACAACCTATAGTTTTACCTTTTTTAATGGTTCGGATTTCTTATAAGAGTTTTCAGTCCGTCAATACAGTATGTTCAGATTTTACACTTCTTATCGTTTCGGCCATATCTAATTCATCGGGTATCGTCACGAGACGAACGACCCGGACAAATCACCACAAAACACAGGCTTATCAACTCATGACCTTAAAGAAACCTCAAGTTCTACCGATAGTATTCGTTCTTATCAATCTTTCTACTGATCTAAAAATAGAAGTCTAAGTCAAGACCTTGGGCTTGTTAAACTTGCATTTATTTGTAACAAATTCATATATCATGCCCAATCCACTTAAATAAACTATAATATCATATATTATAGTAGTGGAAAATGTAATTTATACATATTTACAAAAATAAAATGAAAGACAATATGAAATAGTAACCCTTACTATGAGAATGTGAAACATCCAACAACAAGATCACCAACAAGTAAATCTTGCTTTTACTCTCTACACAACCCACTCAAATATATTCTTACAAGCTCAATCACACATGAAAAATATCCATTAACCTCAGCCCCAATAATATTCAAAGTGTTGATGGTGATAGTGCTTGGTTATGAAGTTTTAACGCAAGAACAATATTAAGATTACATGATCAACAATCTTTGCTATTCATAGATAGTTGAAATGAAAAGAAATGGAGGTGAAGAGTTTGTGAATTTTGTTGGCTCGGGAAAAAGAACAAGATAAGCATAAGGAGTTTAGTTTTCACTAGAAAGAAAAAGAAGTATTATTAATGTTGGTTTTATTTTGTTACACAATGAATTAGATAAAATAAATGTTTCACTTCTGATGATATGAGAACACGTATGAAATATCTTTGTATTGTCATGCCACCGGATATCAAGGTGCTATTTGTGTTATATTTATCTCGTATTATGATAAAGCTGGTATTAACGAAATCAGATATTTTTAAAGTTACGCGATTTAAAAGATATACGTTAGACACGAAAAATAAACGCTCAATATAAAATAAAAACGTCGACATTCGGAGAACATTTATATTTTGATATATAAGTGAGGGCTTATAATTTAATAATCATTAACACGTCATATAAACAAATGGCGCCTAAACTTTTAACGTAAATTATCAAGAATTCTCATAAAACGAGAAATTAAAATGAAGACAATATAAAATATTTCTATGTCATAACGAGGATATTTACGGTGATGACAGACATAGACTTTGCTGACAAATAACAAATGAGACATATTCGATACTTTAAAACCCTAATCTTGCCGTCTAGTCGAGAAATCAATATTATTCGTCGAACGAACATGACAAATAAAAGTCGATTAATAAATATTAGTCTGAATAATAGAATTAGTATTAGAACTCGGTCTAAATGTTGATTTTAAAGTTAGGGTTACTACATGAGGCTTCTTTAATCAAGAGATTTGATTAAGGAGGAGATTTGTAGATTTTTGTCTACTTAATACATTCAACAAAATCCAAAAAGGTTAATATAATCAAAAACCACAAAAAAATTGAAAAATACAAAACACCAAAAAGAATCTTCTTTGCTCGTCCCCTCGTTGTACGTGACGTTTATGCTAACTCGTAATCAAGCAAGACGTGCACGTAAACGAAAGAACAAAACTCCCACTCCCAATCTTTCTAGTGAGGAGTCTCCTATTGACGAACCCATTGTAAGAGAAGCACCAACCATGGCGAATCGAACTATGATGGAGTTACTTCAAGCACCCACCGAGGGTTATGGAGAGGCTATTGTGATTCCCGCTATCCTTGCGGAGAATTTTGAGGTAAAAACGGGTTTGTTGTCGATGATCCAAAACAAAAAATTTCGTGGTGATGAGAAAGACAATCCACACAACCATATCCGCCAATTCAATCGTCTTACCGCCACTTGCAAGTTTAAGGATGTCTCGAATGACTCGATTAAGATGATGCTTTTTCCGTATTCCTTAGCGGGTCCCGCTAAAATTTGGTTAGAGAAAGAGCCATCCAATTCTATATTGACGTGGAAGGATTTTGTGTCTAAATTTGTGAACCAATTTTTTCCGCCCTCTAAGATTACGCACTTGAAAAACGAGATTTCAAAATTTTCGCAAGAGTTTAATGAAAGTTTTTCAACGGCTTGGAATAGGTTTAAGGAGATGTTACATGAATGTCCTCATCACGGTTTTTCCGACTTGCATCAAATTGACACGTTTTACAATGGACTTAATGATCATGAAAGGGATTATCTTAATGCCGCCGCGGGTGGTAATTTTTTGTGTAAAACGGTTGAGGAAGCTTTGGTGATAATTGAGAATAGATCTAAGGTGTATAGTCCTCGTAGCACGTCTAGTGTTTGTAAGGCTTCGTCTTCGGCTTCACCTTCTTTGTCTACTACCATCGATGCTTGCCAAATTGAGGCGAACTTGGAAAACAAGATTTTTGATAAACTTAAAGGACTTTTGATTGAGTTTAAAGTTGATGAACCAAGTGCTCTCGCTATGGCTAAAGAGGTTGAGGTTTCGTGCATGTATTGTGGTGGAGGTCATGATTTCTCCGAGTGCATTACCAACGGTGGTAAGACTTCGAGTGCCTACGCGGCCACGGGAACTTACAACCAAAAAGGTCAAGTTACCTCTCTAATCAATTGACTCCATCGGGTTTTGGGTCAAATCAAAATGCTAACAACAACTATCGCAACAATCAAGTTGGTTTCAAAAACAACTTCAACAAAGGAAACTATGGTAATCAAGGGTCTAATAATCAAGTTTCAAACAAGAATCAAAATGATTTTCAAAACAACAACAAAGGTTTGCAAACGTTGAAAGATCTTCCAAATGAATTTGTTGAATACGCTAATGGAAATGATGCTAGGTTTGACAATATTCAAAGAGAAATCATTAGCCTAAGATCCGAGTTTAAGAACGACTTGAAGAAAGAGTTGAAAAATGAGTTAGCTAATGAACTTAAAATCCATACCAACAAGATGGAAGGAACCGTAACTAGGTTACAACAAAACCAACAAAAAATGGAACAAGGGCAACATGAGATTAAACAAGAAATGGTCAAAGCCGAGAAGAGGCAATCCAAGTTTGAAGATAAAATCTCATCTATGTTTGAGGCAATAATGTGTAAACCGTCTTTGAGTAGTCTTCCTAGCAACACCGTATCAAACCCTAAGGGTG
Source organism: Glebionis coronaria (assembly GCA_025667525.1). NCBI lineage: Eukaryota > Viridiplantae > Streptophyta > Magnoliopsida > Asterales > Asteraceae > Glebionis > Glebionis coronaria. The sequence continues at coordinate 206,982,678 of CM046876.1, forward strand.
AGATGAAAGTGATTACCACACGTAGTGGTAAGACACGTAAGGAACCGACTCCTCAACAAATTGCTCCTACGGAGGAAGCAATTGAGGAAGAACCCGAGGTGGTGGTCCAAAAGGAGCATGTCCCAATCCCACGAAGTACCGCTCATACCACACCTACGGTTGACCCTTTATCAACATTGGAACCCGAGATTCCAAAGGCTATGCCTATGCCTCAACCCACACCACCTTTGCCCTATCCATCGAGACTTAGAAAGGAGAAACGTCAAGAGCGCGACAATTACCAATTTGAGCTTTTTATGAAAATGTTTCGTGATTTGGACTTTAATGTGATTTTCGCCGATGCTTTGGTCATGATGCCTCGATTTGCCGCTAACTTTAATAGTATGTTTAACAACAAGGAGAAATTGCACCAATTGTCTAGTTGTTCGTCGGTTTATCTTAATCGCATACCTCAAAAAGTCGGTGATCCCGGTAAATTTTTTATCCCTTGTGCAATCGAAGATATGGAGGAATGCTTCGCCTTGGCCGATCTTGGTGCTAGCATTAACTTGATGCCACTTGCAATCTTCAAGTCGCTCAATCTTCCTAATCTTACTCCTTCACTAATGTCTATCGAGTTGGCCGACCATTCCACGATTCCCGCATGTGGATTGGCGGAAGACGTTTTTGTGAAAGTGGGGAAGTTCTACTATCCCGTAGACTTTATCGTTGTTTATATCCCCACGGATCCTCAAGTTCCTCTCATTTTAGGTCGTTCGTTTTTAGATACGTCTATGGCTTTGATCGATGTTCATGCTAGAAAGATCACCTTACGTTTCAACGACGAGGAAGTTGTTATAAACGCAACTCAAAACTCTCAAATTTCTCATGTTTATTCCGTTGCAACCATAAACCTCGTTGATATGATTGACGTGGTTTGCGAGGAATTTTCACAAGAAGTCTAGGTTTTGGTGATGAAGAAACTAGTGGCAATCCAACTATGTTAGATCAAATTCTTGATAATTCGACACCAACCTTCACTCCATTTGAAGGTGGTGGTTTTACGTTGGAAGAATTCGATGTTCCACGTACTTGCAACGAAGACCTCGACAACGATGAGGACTTCTCGATTATCAAGGATTTTCTCAACAATTTCCCATTTCCCCCACCCGAGGAGGTTATGAGTATCAAGCCCAAATCTTCACTTGAGGAACCACCTATCCTCGAGTTGAAAGATTTACCTCCTCATCTCGAATATGTCTATTTGGAGGAGGGCGACAAGTTGCCGGTTATTATTGCGAAGGAACTTTCGAATGATGAAAAAACCGCACTTGTCGATGTTCTAAAGGATCGCAAAGGGGCAATTGCATGGAAGTTATCCGACATTAAGGGGATCGATCCCAAATTTTGTACCCACAAAATCTTTATGGAGGAGGATTACAAGCCCGCAATCCAATGTCAAAGAAGGGTGAACCCCAAAATTCACGACGTCATTAAAAAGGAAGTCCTTAAACTCCTTGACGCGGGAATGATTTACCCTATTTCCGATAGCCCTTGGGTGAGTCCTATTCATTGTGTCCCTAAAAAGGGAGGAATGACCGTTGTGCCAAACGATGCCAACGAGTTAATTCCCACTAGACTCGTGACCGGATGGAGGGTGTGCATTGACTATCGTAAGTTGAATGAAACCACTCGATAAGACCATTTTCCCTTGCCCTTCATGGACCAAATGTTGGAGCGTCTTGCGGGAAACGATTTCTATTGCTTTTTAGATGGTTTTTCCGGTTACTTCCAAATTCCCATCGATTCTCGTGATCAAGAAAAAACTACGTTTACGTGTCCATATGGAACGTTTGCTTATCGTAGAATTCCATTCGGACTTTGCAATGCACCGGGAACCTTTCAAAGGTGCATGATGGCTATTTTTCATGACATGATCGAGAAGACGATGGAAGTCTTCATGGATGACTTTTCCGTGTATGGTAGTTCGTTGACTTCGTGTTTGTCGAATCTTGAGAGAATGTTGAAACGTTGTGAGGAAACCAACCTTGTGCTCAATTGGGAAAAGTGTCACTTTATGGTTAAGAGTGGAACCGTCTTAGGGCACAAGGTCTCGAAAGCGGGGATTAAGGTAGATCAAGCTAAGGTAGACGTCATCGCCAAATTACCTCATCCCAAAACCGTTAAGGGAGTTAGGAGTTTCCTAGGCCACGCGGGCTTTTGTCGTCGATTCATCAAGTATTTTTCAAAGATCTCTCGACCCATTACACATCTTCTTGAAAAAGAGGCACGTTTTGTCTTTAACGAAGATTGTGTACGAGCCTTTGAAATCCTTAAGAGGAAACTTACCGAAGCTCCCATTCTTGTTGCTCCCAATTGGAACCTCCCCTTTGAGCTCATGTGTGATGCTAGTGATTACGCTATTGGGGCCGTATTGGGGCAACATCACGAAAAGCACTTCTTGCCTATTCACTATGTTAGCAAGACGATGACCGAGGCTCAACTTAAATACACTACAACGGAGAAGGAGTTCCTTGCCGTGGTGTATGCATTTGAGAAATTCTGACCTTATCTCGTCTTGACGAAATGCATAGTGTATACAGATCATTCGGCTATCAAGTATCTTATGGCTAAACAAGATGCAAAGCCGAGATTACTTCGTTGGATCCTCCTCCTTCAAGAATTTGACCACAAAATTGCTGACAAAAGAGGAGCCGAGAATCTAGCGGTCGATCATCTTTCTCGTTTGGAAGATCCTCACCAAAGTGTTTACGAACCCAAGGAAATCACCGAAACATTTCCGCTCGAGACACTTGGTGTAGTGAATTACAAGCTTGGTTCTTCCACCCCATGGTTTGCGGACTTTGCAAATTACCATGCGGGTAACTTCATCATCAAGGGTATGACGACTCAAGAAAAACAAAAAATCTTTCGTAACGTCAAGTTCTACTTTTGGAACGACCCTTACTTGTTTTGAACTTGTGAGGATCAAATCATCCGACGTTGTGTATTTGGCACCGAAGCTTCTAACATCCTTAGAGCTTGCCATGAGGGACCCACGGGTGGTCACCACGTTGTTAATCTCATGGCTAAGAAGGTGTTTGATGTCGGCTTCTTTTGGCCTACTATTTACCGAGATGCACAAGATCTTGTCAAGTCATGTGATTCATGCCAACGACAAGGAAAAGCCTCACAAAAAGATGAGATGCCACAAAACATCATCCAAGTGTGTGAGATCTTTGACGTTTGGGGTATCGACTTTATGGAGCCCTTCCCATCATCTCGTGGTAATAAGTATATCCTCGTTGCGATTGACTACCTATATAAGTGGGTGGAAGCTAAGGCTTTGCCCACCAATGATGCTCGTGTGGTAGTCAAGTTTTTGAAAAGCTTGTTTTCTCGGTTTGGAACCCCTCGTGCGATCATAAGCGATCGTGGAACCCATTTTTGTAACGACCAATTCGAAAGGGTCTTAAGGAAATATGGGGTTACACATCGGCTTTCTACGGCTTATCACCCACAAACGAGTGGGTAAGTCGAGGTTTCAAACCGAGCGTTGAAAAGGATCTTGGAGAGATCTGTTGGGGAAAACTGACAATCTTGGTCGGATAAGTTGGACGATGCTTTATGGGCCTTTATAACCGCTCATAACACGCCCATTGGGTGCACTCCCTATAAGCTTGTGTTTTTTATGGGAAAAATTGCCATTTGCCAATTGAATTAGAACACAAGGATTATTGGGCCCTAAAGCATTGTAATGATGATATGGAGACCGCGAGAAAACACCAAAAAATGCAATTAAATGAATTTGATGAATTGAGGGACATTGCCTATGAAAATTCATTGATTTATATAGAAAAAACTAAAAAGTTGCATGATTCTAAAATTAAAAACCGGGTTTTTAACATTGGGGATCAGGTTTTGCTTTTTAATTCTCGCTTGAAAATCTTTTCCGGTAAGTTGAAATCCCGTTGGTCCGGTCCATTCACGGTGACTCAAGTATTTCCATATGGGACCATCAAGCTAGCTAAAAATGATGGCCCCAATTTCAAGGTGAATGGACATAGGTTGAAGCACTACTTTGGCGGGGAGGTTCCATCCTTGAACTACCTCGACCAAGTCACTTTCCCCAATGATAATTAGCATTGAGGGGATCGAGTCGAGCTTATGACTCGGTAATCAAAAACGAGGTGCCTCATGGGGGAGTCCCATGCTTATCCTATGTATATATTATCGCTTTCTAATGTAGTAACGTGTGGGGATTTGTGCCCTTCCAACCTTTGTTCCTTGGTTGTTTATGAATTGTGGACTTTAGATGATCATGATCTTCACGATTGGAGCCTCTCGTGTTCGTTTTATGGGAGCACTCGATCGTTTGCTTTGAAGAGTTTCTCAATATCCATGATATATCCTTTTGATGTTCTAACCTTAGGTTTATAGCACACTTCATGAACGACTTTAAATTTAACGGTTACACCCTTCCATGCTAGATTAGGCATTCGACTACGTCTCTAGTATGGGGGTGTTTGCACCTCTAGACTCGAAACATTGAGGACAATGTTTAACTTTAGTATGGGGGTGAATAGATACTTTCCTTGCCAAACCTTCACGCTTTCCAAAGTTTATCTTTTTGTTTATCATTTTTGTTGCAAAATAAGGCTAAAAATGGCCAAATTTTAAAATTTTTCTCATGTTTTATAAGTGTTTGAAGACACGAATGTAGGTTTTCCGATGGCGAGAATAAGATTAATTTTTGACTCGACCGTGCGTGTTGAGCACCAAGCTTTGATTCCTTAACTTCACATTAGGCTAAGTCTCTTAAATGAGGACGAGAGATGATAGGGTAAATTATATGTAAAACCCGTAAAAATAAGGTCATAATTTAATTCTATTTTCAATTATTTTGAAGTATTTTATAACGTTAAATATTATTATGTTTAACGGTTTAAGTTGAAACCGATATTAAATATTATATTTTAATATTTTGACGAGCAACGAGGACTACTAGTGATCGCGATACCGACGGATGCCAAAAATTTTATATTTTATTATCGATAGTTTCGATATTTAATACTTTCGACGATATCGTTTCAATTACGTATCGAGTCGTTATATTATTATTTTTCGTGTGTGTTTAAACTTTTAAAAAGTACAATCTAACATTTTTAGGTAGTGAAATATTTTCTCGTATAATATTTTGAAACTTATTTTTGTGTTGGTTGACGAGCTCATAATTTACGGATTTAAATTTGGGCTTACGTGCATAATTTAGCGTCCTTTACGACTAAACCGGAAACCTTAGGATTACGTATTTACGTTTTTGAACTCCGTTTTTGATGAGACAATTTTTATTGGATTCGTTTTGTGTCGTTGATTCGTAATTTATAAAAACGTTTTTCGTAAAACGACCCGAGGAGACGCAAATCGAGAAAACTAGAATCGAGGAATACCCGTAAATTAGTGAGGTGGGACAAAATACATTATCCCACCCCACTAGCTTAAATGGGATGGCACATGACACCACATCTAAGGATGTGGTATCATGTTAGCTAAGTACTTACAAGTGTAAGACTAAGCTTACACCTTAAGCTACAACTTGCTAAAACCATCAAACCATTCAACCATTTCTCATTTCCATATTTCCATACATGCAAAACAACTTCAAATCCTCTCAACCACACCACCCCTTGCCATCCACTTTTAAGCTACAAACACCCCTTTTGATCTTTTCTAGCCATGAAATACATGTTAACTAGCTCTATCATGGAGTTATCTTGAAGCCTTGATCATTTGGTGGACATATTAACAACAATGGAGATAATTTGCTTGTGTCCTAGGGTTGATTTCTCAACTATTGTTCTTGGTGTTTGATGATCTTGGAGTTATTTGTGGTGTTCATCAAGTTCTTGTCTTCCAAAAACAAGAAATACACTTGGTTGGTAAAGAAGATCATCCTCTCCATTTTATCTTGTTATTTTTGTAAAGAACAAATGTATTTTCTTTCATTTTGTATATTTATATGATGTATATATGATGATAAAAATGTTGTGTGGGGATCAAGTGTTGATAGATATGCTTAAAAAGGTTAATAACTATAAGAAATAAGGCTAAAATCATGCTTATTTAGTTGGCTGTATAAAAACAGTATCTAACTAAAACTTGAACTGATAAACTTGCATGGTATAATGCATTTACAGTAAGTACAAGATGTTATACACATGTGAGAGTTTGCCATGCAATGGAATCAATATAATGAGTGAGATATGATCAAAACAAGTTGGGTGTTCTAATCTGAATAAGCAGTTTTGTAGGGACTGTTAAGGCAAGATAAACTTAAAATGAGCAGTAGTTATAACTAAGTTAAATGTAGCACATAATATGAAGATCATGCCACCCCAAAATGAGCTTCTAATTCATTATAGAACTCTAGATATGATAAAAATGGTGAACATGAAGATAAAAATCAGATTTTGAGAATTAATGTTTATTATTATTATATAAGCACTCAAATTTTATTGTATAAAATGTAAAATAAAAACCCACTAACTTATGAAACTTATTTATATAAATATGTAAAAGGTTAATTAAATGGATAAATTATATAAATGTTAGTGAAATAATACTTATAAGTAATAAAAACTATAAACTTGATTTTTACGACTTTTTCGGCTATTACTGTAAAATTAACGTTTTTCGCCAAATAAAACTTAGACGATCAAACCCCTCTAATGTAAAGTTTTTAAAAGTCATATACTGATATATAAGTAACTAATACAAGTAAAAACCGATAAAACCCGAACTATAGGACATACGGACATTAACGAGCTAACTAAGCATATTGGACTAATAATTGGACTAAATAAGATAAACACTTATAAAAAAGAACTTATTGGACTTAACCCATTTGGGCCCAACATGGAAAGTATAGATACTGATAATATAGGTATAAAATGGATTAAAACAAGTTAAAGAACTTATACTAAGCTTATTGGACTTAAAATAGGTAAGTAGGTAAAACTAGTAAACTAGTACAAAGTTACCAAAACATAAACACTAAAATGAGTAAACAAGGATATTTAAACCCAGTTGATCATCATCATATGTAAAAAATCATCATATGTATATTGTTATTTTGATAACAGTCATTAGACAAGAGTCTAAGACCGATTATTATTTATATAGGTTTCCGTGACCGAAGCACGCCCGTAGCCGATAATCCGCCTTTCATTATCAACGTGAGTCTATAGCCTCGCTTTATACTAGTTCTTAAATGATTTTAAACCCGCGAGGGGGAATACATGTTTTTATAAACTTAGAACACAAGATTTTTATGGTATGCTTTGTCCCTCTATGAATGGACCCGTGGTTGCCTTTAAACTGCATTAAGTGATTGCCTTTGTTAAAACCTCAATTATGGACCATTAATTAACCTATGATGGGTTAACCGCTAGTACAATTAATAGATCTATGGGGGAAGCCGCCCCGGTTCAGTTTTTGTGGACTTGTCATAGAATCTTAGGCCCGACCTCCACACTGTTTGGACATATTGTATTGAGAAGTCAGGTATACGGCAATGTACCAATAATCTGGAGGTAACGACAATTAATAAATCTCTCGTCTTATTAGACTGATATGGGAGTGTCTGAGGGCTCGGTTACATGAGCTTATTGCAATTTATGCTATATACAATTATCATTGTTGATGCAAATTATTATTTGATGCTTATAAGCATGCCACAAACTTATAATCTTTTCTTGTGTTCAAATTGATTACATAAACCTATAGATTCACTCGGCATTTTTGCTGATTGTTTTACTCACATGTATTTCAGGTAATCAAGAAGTGGAAGCTTGGAGGTCACTGGGAATGAAGTTGTGCACTGCCTTTGTTGTTCAAACTCTTTGATTTATTTATCGTTCCATTTTTAAAACAAAGTAATATGTTGTTTTAACTTATCTTTTGGTAACGATTACTTGGGACTACACTACTCTGACAAATGTTTTAGGAACGATAAATCTAAAATGTCTCTTTTCGGATCGTTCTTTATAAATTATGTGTTGTTGTATCATTGTTTAGCACCCAAAGATGTATTCCGCTGCGTGTAAATTTGGGGGTGTTAAAGATTGGTATCAGAGCCATGAGTTATAGAGAACTAGGTCTTTTTCTAAAAACCTAAACTATAACTGTCGGTTTTTTTTTTCAAAGAGTCGGAGCACATGATTTCGCGTGACTTCAGGTTCAAGCTACTTCTGGGATTACAACTTTAGTATACATTATTATGTATGCCTTATTGCTAAGTATTTCTAAATAAATACAATAATCCTTTATCGATATATATATTTATGTCGTTAAACTTTTCGATAAAAGTTTATTATTTATTAATGATTAATTTAAATAAATACATTGAATTTTCAAGATCTTTCTGTATTTATTTTTGAAGTATTTAAATTGCTTTTATTGCAAATTTTATATTATGACCTTACATACCTTCATCTGCGCGCGATACTTTTATTGGTTAACCCTTTGAGATATCTATATAGATATTCAAATCGTCTTCCGGCTGTTTGTGCTTAGACGTCTTTTAACGTAATTTCTAGACCATTGTGTAGCTCAATGTGTCCTTGGAATAGACTAACCGCTACCGTGTGATTCATACATTTTGAAACATTTCTTAAAATTGTGTTGAATAATACCATGGTTTTTCATAATATTTTGTTGATTTTTATTATCGTTTTACACGACATACGAAGATTTAATTCGTTGACATTTATATGTATCGACTCCGAAGTGTATTGTTCACTTATATCTCGGTAACGTCATCGTCATTTTATAAATCATCGTCTAGATTATGGTGCTAGAATTGGAATACGATTTTACTTATATAAAATTGTATCATTTGTTTTTCATTAACCTTCTCGCTCCCGGAGTGTAGCATGTTAATGTTCCATTCTTTTCTTGTTATGTTTTGTGTTTTTGACAATCGTGGCACCAAGGAGAATTGCCTACATTTCACCTTGAAACTTAAATTACGAACGTCTTTCACCGTCTTGCTTCCTAAATTTCGTGTTGAATACCTTGAAGCATTTTATGTCATTCATCATGCTATATTTTATTTGATGCTCATTACGAGATTTATTTTTCGTTGTTATAAAATCCACAAGACATGTGTGTATATATGTATATATTTTGAGCCGTTAAAGAGTGTCGAAAAATACACTTTATGCAGAAACTGTAGGGGCAGTAAAAACAGGTCAAAACTTAAAAGTAAAACCTTCGTTTTTTTTTTAAATAAAATAGTCAAAACTGCACAGAACTTGCAGGGGTATTTTGGTCATTTTACATTGCGTTTCAGGTCTCGGGAAAAACTAGAAAGTCGTCTGAAACGTCGTTTTGCATCAAAATGCTTTAGACTCCGAGTCTTGGAGATGTCGTTTATCGGGTCAATTAATCGGCTCATATTTAAAAGTTAAATCTGATAGAAAATTCAGAACATGATTTTTAAATGTTTCTAAGTTGTTTTGATTTCATTTGAGATCGTAAAATTTTAACAAATATTATTTTACAACTAACAAATACTAGTTGCATGTGAAAATATTTAAAAATAGAAACAGTACAGGATTAACAATTACCAGATTAATGGTGTAATTTGAAAACGAATAATATATTTTCTTAAAAACATGTATGTATCGTGTAGCTTACGATGTGTACACATTTGGATTGTTTTATTCTTTTTATATATATGACTCTTTTGTCATTCGATATTATTTTTATTTTTCTTCTAACCTTCCACTGATTTGAGTTGAGTTTTGAAGTTTTGCCTTCACATTCTTCGTTGACATTCTTATCGCGTATCTCATGACGTTTTCGTCTAAACCTTATAACCCTTTGAAAACTTAACAACTTGTAACCATTTCATTGGTTGTTTTATGAGCTACTATTTGCCACTTTTTGCAAAACTTTGACTACTTTATACGTTGTCATAATGTCATATTATAAATAAATCTGATATTGTTTTACGATTATTTTCACCAATTATTTCTACTTTGGTCTTATAAAATACTTTTCGTAAGATTAAGTTGCTTATTAAGTAACTCACAAATAACTTGTATCCTATAAATTTATAAAGTATTTTTAAATTCCATTTTACAAATGGCATGGTTTATATATAAACATAAGAAACGTAATACTTTTCGACGAAACTGAGCACTGCATTGCTATTCCTAAATTATACATGGCCTGATCACCTATGTCTAATTTAGATGGAGCCATGCTAGGCTGAATAGTAGTCCACTTAAAAATCTTGATAATAATCAATTTTTTACTTGTATTTATGATAAAGATAAATAAAATGAAATAAAATGAAAAGTAGTTTTAAAAAAAAAAACCTTTATATTTCATGCTAGTAGCGCAATTTCTATGCATCCGCATATGTTTTCTTACCTTTTCTTGAACGAATTACGCGCGTACGAATACGTTTTTACTCGACAATCGTTTTCCTACTTGTTACTTCATTTTGTCTTATAACTGATTTCTTTTGACCGTTCGTCTAATTACTGACTGTTGATAAATGACTTGAAAGTCTCAATGTTTTATCCTTCCTTCTCGTCCAATCTTCTTTATGCGACTGGGTAGATCTTTGGAATGTCTCCACACGTGAATAATGAATTATCACTAGAGTGATTTCCGTATATCCGGGATGACGTCCGTCACTCTCGTTTTCCTCGAAATCCACTCTTGTGAACCGTGCTTTGACTTCTATCTTTAAACACTAACATCGTTCGTTTGATTTGTTATACTTACAAGTGATTATTAGGAATTTCCTTTTATTAAAATTTTTGTATGTAACTTATTTCCGATCGTGTATCGACCACCGCTAAGTTAACAAACTGATATTGGTGAACCATCGACCGCACTAACAAAATCGACAACTTGTTTAATCTATTATTTCTTATCGTCTTACCATCAACGCCTTTATTTTATTATTCTCTTTAAGAATTTATACCACATTTGCTTCATTTTCTTTCGTACCGCTGATTTCGTACTAATTGTTGACCATTATTTCCATTCGTATTCATTTGTTATCTTGTCACATTTTGAAACCCAAATATATCCCATGTGTATTTAAAAAATAATAAACACCTTTAAGTATTTCTACAACGTATTATAAAATTTTTATGTTTATACATTTTCCAATGATTTTCAATTATCGGAATAACCATCACAAGTAAAAGGTCAAATTTATGCACCATATTTTGTACAACAAAAACTAATGTTTAACATGAAATTATACTATATCTTTTGAACTAATTGACTTATCATACTTTACTTTTAATGTAAAGAAATTACCGGTTTAATTTATATTCCTAACAAAGATTTAATTTGGAAATTATATTTTCTAATTGTAACCATCAATACGAATTTAATTAATAAATTCATGTCTTTCTTTCAAAGTTTCTTAAGACAACCAAAATAAATTTTGAAACTATTTTATTTCTATTTTTGATGTATCATCATTATCAAGAAAGTACCTCAACTGAGTTTTAAGGTAATACCAAATCCGGGGCGGATAATTGTGACAAATGTTATGTTAATGATAATGTATAATTCATTCTTCGCTCTCATTTTTCTAGTATTGTGAATAATTATGTTTTACGGTTTCGTGAGTCGAGATCCCTCGTCGATCGTTAATCTTAAATCATTTTACCACATCTTGTTCGTTTATGCGTTTATTGAAGTCATTTTTATCTCGTTCTGTTCCTCGTATTGAAGATCACTATTTTATTCTCAGTTTAAAATGAATCTCGGGAAGCAGTGTATAAGAAGAAACGATAAGTGTCACCAGGATTTATGCGTGTACTTGTGGAATGATGGAGGACCGAATCTCTTAATGAATGGAGTTAATAAATTCGTTACAACCTCGAGGAGTATGTTGAAGCCGACACCGCAAGTGGAAAGACTCTGGAGATCAAGTGGTTATTATCAAGGGTTCGTTCAAGGTTTTCTCGATGATTAACGATGGAAATCTATACTTGATGTTATTGTTCGACCTTTTATTTTTATGTACTTATGTGGTATGTGATCTAGTCAAATGATCGTAAGTTGTGAGAACTTGAGACGGCATCATCCGATGACGTCCGATCATGTAGAACACATATTATGTAATATCTTTATGACTTTCAACGACGATGTTTATTGAGACTTTAATGCGCGTTGGCGAAAGTGAGGTGAGTTGAGCGTCGGGACGTCGCTCCCTTAAGGTGGTGAGGATGTAAAACCCGTAAAAATAAGGTCATAATTTAATTCTATTTTCAATTATTTTAAAGTATTTTATAACGTTAAATATTATTATGTTTAACGGTTTAAGTTGAAACCGATATTAAATATTATATTTTAATATTTTGACGAGCAACGAGGACTACTAGTGATCGCGATACCTACGGATGCCAAAAATTTTATATTTTATTATCGATAGTTTCGATATTTAATACTTTCGACGATATCGTTTCAATTACGTATCGAGTCGTTATATTATTATTTTTCGTGTGCGTTTAAACTTTTAAAAAGTACAATCTAACATTTTCAGGTAGTGAAATATTTTCTCGTATAATATTTTGAAACTTATTTTTGTGTTGGTTAACGAACTCACAATTTACGGATTTAAATTTGGGCTTACGTGCATAATTTAGCGTCCTTTACGACTAAACCGAAAACCTTAGGATTACGTATTTACGTTTTTGAACTCCGTTTTTGATGAGACAATTTTTATTGGATTCGTTTTGTGTCGTTGATTCATAATTTATAAAAACTTTTTTCGTAAAACGACCCGAGGGCACGTAAATCGAGAAAACTAGAATCGATAAATACCCATAAATTAGTGAGGTGGGACAAAATACATTATCCCACCCCACTAGCTTAAATAGGATGGCACATGACACCACATCTAAGGATGTGGCATCATGTTAGCTAAGTACTTACAAGTGTAAGACTAAGCTTACACCTTAAGCTACAACTTGCTAAAACCATCAAACCATTCAACCATTTCTCATTTCCAGCTTTCCATACATGCAAAACAACTTCAAATCCTATCAACCACACCACCCCTTTACATCCACTTTTAAGCTACAAACACCCCTTTTGATCTTTTCTAGCCATGAAATACATGTTAACTAGCTCTATCATGGAGTTATCTTGAAGCCTTGATCATTTGGTCGACATATTAACAACATTGGAAATGATTTGCTTGTGTCCTAGGGCTGATTTCTCAACTATTGTTCTTGGTGTTTGATGATCTTGGAGTTATTTGTGGTGTTCATCAAGTTCTTGTCTTCCAAAAACAAGAAATACACTTGGTTGGTAAAGAAGATCATCCTATCCATTTTATCTTGTTATTTTTGTAAAGAACAAATGTATTTTCTTTCATTTTGTATATGTATATGATGTATATATGATGATAAAAATGTTGTGTGGGGATCAAGTGTTGATAAATATACTTAAAAAGGTTAATAACTATAAGAAATGAGGCTAAAATCATGCTTATTTAGTTGGCTGTATAAAAACAGTATCTAACTAAAACTTGAACTGATAAACTTGCATGGTATAATCCATTTACAGTAAGTACAAGATGTTATACACATGTGAGAGTTTGCCATGCAATGGAATCAATATAATGAGTGAGATATAATCAAAACAAGTTGGGTGTTCTAATCTGAATAAGCAGTTTTGTAGGGACTGTTAAGGCAAGATAAACTTAAAATGAGCAGTAGCTATAACTAAGTTAAATGTAGAAAATAATATGAAGATCATGCCACCCAAGAATGAGCTTCTAATTTATTATATAACTCTAGATATGATAAAAATGGTGAACATGAAGATAAAAATCAGATTTTGAGAATTAATGTTTATTATTATTATATAAGCACTCAAATTTTATTGTATAAAATGTAACATAAAAACCCACTAACTTATGAAACTTATTTATATAAATATGTAAAAGTTTAATTAAATGGATAAATTATATAGATGGTAGTGAAATAATACTTATAAGTAATAAAAACTATAAACTTGATTTTTACGACTTTTTCGGCTATTACCATAAAATTAACGATTTTCGCCAAATAAAACTTAGACGATCAAACCCGTCTAATGTAAAGTTTTTAAAATTCATATACTGATATATAAGTAACTAATACAAGTAAAAACCGATAAAACCCGAACTATAGGACATACGGACATTAACGAGCTAGCTAAGCATATTGGACTAATAATTGGACTAAATAAGATAAACACTTATAAAAAAGAACTTATTGGACTTAACCCATTTGGGCCCAACATGGAAAGTATAGATACTGATAATATAGGTATAAAATGGATTAAAACAAGTTAAAGAACTTATACTAATCTTATTGGACTTAAAATAGGTAAGTAGGTAAAACTAGTAAACTAGTAAAAAGTTACCAAAACGTAAACACTAAAATGAGTAAACAAGGATATTTAAACCCACTTGATCATCATCATCATATGTACAAAATCATCATATTTATATTGTTATTTTGATAAATGTCATTAGACAAGAGTCTAAGACCGATTATTATTTATATAGGTTTTCGTGACCGAAGCACGCCCGTAGCCGATAATCCGCCTTTCATTATTAACGTGAGTCTATAGCCTCGCTTTATACTAGTTATTCAATGATTTTAAACCCGCGAGGGGGAATACATGTTTTTATAAACTTAGAACACAAGATTTTTATGGTATGCTTTGTCCCTCTATGAATGGACCCGTGGTTGCCTTTAAATTGCATTAAGTGATTGCCTTTGTTAAAACCTCAATTATGGACCGTTAATTAACCTATGATGGGTTAACCGCTAGTACAATTAATAGATCTATGGGGGAAGCCGCCCCGGTTCAATTTTGTGGACTTGTCATAGAAGCTTAGGCCCGACCTCCACACTGTTTGGACATATTGTATTGAGAAGTCAGGTATACGGCAATGTACCAATAATCTGGAGGTAACGACAATTAAGAAATCTCTCGTCTTATTAGACTGATATGGGAGTGTCTAAGGGCTCGGTTCCATGAGCTTATTGCAATTTATGCTATATACAATTATCATTGTTGATGCAAATTATTATTTGATGTTTATAAGCATGCCACAAACTTATAATCTTTGCTTGTGTTCAAATTGATTACATAAACCTATAGATTCACTCGGCATTTTTGCTGATTGTTTTACTCACATGTATTTCACGTAATCAAGAAGTGGAAGCTTGGAGGTCACGGGGAATGAATTTGTGCACTGCCTTTGTTGTTCGAACTCTTTGATTTATTTATCGTTCCATTTTTAAAACAAACTAATATGTTGTTTTAACTTATCTTTTGGTAACGATTACTTGGGACTACGCTACTCTGACAAATGTTTTAGGAACGATAAATCTAAAATGTCTCTTTTCGAGTCGTTCTTTATAAATTATGTGTTGTTGTATCATTGTTTAGCACCCAAAGATGTATTCCGCTGCGTGTAAATTTGGGGGTGTTAAATTATAAGTTACTATGCTAAACGTAGAGTACTCGTATTCTTTCAAAAACTCATGTGTTCTCGTTGTTTGCTTATTCTCCCTTCGCATGTAAATATTTTTTTCTTAATAAATATTGACTTAGCGGTTTAGTTAGGATTGTTGGGTTTCTAGTCTTTTCTAGTAGCTTCCGTGTAATTAAATTGGGAAGACATTAAGGTATCGCCAGCGTCACGGTTTTAAAGTATTGGCACCCGAATAATCAAAAGCTTCACCCAATAATAAGATTTCAAGTGCTCACCTAAATCAAGCAAACAATTTGAAGCCCCACAAGGCCGAAAAATCTATGCAAAATTGAAAGTGAATCAAGCCTTAATCTTCGTAGCTTTAAAGATCCAAAATTCGCCTTAGCGTGAGGATATACGTCTTTGGATAATAAAACCACCGACGAGGCGGATAATAAAAGGCAAGGCAAGTCCGAAGTCATAATAAAAGCTTCATGGAGAAGTTGAATAAAAAATGGAGGTAAACCAAAGATAATAAGGCCCTTCCGTTAGGGGGCGTATAAATGTCTTGGTAATAAGTCTCATGTTCAAAACCGTTATAAAACCGTGTTTATCGATCCTTCTTGTCAACTTAATTTTTTGACATCGTTGTCCATTAGGAGGGGTTATTGATTTGATGGTCTTGGTTACACCGTTAGGACTCTATTTTTAGACCTAAATCTCTATTATCGCATAAGTCAAACAATGTATCCTCATGAAACATTCAAGACATAATAAAATATAAGAGATACAACTTAAGAAAATGGGAGGATAAGTACGTGATTAGGGCATATGAATAATGTTAGCATTGCTAACTTATAATGACAATGATCTCGTTGCACGCTTGGCATGGAATTGGAGAGAAAATCAAGGACGATGAAATTATTTCTAATGAAGCATTCACGTGTTCTTATTCTATGAACCTAAACGTCCAATTTTGCGATGAAAATCATACATTAGTCTCATCGTCCAAAAAAGGCTTAAAATGCATTAAATATCATCAAAATAGCCATATATATGCTTGTGTTTGTTACTTGTGTATTTTAGGTACGGATATTGAGAAAATGACAAAAGATCACAAGAATCATGCAAAAACGAACACGGGAAACGAAGCCGCACAATGAACCAAACCCTAATAAAGACTTTCCCAACAAAAACCTTGAAGACTTGAAGAATTATGAATAAGGTTCCTCCAATATGGAAGAATTGACACTTTATACCCTTGTATCTTCATAATTACAAGTTTGGTCCCTAAAGTTTGTCAAAATTACAAAAAGGGCCCTCCACTTTGAATATTTGACAAGTTTGGCCCCTCAACAAAGCTAAATTGTCAACCATTATCCTCCACAAAGTCAAATATATCATGAAGTCCTTCAAAGTACAAGAAATTATAAGTTTGGTCCTTTGAAAATCCCAAAATTACCAAAAGGACCCTTGACTTTCAACATTTAGCAAGAATGGTCCCTCATCAACCAAGATTTGGCAATTTCAGTCCTTCAAAATTCCAATCATACAAGTCATGACCATTATCATTGAAGAAAATGCCAAAACAGCCCTTCAAGAATCACAAAATGGCAAGAAATACCCCTGAAAATACTTTGGAAAAGTATTTGGGGCAAAAGTGTGTAAACTGAAAGTTTATTTACCAAGGGAATTCAGTTTTCTGTGATTATTTACAAAGTGAAAGGAAGAAAGGATTTAAGGGACCAAAAGGGACAGACAACCATACTTACATAGACCTACCAGCACTTGACACGTGCCCCACTACCACAAATCACCCAATCACAACTCACCTTTCCTCCACCTCAGCTTTCCATTCACTCGGGTTAATTAATAAATTAACCTTGGCGCCTTAACACCAATTTAAACTTAATCCACCCTTAAACAAGATCAAAACCTGTGTTCATCAGCTCAAGAACACAATTAGGCATTCCTTAATTATTATGAATTAGGGGTTAATTCTTTCCAGAATAATGATTAAGGGTCCTATTATCACAACCCAACCTTAAAACCTTCCACCTCATCATCCCTTTTGTCACATGCTACCTCCCCTGACCCACCCTTCACGTCCAAACAAGAATGAGCCAGAAGATCAACGCCCCAAATCCTTTCTTACGTTTCAAGCATAGAATGCACGTCCAAGATTACATATCCACCATTGGCATCACATGTTCCTTTATAAACATACAAATTCAGTCTTCAAATTTCAAAATCCCAAGGGAATTTTTGGGACTTCAAGCATTAGAGTTTAGTGCTTTTATCTGTTCTTAGTTCACATGTAAGGCTCTATATAAAGCCATAGGGTCTCATTTGCACTACTGTTTTTTTGGTTTTTCCTTGTTCAACTACTTGTAAATCCTCTTTTCTGTTAATGAAAGTGTGTTAAGTGTGTTGAAGAAAGACCAAGTGGCACCTTATTTTAAACTTCTTTATGATTTTTGTTCATTGTACCTTAAAATGTTTTTTAAACCTTGTGTAAGAAATTACACATTGGATCAAAATTTGATATTTTGCTAAGTTCTTGTTCAAACCTTGGAATTCTTGGGTTATAGGGCTGATCATAGCATCCTAATTGTGATATTAAGATGTGGTGAGGCTTATAACTTGGGGATAATCAAGTGTGGGGTAACAAGGTTGCATCAATCAAGTTTATTTTCCAAAAAGTCACATTGCTGTTTTGATTTTGTGCTTCTAACCTTGTTGAATCTTAGCAGGGTTGTTATTGGAAGCTTGTACTTGTTCTAGCTAACACATAAACTCATAAATTCGTGGGTGTGGATGTACATCCATAAGGTTCGTCTTGAAACCTTGAAAATTAGATAAAAATTGGATTTTTTTGTGGATTTGTGCTCTACTGCTGTTCTTGTTGTTTTATTGGCTTAAATCTGCTTAGTCTTCCATGATAATGTTGTTTATATGCTAGATTAATCATTGGGTTAACTGAATCACACTTTTTCTTGTTTAAAATTTGATTTGAAAAGCTAAAAGGGTGTTTGGGTCTACCTGTTTGAGTTGAAATCTTGTTATTGTGTTGTGGAAAGTTTGTGTTTATGCTCTATATCTGATATATGCTTGGTTGAGAGTGTTTTGCTGCAATTTTTTAGGTTTGAAACTTCAAATCATACAATCTGATATAACTTGTTAAATTTAACTGTTTTTGACCTAAGATTTTGGGGAAATCTATTATTTGTGCATGCTTAGGGTTAAGAGTTGTTAAAACATCATTATTATAACATATGTGATAGATCTTGAGGTTTGAATTTGGCTTGTTGGTCAAATACATCAGCAAAGTGTAAAACTGCATGTTCTTGTGTTCATCAGTAACTTAAGGTGCTTGAATCTTGCTTAATACTTTGAATCATTGCATGAAACCTGTTTAGACTTGTTCATTTGAGTTTATAATAGCTTGTGTATGCATTTGGTTGAGTTTGGCTGGCTGAATATTGCTCTAAGTGCTTATTGAACCTGTTCTGCTTATTTGTTCAAGTCTGTGCTAGATCTGGTGCTTTATTGATTAAACTGTATCAATTGGGTGTTGTGTTTGTGATTTATTGATTATTATTGATTCCTTATGATCCAGAGATCATTTGGGTGCCTTTGTGAAATCTGAATCTCCAAAAAAGTCACTAAAGACAAAAAGTCAAACAAGTCAAGCAATGGAAAAAGTTTCCACTGCTCAACATCTAAAACTAGCCCCTGCTAGTGTTAATTTGTCATCAGCTTATCAAAAAGCTATTTTAGCTTATCCAGACCTGCAACAACTTATTTTTTTGTGATAGATCTTCATTATTTGACCCATTTGATTAGACTGGAGCTTATTGTACTTTGACTTTGACCTTTTTCTAGAAAACCAACTTATTTGACTTTTTCATAAGTGCTTATTTGCCTTTTTCAGCTTATTAAATTAGCTTATTTGAAAACTTTTTGTTGATTTAGCTTATTTAAGTCATTTAAAAGCTTTAGAAACTTGAATCAGCTCTTGGGGTGGCCTAGAACTCAAAAACGACTATTTTGTCATTTTCTGTAGATTGCTTATTGCATTTTCAGGCTTATTCATTGGGCTTATTTCAAAATTATTTTTACAGAAGTCTGATTTAGGACAAAAGAAGCTTGTGTGTCTAATTTGAGCTTATGGCATTAGCCTATAGCTTAATGGGCCAAAAGCCCATTCAGAATAAGCTGTTTGGTATAAGCTAGCTTATTTCACACTTTCAGCTTTTGGGCCTTTGGAAAAAGTTGTTTAAAATCAAATTTTGAGTCAAGTAGTGCTTTTTGGGCTTATTTTGGACACTTTTTCATTTTGGGCCAAATTTAGCCCATTAAGTGATCTGTTTTGGGTTTAGCCCATTTTCTAGGCCCATTAAGGGTATTTAGGTAATTTCAAATTCATTTCTGAGTTATTTAGGTTAAATTAAGCTAGTTTGCAACTTTTTAGAATTGTTTATGATTTTTGGATTTTTAATAATATTTTAATATTATTTTATTGTTAAAAATTAAAAGTCTGATTTTCTAAGTTTTTATATTTTTCCTAGATTGTAGACACTTAACTAGGAATTTTTCAACTTTCCAAATATTTTTAGAGTCTTTTAATTATTTTCTAGAATTAATTTAAGTTTTATTAGTTTTTAATAGTTTTTAATAGTTTAAAAATAGTTTTTAGTGGTTTTAAAATTTTGAAAAATACTTTTTAGCTTAATTAGGGTATGTTTGAGGTTTACAAACTTTAAAAACTTGTTTTGGACTTTCTAATAGTTAATATTGATTTTTAGGGCTTTAATTAGCATTAAAAAGTCATTATTTAATTAATTAAAAGGTTTTGGCAAGTTTGGATTTTTGTAAACTCTTAGAATATTTTAGTGGATTTTTAGTGATTTTTGGTAATTTTTAGGGTAAAATTTAATTTTGGTGCTTTTTACGGTTTTACGTGTACACCTTTTTCGTCCTAGTTTAATACGACATCGTAACCGTCATTCTTATCCCTTTTCTATTTTTCTTTCTCACAAATATAATCACAAAGATAATCATTTCATTACACACACACTAAGCCTCCTTGAGAACGATCCCCATTTTGGGTCATTAGTGCTTGGTTTTCCTAAACCGACACTTAATACTTACCACTTTTGGTACTCTTTTCCTAAAGGGTATACAAAAACTCTACATCATCTACCCTAGGATTTCAAGGGTTGCGTGAATTATGATTCGTATATCGAACTTGATAAAATATCTATCAAGTGAAAATCTGAATTCTTCTTGATGAAGTTTAGATCGGCGAAAAGTTGCATTCATCAAAAACCCGTGAACATCATGGATAGAGAAAGTAAGTCAACATTAAGCCTGATCTTATTCCCGTAGTTATGTTTGATGAAACTCTCGCATTGTAATGGATTACACTTGTGAGAAAAGACCGAATGTGGAGGAAATACCCACATGGCTTTAACTCTATAAGAAACGAGTAGTAAGATAAGATGATCTTTGAGGACAAAGATCCTGTTTAGGGGTAAATGCTATGACAATCCGTCAATTTATGGTTTATATTTTATTCTCAAATATTATTTAAAAACATTATTTTAATGTTATATTATGAACTCACTTATTTTTGGGAAGAAATTTGGATTTACGACTTGAAGTAGCAACGACTACGTCTAAACCGGAGGATTCTACGTTACGTGCTTACGTTTACCTACACCGTTTTGGTGACAGTTCGACATTTCAGAAAATAAATTTATCCGGGAATATTATTTTGAGATTTTTAAATTTGTGTTGGTTCATAAACTCACAAATTTACGAGAAGAGATTAGGACTTACGATTATAATTTAACGTCCTTTACGACTAAACCGGAAACCTTAGGATTACGTATTTACGTTTTCGAACTCCGTTTTTTATGAGAAATTTTTTATTAGAATCGTTTTGTGCCGTTGATTCATAATTTATAAAACGTTTTTCGTAAAATGACCCGAGGGCACGCAAATCGAGGAAACTAGAATCGAGGAGTACCCGTAAATAATTGGGGATGAGACAAAACAAGTTTTGCCCCACCCCCAATATGGGACGGTTTAAACAACTCCACAACACCATAAAGGTGTCAACCTTACACAACAAGCTAAGACACTTGTCTTATCCTTGTTGCAAAACTAATTGTATCTTAAAAGAACTAACACTCCAAAACATTTACTCATAGTTAACATGCAAACCACCATTGTTTCTCTCTACTCCCTCCCTTGGCCGTCCCATATCATCACCACAACCCCAATTCATACAAAAATTAACCACACAAATGTGTTATAACTCACATATATTACTCTCCTTCAAAAGATATGAAGATTGATGTTAGTTTTAACATCCAAAGAGAAGTTTGCAAGATGAAGTAGGGCTGATTTTCAAATACCAACATCTCCCTTGGTGATCTTGAAGATTTCATACAAAGAGTTCATAAGATTTGGTTACCCAAAACCAAGTCTTGATCCTTCAAACTACTTAATCTTGGTGGTATAAAGATTGTTCTTCCTATCCTTCTTATTATTTTGATTATGTAATCTTGTAATTTCCTTATTTATGTATATGTATATAATGATGAATGATGATTAAAAATACTATGTGGGGATTTGGTGTTGATAGATTTGATAAACATGGGTAAAAAGATGGCAAAACCACATGTAAAATATACAGTAAGATATGAGTCTTGTACACATGTGAGAGTTGGCCATGCAATGGAATCATAAAAATGAGTGAGATATGATCAAAACAAGTTTAGAGTGAAAATCTGACTACACTGTTTTGGACGATTTTTATAAAATACTAAGAGGTTGATTCATCAGTAGCTATCAAGGAATAAAATGAAGCACATATCCTTTAGTTTCTGTGATAAAAATTTGGTGTTCTATCTCCATGTAGAACTCTAGATATGATCATTTTAGTAAACTAGATGTTTAGGACTGATTTTGTATAAATAATATATAATATAAGCACTCAAAAATTATATAAAATATATAAATATATAAAAATCACAAGTGGACAATAATTATAATAAAAGATTTATACAAATATTGATACTAAAATGGGATATGTTATATAAATTGTAAATATAAATGTTTTTCCAAAGTTATAAAACTATATACCTAAATTTTACGTCTTTTCGGCTAGTTCCGAAAGATTAACGTTTTTGTCAAATAAAACTTAGGCGGTCGGACCTGTGTAATGAAAACTTTTATAAACTCATATACTGATATATAAGTATCTAATACAAGTAAAAACCGATAAAACTCGAGCTATATAACATATGGACATTAACGGGCTAAGTTAGCGTTATTGGACTAATAATACAACAAAATGGGCTAAACACTTATAAACTTACTCACTGGGATTAACCCACTTGGGCCCAACATGTAAAATATAATACAGATAATAAAAGTATAATTGGGCTAATATAATATATTGGGCTTGTAATGGGCCCATTGGGCCTCAAAATGTAATTAAATTGAACTAGTATAACTAGTATAAAAATGTTACCAACACATAAACACTATAATAAATGAGTAAAGATGTATAAACCCACTTGATCATCATCATATATATAAAATCATCATATGTATACATAATTGTTATTTTATAAAGTCATTGGACAAGATTCTAAGACAAGTATTATTTGTCTAGGTTTCCGTGATTGAAGCACGTACCATACATCCGAATCGCCGATAACCGCCTTCCCACATCAACGTGAGTTCATAGCCTCGCACTCTTTTAAATGTTTTTATGAAATGTTTTATAAACCCACGAGGGAGATAACATGTTAGTTTTTATAAAATAGGACACTAGTTGTCCTGATTGTCTGTTTATTGATTTGGACCCGAATGATTGTATGACCCGATGAATGATTAAATGACCCAATAGATGAATCGAAATGGATTATTAAAGTTAAGTTATGTCACTAAAAGTCCCATTAGCATGAATTGTGAACTACCAGGATTGGGTAGACACTTATGCATATAATAGTACTATTTGGGGATGATCACCCCAGTTCGCGCCTTGACGGTTGATCCCCGTCGTGCCACATTGATTGGTAAGAGAATTTATTTATGAGAAGATTTACACAAGTGTGATTATTGTGACGACACGCTAATTTAGATGGGCAAATGAGTTTCGGCTTAGCTACCCGTTGTTGGTTATACTAAGGTAACAATGTCATGCGGCTTATAATAATCAAAAAATAACGAAATACTGCTATACGCACTGAATTATAACGAATTGCCTGACTAGCAATACAGGGTCTTATTATTGATATTATGTTCGTGTTTTGGTTTTATATAACCATATTCATATAACGATTTTTATTTAATCTATACAACTTTATAAAACGTATTGTATGATGTTTTTACGACAATGGTTCGTATAATGATTTTGAAGGCAAAATGCCTATATTATGATTTTTGTTAAAGATTTGTATGAAATGACTTTGGCTATTTTATGGCCTATTACAAAGATTTGTACAAAATGATTTTCAGTAATAAATATATACCGATGATATATTAATGGTTTTCATTAAACTCTATGAATTCACACGGCGTTATCGCTGACCTTTTCTTTTAACATGTTTTGTCTCAGGTACTTGAAGGTAATTCTCGGGAAGACAACAAGAATTCATGGCCCGCACTTAAATAATAATTTCCATTCAAATGCTTTGTAAAACCTGTATGAAATGCAATGACTTGGGACCTATGTAAATTTAATATTTATGAATGGAAATGCTTTATTAATAAACGACGCGATTTTTAAGCGTTGTCTATGATGTGAGTAATGTGCTATCCCGTAACACCAACGAGTCTTCCGCTGTATTGAATTGCATAAATTTAGGGGTGTTGCACCATAGATTACTCTCATCAACTGAAACTTTAGCATAAAAATATGACATGTTATTATTCATCCTAACTCCATTAAGATTCACATTATAAATTTCCTTATACCTAGGTGTTCTATAGTCAATAAATTTCTCATCTGGCATTTTAATATCCTTGCTCAACACCAAGCATTCAGTATCAGTGAAAAGAACCTTATTTTTGTTATCACAAACTTGTGCAAAACTGAAAAGATTATAATCAAGTTCTTTTACCAGAAACACGTTTTCAAAACGCAAGTTGTTGGTGAGGAGAGTTCCTTTGCCTGTGATAGTTCCATATCCGCTTCCAAAGTAAACTTTATCACAATCCTTAATGGGAGTGAAGTTTGTGAGATAATCTTCCTTCCCAGTCATGTGCCTAGAGCATCCACTATCCCAATAGCCATAAACATTTACCTGTTTTTGAATGCCCTGCACATAAAGAAAACAAATTAGTTTTCTTTGGGAACCCAAGCCTGAGCAGACTTCGATTCATCTGGTTGTTCAACAAGAACATACTTAGTTCTCATAACAACCCCCTGTTCATCCTGTTTTGGATGAAACACCCAGTTAACCCCAATTGGTTTTGTGATGACCTTTGAAATATAAATAAATCTGTTGCAGGTCATAGAAATCCCACTAAAATTAGGGTTTTGATCTTGCTTAGGTCTCTATGTTAAGCTAGAAGAAGCTTTAGACCCCTTTCCCTGTTGTTGCAAATATTTATCATTATTTGGTCTGACAAGTTTCTGTCAGCGTTTGATTTGGTCTTGTCAACGCTGAAATTACCCTTATCAGCGTTGAACCTAGGGTTTGCTACAGGAACCAATTGCATATTAGACCATGTATTTGTCTTCTGAAAAAGTCTTTCTCCATAAGTGTTAGACCCTTTAGTGAAGAATGGGGCTGGTCTAACAACTTGTGGACTTTGCTCCACAAAAGTTTTGGGTCTGACAGTGTTTGAAATTTTCTCAGCGTTGACCTTGGAAGCGTTGACACACTTATAGGCTAAATGTGAAAAGCTACCACAAGTATAACAGGCTTTTCTAGACATAACTCTAGGTCTAGAAGAAAAGAAACTTGTTCCATTATCAAATTTTCCACAGTTGGCATCACTAACTTGCCTTTTTGGTGACCTAGTATTTCTATACATTTCTGCATATTTAATGCTAAGTTTTCTAACAACGTTTGAGCCAAGGTCAACAGTCTTGCCAGTGATTGGGTTTGTTACTTTGATAGGCGTAGACTTATTTGGGCTATCACAAAGCATGCCACCCTTGACAAACAAGGTATGGTTGGCTTTCTTACATTTATTCAAATCAGTCAACTTTTGCCTATATTCCTCTACTGGGATAAGGACTCTTGGTGGAGGAATAAATTCCTCTTCTTGGAGTTCTGGTAAACCAGTCCAATATAAGTCCTTTCTTTGGACACCATAGAAGTCCCCAGCTGGTTGTGGAACACCAGCATACTCTTTCATCCCAATCCCAGTCATGTCCCTAGAATCCCTTTGTTAACTAACACATTCTCCCAGGGTTTGTGAGGCCTTATCAAATCTCTGAATATTAAGGTCTACATTATCCTTATTCTTGATAACCTCATCTAACTTAGCCTGTAATTTAGCATTGACCCTTTCCACGATGTTTCTAATATCAGTACTAGCATTTAAATCATGTTTTAAGATATTTATTTTATCTTTTAGGTCAAACTCCATTTTCTTATACTCAGCTATAGTCTTTTCAGTTTGAGTAAGAGCAAGTTGATAGTTAGACAACTTGCATCTCTTAGTACTCACATCTCCTAACAATCTTAAAACCTCTTTGTTAAGTCTTTCAGTATTTAAACGACATCCCTTACTACAAAAAGCATCATCATATACCTCATTGTCTGATGAAGATGAGGAGTGTGCCATGAGAGCATATTGAACATGCTCTTCTTCTTCTATCTCAGCAACCAAAGCTTTATCCTCTTCCTCATCCTTAGCCAAATAGCTCCAGTCCCATCCAACACCATCAATTTCTTGCATTGC
The DNA here is from genome assembly GCA_025667525.1 of Glebionis coronaria. Classification (NCBI taxonomy): domain Eukaryota; kingdom Viridiplantae; phylum Streptophyta; class Magnoliopsida; order Asterales; family Asteraceae; genus Glebionis; species Glebionis coronaria. The sequence continues at coordinate 207,009,112 of CM046876.1, forward strand.
CACCATGGCCTTGGGATCCTGAGCCTTAAAAATCTGGCTTGAGGATTTTCCAGCATCAGATCTTCTTGGAGATCTGCATTCTCTCATAAAGTGCCCCATACGATGACAATTATAACACTCAAACTTGGATTTATCAAATCCAGCAGTGTCCTTAGCATTAAAAGTCATCTTCTTCTTGAATCTTCTATTCGATCTATTTGCTCTTATACTTGCAAGAGCCATGTTCCACTTTATATCCATCTCCTCCAAATGCTCATCACTTATTTGCTCTAGGTCCTCATATGTAATCACTGAACCATAGGGCAATGAATCAATGTATGCACACATAGTATCCAGATCAATACCAGCAGGCTTAACTTTTGGAGAGTCAATTTTGTATGTGTCAGCGTCTGAATGTGAGGCGTTGACAGGATATGATCCAGCGTTGACACATGTTGATCCAGTAACTGGGTGCATGTATGAACCCTTCTGATCAAATTGTCCTTCACTATGTGAGAAGAAGGACATGTTACTATTGGTAGACTTACTTCCATGATCCAGAAGAGTTTCATTCCCCAACAGCCTCAGTTTGTTGTAAACATCATCAAAAGTAGAACTTTTGTGAGTGTTGTTGGCAATTATAGATCTTGCCTCAATCTTCCATGCATCACCAAGGCTTTTAAGAAAAGTGGCAATAATGTCAACATCACCAATTACTATCCCCATGAAGGAAAGCTTGCTTGTAATGTCAAGAAGTCTGCTTCTCACACTACTTAGCTTCTCATTCGTTTGAGCCTTAAAAACAGCATACTCATGTAAGAGTTGCTTACTTTTCTCTTCCACAGTATCAGCATTACCACCATAGGAAACTTCAAGGGCTGCCCAAAGGTCTTTTGCAGACTCATAACCTCTGTATTTGTGATGATTTTCTTGTCCCAAAGAGAGTTTCAGAATGCTTCGGGTTTTCATATCAACCCTTTTCTTTGCTATGTCCTCAGCAGACACAACTCTACCATCTTCAGGTTTTTCTTTCTTATCTGCTTCAGAGCATCCTTGAACAGCTGATCTTGTAGCAATGGCATCTGTAATCTTTTGATATTTATTGAATGTGTTTCCATATTCAATAATCTCTCAGAGAGTGTAATCATGGATTTGCACATATTGCTCAAGGTTGAACTTCCACAGCTCAAAAATGTCTGCATCTAGCATGGGAATCTTGATGTTGTGGTTTGAGGAGGAGGAGGAAGTTACTTCTGGAGTAGACATGATGTTTTTAGGATTTTGTGAAAATTAAAGTTTTTAGGATTTTAGGGTTCTTGTGTTCTTTTAGATCAAAGTTTCTCAACAAGCTCTGATACCACTTGTTGATCCCAAACTTAGATTGATTTAGCTTGTGTAAACGAGATTAGATCAAGTTATACACGTAGAGAAACTTTGTTGTGTATAAAACAATTTAAGTATTATGCGAAATTAATACTTAAACAAGAACCCACAAACAGTTGTAAAACAAACTTTCACTTGATTGATTGAATCGAACTTGCTTACAATGAAAGTGTTTAAACGTATGAAAAACTTATATGAAACATAACCTAAAGGTATTCTTTTATAGACATAAGAAGCCTTATACAAGTGTCTACGTATCAGCTATTATAGGTTAAGTTAATTATAGAAAATACATTGTTGATCCTATCTTTACTAGAAATAAACTAGAAACAAAATACGCGTAGACCATATCTTTCTATCAGTGCTTGTCTTCAACATATCAACGCTTGACTTCTTCCTGTCAACGCTTGATCTGTTAGCGTTTGTTTTCTTCTTATCAACGCTTGTTTTCTTCTTTTCAGCGTTCAAGTGTACTGGCTACATTTTATTCCCAACACAATTGAAGTACGAAATGGGCCTTAGTTTGAAAACAAAGACGACAAGGCATCATTCGAATTTTTGTTCACGGGAACGAAAACTTTGAGAGGAGGTCGAGTGAGGAGGAATTCAAGGAAATTTAGCTTGTCATAAACATGGGCAAGTTCAATTTGTTGAAACCGACAACAAGCACACGAGGATCCATGATGTAAAACAAAGTCGTTAGATGGGGAGGACCATTAAAATGAGAGTTTGGTGGCACTACAAGAAAAGAGGGTTTTTAGGACGAAACTTTTTGGAACCCTCAAATTATCGTGCCAAATACGCGTATTTGGGACTTGTTTGCAAAGCGTGCCAAAAAAATGGGCATTTAGGACGGCTATTAAAAAACCTTTCCAAATACGTTTGCGTTTGGAACGGTTTTAAATAATAGTACCATATACTTGTGTATTTGGGACAACATGAGTAAATGGCGCCAAATACATATGTATCTGGGACGTTTGGTACCACTTGTGTCAAATTTATATATGTATCTGGAACGCTATCTAGTGTCGGTGCCTAATACCAACGTACTTGGAATGGATGGTACCACCGGTGGCGACTTGGGGTGTTTAACAAATTTAAAAATCCAACGAATCGAGTCTAATTGCTCAATCCAAACCTAAAAACACTCCAAACCAAAAAATTGAAAAAATCCATTTACCACTGTTTAGTTTTAGTTTTTATTTTTGGATACTCACGGGCAACATAACTATACCGTGCATAATATACATGTAGATTTCTAAGTATATATAATTAAATAACCGAACAAGTATTAGTAATATTAGTGCACTACTTTTATTATATAACTGCTCATTTCGATTACCCGTAGTTCGAACACGTGGTCAACATGATCTTTTTGAAAAAAGTAAATATTCGCGACGATACAAATAATACATATATGTAAATCATGAAATAATCATATACTGATCATAAAAAAGTTATTTACTAAAGAAATATAACATTTAAAAATAAAAATACATCGAAAAAATTATATAATTAACATGCCTTATTTATAAAAAAAGAAAATCTGAAACCGAATCAAATATCGAGATCCAATACACCCACACCACTCCAAACATGAAGGTTTTAACCGAATTTTCAAACTATAAAACCGATTTAATTAATTTCACCCGTGTTTGACCAAAACCGACTAAATCAGCCGACTCGAACCTATTTCAAAACATTCAATCATTTTTTTGGAACGCCCCCCATTCATTTTCACTATTCCCTCTCAAATATTTCACTAAAAATTAAATCGTCCCCACCCACTCTCTCCGTTTGTTACTTTTTTTTTCTATCTTATCCTTTTCATCTCATTTCATATCGTCATTCTAGATCTCAAAACGTTAAGATGGACTTGTTAATAACAACAAATCACAGTCAGTTTTCTATTCATCACTCTCACAATCTCATCAACAACAATCTCAACGTTTCATGGACGAACTGATCGCTGATCTAGTCACCATCTCCAAAAGTTACTAGAAATTGTTCAACTGAGTCGAAGTCGAATTCGAGATTTCTGTTCACGGTTATCTTCTCAGCGGACAGGTACATATATGTAATATATATATATATATATAGGGGGACTTTATTTACAGAACCCATCTTAGTGACAGAACTTGCAGAACTCTTGTTTTTGAAGGCAAACATGTATGTTTGAAGGCTTACATGTATGTTTATGGAAGCGAACATGTATGTTTTTATATCGGTGCACATACATGCATGCGCGCTATCAAAAATGTATGTTTTTGAATGCGTGCACATACATGCATGCACACCCTCAAACATGTATGTTTTTGGATATCTTTTTTTATTTTATTTAATTTTGACAAAAAGAACTTCAAATATGTTTCGTGAATACATATATTCCCTAAAAACATACATGTACTCCTTCAAACATACATGTTTGCCTTCAAAAACAAGAGTTCTGCAAGTTCTGTCACTAAGATGGGTTCTGTAAATAAAGTTACACTATATATATATATATATATATATATATATATATATATATATATATATATATATATATATATATATATATATATATATATATATATATATATATATATATATATATATATATATATATATATATATATATATATATATATATATATAAAGATTATAGCGATTGTGTGTGAAATAGAGAAACTATGAATCTCGGTCTATCAAAACGTGTACATGTAGATGAATTGTTATTTAGTTTTTAGTATTTGTTGAGTAAAATGAATTGGACATTGTATTTTTTATGAAGTAAACAAATTTTACAAAAGTTTTAGTCACTCATTTTGATCCTTTCAGTTACGAAACTAGTGGATTAATTTTTATTAAGTAAAAAGAGAATGTATGGACTAATCATGAATGATGACAGTTTATTATTGTTTATAAGTTATATTTGAAGTGTTCCTGTATTTGTTTTATTTGTTAGTTTTGTGCTATTTAGTGAAGTACTTGGGTAGTCTTGTGGTTATATAGTAGCTAAACATAGTTCTGCGATTAAGAGCGTCACCAGAGTGGCGTTGACAAGTAGCCAAAAACAGAAAGGTATGCAAAGTATTTGAAATATCACTTGCTTGTACGAGGTGTATACATGTATTGTTATCACCACGATTTATATTTGCATTCAACGGTTGCAAGATAATGTTGAGTAGCACCAACATCAGCCATTACTTTATGAAGCGCCTCTAACAAATAGAAGACCTAGGGTCGCTTGTTTAATGATCCTAGGACCCAAATGGTGTTGCCATTAGACTAAGAGCAATTTGATAAATATCATTTGCAGGTATTATCAAATGACATGGCAGAGGCTGAATCGGTTAGACTTGGATCTCAATACATGATTTTGGAACAAGACAAAGATAAATGAGAATGGTAACCAAGATTCGTAATGTATCATTTTTTAAAATAATTACATACTTCGTGGTTGTTCTTACGCCTTGCCATTTTGCAAGTGGTTTTTCTTTCACGTGATTAAGTTTAAACATATTCTTTTGAATGTATTCTTACAACTTCTGTTAGACTTGATTCTTAGTATCAATTTTAATTTCTATAGTCACCATTATTGTAGTCTTAACATGAAAAAAGTATGTGACTGTCTTTGCGCACCCTAATTGAGAAAAAATGCATGAAAAGTTAGGAAGACTGTTGTTTTGTTATTGCTTTGTTAAATAATGGGACTACGTGCGTTGGCAAGACTGTAAAGGATGAGTTATCTTTTGGGTACTCTTTTTTCATTTTATATGTCATATTTAGATAAATGCACTCTATAGACGTGCATAAACAATGTTTTTATGTATTTGACAAATTTCCTTACTATGTGGTATATATTGATTTCAGTCGGCCATTTCCGGTAATTAAAGTTTTGCAAATAAAGAGGAAACTAATTGATTTCAGTTTTTTCATTGTGTGAGCTTTGTTTTGTTTGTGAAGTTTAAATGATCAAGTTTTACTGTGGATTCATAAGTGAACTTTGAATTATGATTCCAGGATAACTGGTGAAAATTCACAGTATGAGACCTAGAAAGACAAGGCATATTATCATGACAGATGATCTATTTCAGCTATCTAAAGTTCCTTAATAGAAGACTATATTGTAAGTAAGGTTACTACAAAGATACATGGCTGTAAGTTTCATCACAAAATTGTTATTTTCCACATCGTATAAATCGTGATTAAAATTTCCTTATGCTCCGTGACTGGATAAAAAGATAGGAATGTTTTACGCTAACAGTTTTTTGCTCAGTGTTTTTGCAGACCAAGAACCAAAGCATATGAATATGGTTCAGTATATTTTGTCGAACGTTACAAATCCTGAAATATCTATATGAACCGACGTCGAATCTTCAAAATGGAACAAGTATTTTTAAAGGTCTCACCTCAGCGATGTTATTATTATAGAGGTGATTCTTTACTGCATCTACATTAGCTTTGTTTATCAGTGCTAGGTAGATGAATGTTGTTTCTACCAGGTGCTTATATATATCATTAATTATGCACACATGTAAAATTTGAATGATGGGTCTGCTATGGGTGCCACCCATGATAGCTACTCTTCATTAATCTTCGGATTATTCCCAATGATATTTGGTGGCTGACATGTTATTGGTAAATTTTTTCTGTTCTCATGATCTAGCCATTGGTGTCATGTTGTTGCAACCATATTACATAGGATATCACACTCGTATATTACACATTTGTTTTTTTTGCTTTATATGGGTGTAGTGTCGCCCTTTATTTTAGACGCACATATATATAGTTATAAACTGTACACATGTTCATACCTGATGAATTTTGTAATTTTTCTAGCTCTTTCAGATGTGAGATTAAAACCATTCATAAAGAATGGATTAATATAGTCAAGCCCAGGTTAGGGTCTACCGTGTCTGATATTATTCATGCAGTAATTAAAGATACACATGAAAATAAGAAAGTTTACTACCAAGTAAGGACTCAAATGTGAGCAGCTCTATCCAGTATCCACCTTTGTAGTAGACCAAGTATCGTCTCTCCATTTAAAATTTTGTGTATAATCCATGTGTATATATGTAGGCTTCAATGGTTGGAGTTGGATATGAGCTAAGAACCAATGTCACATATTCTATGTAGGTGATATTTTTCATCCTCGCATACACTATATTTACAACGCAAGGGATCTTCAAAAAAGCAGATCACGAGGTCGAGTTTTGTTTTATAGGCGATTTATATTTAGTTCATTAGAATGACTTTGTCACGGTAAAGAAATATTGTATTTTACTTTATGTATTCAAGTGAATATGTTGACTTGATTTCATGGTTGATTAATAAAATTTGAGTTCATTTTATATTTTTGGCTGATTGCCTATATTTGCGAATATTTGAGATGGTTGGTTGATGCGATGGTGTTTGTATTTGTAATAGAAAATTGTGTTAATACACGGTAGTAATAGTTACGCAAACTGTGCCTAATATTCATCTATAACGAACACAAAAATGTGCCAAATATTTTTTTGGCAAGGCTAATAAAAATGTGCCAAATACGTTTGGCAAAAAAAAAACAGAATTGTGCCAAATACTCTTGTCACAGTAAATAAAAACAGTACCAAATATGCATTCGGCACGAAAAATGAATTGATACCAAATACACATTTGGAACGGGAAATAAAAGTGTGATGAATGCCCATTTTGGAACGGAAAATTACTAGTCGTGCCAAATACCTCACTCATGGCACCCTAAAGTTAAACCGTCTCATGAACCATGCCAAATACTATTTAGCACGGTTTCAGCCCGATCTAAATGTATTTGGCACCCTCATATTTAGGACGGAGCCAAAAGCGTACCAAAATCGTGCCAAATAGCATTTGGCATGGTTTTTTGAGTATTAGGCACGGTTTTTGCCCCTCCTAAATACCCCTTTTTCTTTTAGTGTGGAGAGGGAGATAATGGATAAGAGATGTTTTCACAATGCCTAGTGAGATTTGGGAAAGAAGATAGGTCATTGAGTTGTGGAGAGTGGAAAGGTTTAGGTGGTGGTGGAAGAATCTCCTTTTCTCTGGTAATTGGATTTATAGAGTAAGTCTCATTCCAATATTTGATCGGAGAGAAAGAAGAATTATTGGAGGGTTTTAGAGAAGAGGAATCAGGAGGATTCTTGTTCTTCTTGATCCAAATAGGTTTAACTGAGATTTTCGGTTTCTTTGAAAGCTTAGAAGAAGAAGCTTTAGGTTGAGAAGATTGTGACAAAGACATGTCAAGGTTAGGAATGGAAGAGTTACGCATTGTGAGGGATGAAGAGAAGAACTCCCAAAAGAGAAAAATTTAAAGAAAGTAGACAAGGGGAATATTTGAAATGAAAACAAAAGGTTTTAGGGAATGTTTAGCCAAATTTAGATAAACAAGGAATCTTAACCAAGACGGTGGGGAAAGAAGAAAGACCAAAAATAAGCCAAAAGTGGCTTTGCTTTCCGCGGTTCGTTAATGAAACCCGCGGTTCCATATCGATATAGAGTCGCGTACAGTGGACGTGAAACCATGATTTTTCAAATATTTGGAGAAAAATAAGACTCTTACAAAGATTTGAAATCTTGGATTTTCACCTCTTTTAGCAATAAAGTATGCTAGGGTCGCATAAAAGCAACACACTCACAAAGAGTGTCTTGACAAAAGGTGACAAAATATTTAGATAACATTTTGAACCAATTTTAAGTCAAGTTTTAGAGGTTGTGATAGACTTAGGTTCAATTTTAAATAAATTGAAGTCGATTAATGTGACCACATAGGTTGAAACACATAAAACTAAATCCATAGAACATCTTCATGAAAAACTCATGAAGGAAAGGAAATACAAGAAAAGAAATAACAACTAACTAATAAAAAGTTAGCTTAAACGAGTTCTTGATAGCATAGTCTTCCTTGGCATGACTTTCTTTAAAAGCATTTATTTTTGAAAATCATCATTCATCTCCTAGGAGGAGGAGGATTAGCAAATAGGTTCAACAAGAAGCTTTGCAACATGATGTGAGCCCCAATCATCTCCAACCTAAGGATATCAATGAGGTGGAAGTTGTTCAAGCAACAAGGAGAACTGGTTCCATTGCGCATGAAAAAGTCAAACAAGTGTGGATCACCCAAGAAGCGAGAAATGGGAACACCCAAAAGTGTAGTGTTAGAGGGAGGAGGAGGCATGGTATCCAAAGGTGATATGGGTGATATGTGTGAATTTGGTGGAGTGAAAGGAAGAGGCTCAAAAACAAAGGGAATTATTTGATGAGGTTGAGGTTGAGTATTCACATCCAAGGGAGGATTAGGAGTGAAGGATGAGGACAACTCATTCATCCTTGATTGGAATGAAGAAGAGGTACAACCATGTGAATGGTTAGTAACATGAGTTGCGTTGGTCTTGCATGAAGCAAGGGGTGGTGAAAGTGATGAAGAGATGAAAATAGGAGAAGTTTCACTCTTTGGTTTGTGAGAAGATGGGGAACCAAGTTTAGGAAACTTGAATCTCATCTTAAGGTTTCTTTTGGATGAGGAAATTTAGGGAGAATTGGATGTTCTAGTGGAAACCATGGTTGTGAGTTTAGGTTTAGAGAGAAGTTGAAGAGATGAAGAACACAATCAACAAGAGATGGTTTAAGAAGAGGAAGGGATGATCCAAACTAGTAACGGGTTAAAATCATTTTAGGTAAATAATTAAATTATGTAGCCTAGTTTAGGAAAGTGCAGGTTTTTGCAAAAGTTTTATCAATGTTTACACATATTGAGGGAAAATAGTGTAAAGCAAAGATTCTCTCGGAACAGACAACGGCGGTTCCTTATGTAGGGCCGCAGTTCGTTATCGCTAAAGAACCGCCCCTAGAGGGTTCCATAAAATGTATTTCCTGAAACTTTTGCTAGTCCAGATTTTACATAAAGGATTATAAAGACAAAGTGAAATATTAATCAAAATCTAGGAAGATAAGTAACACATAAGATGCACAAAGCTATCCAAATTGAAAGATCGATCGCATAGATAATTAGGATTAAAATACTAGATAATCCAAACACAAAGTATTAGTTAATAAACACAACATCGTAAAAATAAAAATAAAGGAAATTGAGATCAACAATCCATACATGTTTACACACATGTTAACCATTCAAGAGCGGGATGATTCATTCATCCATGAACATTTCCTTATTGCCTTGAGTCACTTTTTATGTGTTCTTGAAGATGAAGATTGAGACAATACTAATAGTCGGAATCAATGTCTAGAGAAGACAATTGAGAGATAGAGGATGAAAAATCATAGCAAGGGTTGAGAGAGTGGACTTGAGCGACATTTCCATCTTCATTTGAATCATGCGTGGGTTCACAAGAGATGTTTTCTTTCAATAGGAAGCATGAATCGATCCATGGAGTGAAAGGATGAAGCATTTAAGGGTGGAAACTTAAGAAGAAGTTTTCTAAGAAGCCATGAGAGAATCATGGCAAATGGAAAACTAGAGCGTGACCCGCTGAGAACAAATCTTATTCTTTTAGCTATGAAAAATTCAAGGTTGTATGGAGTGGAGGTAGCAACACAATACAACATATGTGCAAGACAAGAGGGCACACGGTTGCGATTACCATCCAAAAACATTGCAGTTTCCCTAATGATTTCGGCCCAAGGGATCATAAAATCATTAAGATCGCTAGTTAGTAATTCACTAGGAGTGAGAGTACGAATTTCTCCCTCAAAATTACCAAGAATAGGGTGTTCACGAGGTTTAGCAATGACAAAAGAGATGGCCGAAGTCGAGGGTATCTCGGTCACATAATTCACATCAATAGGGGCTGATTCTAAAAAGTTAAAACTCTAAGCATCGGTGAACCTACATTGACCTTCGTATGGAACTTTAAGAATCTCACCAAATTCTTCAAGATTATATACAAAGGTTTTCTCCTTGATGGAAAATATTATACATAAACCATTATTGATGCAAATTAATATGTACGAGTTAAGGAATTCCAAGAGGAAGGAAGGAAAGATTGGCTCATTAATATCAAGCAAACAGTCAAAGCCAATGTAATTGAACATGAATTGAATGAAGTCAAGTCCAAGAAAGTTAGAAGGAACAATGCGTCCTTCATGAAAACAACGAGATTCAAGACAAAGATAAGTGTTTTGAGTAGAACGAGTTCGATGTAAAGAAGAAAGATTAGTTATGTATTGTCTAGTACGTTGGTGGTCATTTTGATATCCCGAAGACATGATAGTACCTAAAAATAACATACAAACATATTTCCCCAATCACTCATATGTCACATATAAACAAAAAATCAAAAAGATGAGAATGTCTTTCATCAATCTCTTGACAAACAAAGGATTAATCCTTATCAATCTCATGTTCACAATGTACCCAATTCATCATTGACAATAACATATTAACTATGTAAAGTCAACAATGAACTTGAACATTGGTTTTTCAAAAACATGGTTTTTAGGTAAGCATTTAACAATTCCATTACCAACTTGTTCATAGGTTCATATCAATTCCATCAATTAACCAAAATAATTTAGTCAAAATTCGGATTGTTCTACATGTGGGTTTTAGTGAAATATCAATGAATATGAACCTAAGGAATCATAGTAAGATTACTATATCAACTCTTATTCTTAGTAAGGTTCTAACTCAATATCAATTTTAAAAATCCCCAATTATGAATGTATGAACCCTAGAACAAATTAGATGAATTTGAAATAAATGACATACAGATAATTGATCTTAGATGAAGGATGAGTGAAACCCACAAATTGGAATCAAATTATCTTGAGTGATTGAAGGTTTTGAAAGATCAACAATGGTGGAAAATGGAAGAAACCGTCGCTATGTTGGAGAATAGATAGAAGGTTTATTTGAAAAATGATTTTTACTAAAACCCTGGAACTTTAGTCGCAATCACTGGCCGCAATTCCTTATCGATATGGAACCGCGCATTTGAGCCGTGACAGATAAAGAACCGCCTACAGTGGCGCGTTTTTAACAAAGAAAATCAAAGAATTTTTCAAAACCAAATTTTTCTAAAATCCTTAAAATATGTCTTAAGCCTTTAGGAAATCATTGAACTATCACAACACTAGGTAATAATGCCTTTATGAAGGATTACGAGTTGAATCAAGATAGGAAAACACCAAAACGGAAAAACGACTACTCGTAGCAAAGAAGCAAAGAGGAGAGAAGTCAAGAGAAGTGAATCAAGACCAAGAACAATGATCAAGAGATAAATGACAATCTTCAAATCGAGGAGACGAATAGCTTGTGTCATATATAGTTGTTTAAGACGTGTGTTTCCAGCGAAAGTCAACGACTTTGGTAATGAACTATACCAAGCAATTTTGATACATAGAATAAGATCACTTTCAAGAATAGTCTTACTCTACTTCAAAATGTGAGAAAAGTATAGATTCACTTTCTCTCCCACATGATCGGACAATTATTATTGCTAGGATTTACAATAACAACATCCTTGCAATATTTCAATTCCAGATGTGTAAAATACAACTACAACTTGTGAAGTAGTTTGGTATCTTAAGGGATTCATCAATCATCGTAGAGATTAGCTCAATTTCACAAGTTACACATGATATAGGGCCTACTAACCGTAAAGGTGCAAACCATGGAAATCATGCTTTATACTTTAAGCTTCTAGTAACTCACTCTACATCTCCATAGTGAGTCAAGTATCCAAGCAATAAAGGTTTGAGAGGGAAAAAGGAAAGAATCACAAACCACAAACAAATTTCAAGGCAAGGATGCCAAGAACAAGCACATAGTCAATTAATGATCAAAAAAATGATCAATAGGGCATGCGGAAGAACGAAAACGTACCATAGCCACAAAGTGCATTACTAGCATTCAAGGAACCAATGAAAAGCGCAACCATAAGTAAAGTGACTACTAAGTCTTCAAGGACTAGTATCATTCCCATTCATCTTGATATCATCATTCAATGATGTTGGAAATGAAAGAAGATTAGTCTTCTACAAGTGTATGTGACTCAATCCACAATGAATAGAGTGATTGATCTTCATGAGTACCTACATATAATAAGATGTAAACTAATAGATACATTTCAAGAGTAAATCTAAAGTGAATAAATACTACTAATCTAAATGAGATGCTGTATTACCAATTAAAAGGCCTATTTTCAATAAAAAATAGTTTTGACCAAAGAAAAACTTTAGTACAACTTAACCTTCTAATTTGAGGAGACAATAGATATATCCGAGTTTTAAAGTACAATATACTTCAAAGATCTTGTGTGGCCATCTCTCTGATACCATCATAGAAACTAAAAGGAGTGGGGGGGGGGGGGTTGAATAGTTTCTCTTCAGTTTATCTCCTAATTAAAATTCCTTTTACTTAGGTGGGTGTCAAAACCATCTTTTACTTGAAATCTAGTTGCATAATGATTAGGTTCAATTATAATGCATTAACAATGACAAGTAGTAAGTGTAATGATGATGAAGGTAAGTAAAGAGTAAGGAAAGAAACAACCTAGTAGGAAGACACCAAGATTTATAGTGGTTCGGAAACGAGGCTCTATCCTCGTTCCTACTCCACTCCTCGAGTACACCTACTCGAGATTTATACTATATCCACAAGCTCCCTTCTTGGCGGAGAAAACCTTACAACGTCCTTACATTATTTTCTGACACTAAGCTAAATGTCAAGACCTAATCATAGCTAGGACCAATCTACACAACGTCGCCCACTTCACCATTTTATGACACAAGGCTAGATATCGAGTTCTAATAGAAAGATAGAACCAATCTTCACAACGTTGCCTACTTCACCATTTTCCGACACAAGCCTAGATGTCGAGTTCTAATCCAAATCTAGAACCAATCTTCCCGACTCTTCACTTTGAAGCTAAGTGAGAACTTCACACAACACAACTACACATCACTCTATAGTTTAGTGAGAACCTACAAGACACAACCAGATCACTTTATAGTTTAGTGAGAACTTACACAAATTATTACAACTCAACTAAACATATCCAATTACACACATGTAACTTGGATCTACACAACACAAATCCAAGCACACACATATACAAAGTATTTACATAACACTAATCCAAGTATTCACAAATAGCTTAGATGAACACAACTAGTCTAATTATTCACAAATACATTAGAACTACACAAGACACAAATAAACAAATGTTGAACATGACTAGATCTTTAGGAGAGGATGATCTTCATCAAGGCTTCATCTTTAATCACATCACAAGTGTGTGAGTGATCTTCTCTTTGGACAAAGTAAAGAAAGAGATCAAGAGGATAACCATAAGTAAATAATAATTCGTTTTTTAGTGTAGTTGTCTTCTCAGCTCGATTCGAATTGATATAACGTTTTAAGCAAAGACTTGATTGTTTTTGGTTGTAAAAATCTTGATTGGTAATCTATTTCTACTTGGCACAAAAAGCATTTAAAATGTAAAAATATCTATATTATACTACATATATGTACTAACTAAAAACTTTTAGCAAATACCGCAAATAATTGCTCAAAATATAAAATGTAAAATTGTAAAATACACAATTCACATTTATACTACAAATGTAAAATATAAAGCTAAATCTATTGAAAAAAATCTTTTTTATTAAATCTAAATCTATCAAAACTAAATTCTTACAAAAGAGTAAATTTCAAAATCTACAAATTAAAAAAAAACGTAATACACAGCTTACAAAATTTAGCCCAATAGCTAGATTGGCCCAACTAGCTAATTAACTGCTCCATTCTAACCATTCTAACTGAGAGGACTAAAAATGAAAATGATTTAACAGATTTCTCTAACCGAGGACCGTAACTGACATGAGAGGTATCTAAGTGAAGGATTAAAACTGACTTTTTGACAAAACTTGAACCAAATTGACTCCTCCTCATACAGATACTACGAATTTTTTTAAAGAAGCAGAAATTACACAGCCTATTACTCAATCTTAACACAATTCCTAAGAATCAAACTCAAACTATATTTGTTCTACACTAATATTTTCAGAAAATGAAATTAGAGTGACCTGCACAAACGAAGCTAGTTAAACCTATTCCAAACACAAACTTAAACAGTAGATTGTAAAAAAAAAAAAAAAGGGTAAACACATAACACTAGGAACTCGACTAATATCAGATAATGAACCTGTACAAATATTCATATCTAACTAGTTCACAAGCAATATTAACACTACAACTAACTGCCAAATTGAATCAAACTGAGAATGCAGAAAATATAAATCGTGCTTGACCAAAACATCCGGCGTTTAGACCGCTGAGTCGAAGCTCGGCGCTGAGCCGGCTTTGCTATCTACTGAACTACACCTAGACTGATAAGGAACTGGAACCAATCACCACTTACGGAATGACATCTCTCAATTCTGAAACCTGCAAGGATAAAGGATGTGCAACCGAGACTGTGCTAGCAAGATATAATATAAAACCAATGAAAGTAATTAAAGACTGAAAAGAAACTTGTTTAAAAAGCTGTTCGATTTTACTGTCAAAATAAACCTCTAACAACCTCTATTTTTTTCGCCTCTAACTGATTCAAACATTCACCCAAAGAACGATTATACAGTAATGATTATATCTGTCTAGCAAAACTATACGTTCTGAAAAGAACGTGAACTGATTCCTTGAATGAATACACAAAACACTGCTATTGTGGATTAAGCTACAAATCAACTGAAAGTAATCTCAAACAGCAGCTTATTCAAAATAAGCTTTTAACTGGACAATCAAATCAGCAAATCCAAAATCACTGGCAAAACTGAAACTATTACTCTCTATTCTTGTCCTAAAATCTTGCTGAGATAACTCCAACACTACGTAACAAACTTCTATTTAGCGTGAACAGTAACAGTACTAGATCTTATAATGAATTATCGAGCCTTTTGGCTTTAGAAACTACAATCAATTCAAACTTATAAAATCAAAAACTGAATACGTTCTTAGCAGGAAAGAAAGAAGAGTATCATCAAATTGAACATTTCGTGAACAGTAACAGTTAAAAAAAATAGAAATTTAAAAGAAACTAAAACGAAAAGCAGTGAATTCGAAACATCATGTAATCTAAAGAAGCAGTGAAGAAGAAAGATTAAAACGAAAAGCTTGTATCTTTCATTAATGGTGGAAAAATCATTCAGTTACAAGAAGATTAACTAATCTCAACTGATTTTTAACAAACTTTAAACTGAAATTTTAACTGAAAATCAAAAAGCTTTTTGAGAGAAAATAAAACTAACTAACTAATCCTAACTATCTTGTGTAAAACTACCCTAAGCTAACCCAATGCAAATGATGCTCTCGTCTTCAATTTATAGCCGTCTGGAGAGGGTGGGTGACGTGTTCAATCCAATGAGGATTGGACACGTGTAAAATACGAGGTTTACTCGTCCATCTTCATCTTCATCTTGAATTTGGGGCTTTCTTCGTCTTTGACTTTGAGTCTAATTAAGTAACATCATCTTGTAGAGGGGAAAAAGATAAGCATCTTTGCTGTTGAAGACTTGGCCTGAATCTTCATGGATCGTGCTTGAATCGTACTTGCAGGTTTGGGAGGTGAAGAGAAAGAAACCGCCATATCTTTTCTCTCTCTTGACTTGGAACGAAGAAGACGTGTGTTTATTCGTTTGTGTTGGTTTTGACTGGTCTTGGTCAAATTGACCAGATTAAGTAAATATTACTTTCCTTCTATTTTCCATTTAGTCCCTCTCTTTTCATTTCTTTCAAAATGTTTATAAACTTTTATCTCATTTCTATTTCATCCTTTATCTTTGTAAAAAATTGCAAGTCTAGTCCTCCATCTTGTAAAAGTTGCAACTTAAGCCCTTGAAATTTGTGAATAATGCCAAGTATGGTCCTTGAAAGCTCTTTCGTTCTTTTCTTCGTCTTTTCTTCAAATAAATCCCTTAAAACGTGTCTTTGCTCCAAAATGCATCTACTTTACCTGAAAACACATGAAACACAAATACACGCATAATTCTGATATTTAACAGTCTAATATAATGTATTTGACAGTGTTTTTAGTGGTTTATGGATCATTATTGATGAGTGTTTTCACACTTATCAACTCCCCTCCACTTGACCATTGCCATGTCCTCATGCAATGCAGCATTTTAAAGCTCTAAATTACACTTTTCTCATAATTAACCCACCTTGGCCATTATGGAATGCATCTACACTACTCTACACTATATGATGCATGATTTTGAATATTTACAATGCAATGCAAAGAAAACAATTCTATTTATATATTTTTGGATTTTTCAAAATGGTTTTGATGGAAATAACTCATAAAGAAATCAATGACTTAGATTAGGGCTTGGGTACCATGGACATTTATCACCCTCAAGTTTCACTTTCCCCATACCAAGCTTATAAATGGGATCATTGCATTCACAAGTAAAAAGTGCATCAACTTATTCATGACAATTAAATGTGGAACCGGTTATTAATTGAGCAAATTGCTTGTGGGCAAATTTGTCATTATTCAAGTGTGAAATATAAGAAGTGTAAAATCCAAAAATAAGGAAGCACGGTTTTAATCCTAAGTAATCCTCTCATCCATTACTTGAAAAACCGCTCACAATTAATACAAGTCTGTTTCAAGAGTAATAAGTCATTCGCCTTATGTGTAAAATCCTCATGTCATGCTTTCATAAGTAACTACACACTCGCTAAGGAAAGAAAAATAAAACTCACGCAATAATTTACATCCGCATCTTTTTGAGATTTTGGATCTTCAACCCCGCAACCCGTCAAGGTAATATTGGATTGGAGCAATCTATTGAATCCCCGCAACCCGTCAAGGTAATATTGGAACTCAATAGTCACTATAATTAACACCACACTGCCCCTCTTGGGAGTCTTGCATTATTTTTTTCTTTTTCTTTTTTTTCTAGCCACTCATTTTTTTTCATAAGCCGCTCTTATTTTTCTTTATTCCTCACAAAGAAATTTGAAAAGAAGAAAAGGAAAAACACCCGCTAAATATGGAGCATGACATAAGTCTAGTACACATAAAACGTGCTAACTTAGAATCTTAAGACGTACTCATATCAACCATGAATGATTAGCCAAAAATGCATAAGAGATTACAAACCAATTAAAACCGTACTTGATTATTTATTAACAATTATATACATGCGAAGAAAATAGAGGTAAAGAAGAGAAGGGTTAAGCCACAAGTAATTGCCATGAAGTCTATCTAGCCCTTTTACACTTGCTTCAACTCTATCATTTCCCATTCTCCACAAATTTAAAATTTCAAAGAATGAAATTGGTGGAAGCTTAGCCTAATAGACCAATGAAGGACTACATGGTTAAGGATACTAGCTAGAGAGTGCTAAAATAAGCAAACTCGGGTTGAGTCAAAATATCCATGGCGGGCCTAATATGTTAAAGAAATCTAAACTTGTTAAAACCATGTTTTATTTTATTTTTCCTTTTTATATATTTTTGATGAAAAATAAAAGAAGAAATATATACAATGCAAATGTGTTATGCAAATGAAAAATGATTGATGCAAAAATCATGAATGCATATTTTTGTTGGCCAAAGTAGATCAAAAATTTGAAAAATGATCGAAAAATTAATTTTCCCAATTTATCATGAAGTTAAAGCAATGGTCTAGGTAAGGTCACTTCGATAGAAGTCTCCCCTACACTTAAGATAAACATTGTCCTCAATGTTTAAGAGTATTGGAGTAAACTCCCCTACACTTATGACATTGATAACCTTGCTTAACCCAAGTTAAGGAAGAGACAACTAAAGGGTATTCATTTTAAGCACAAGTGTTGAATATCACGATAGCAAAAACTAATCAAAGTGAACCAGATACACGGGCCTCCTCCATAAGCTCCAAGCACGAAATGAGAGAGAGCAACCCTTGAAACAAACACCAAAAAACAAAGAAAGGCACCCCTCCACTTCAACTCTACTATAACATCCTTTTAATTAAACCTAACCTATTGAAAATCTATTCTACGTTTTCTAACCTAGTTATTCAATGCTAAGTGTGAAAAGTCATGCCCATAAAGGGAAACCTCGAAGAAAGTCCACCAGGATCAAATACATGATTTTCATCCCAATAATAGCTCAATCCCAAGGTGGGAATCACAAACCAGGGTAAAATAGTCGAGGTTCCCTTAAGCAAACAATGGTCACAATGAAAGGTATGATAAGCAGGTAAGGATCCCATTTTTGTAAAGAGTTTTCCTTTTAAAGCAAATAGCTCAAAAATGTTTATACCAGGATCAAAAACCATTTCCTTTTGGGGAAAATGACAAGTCAAATAAGTGTTTCCTTTAGAAGACTCCCCCTTATAAAAATTCACATCATTAGACACCGAAGGTTGAAAAAGAGGTGTTAAAACACAAGTAGTATGAACCTTCGGGTCTTCCTTTTCTTTTCCTTTTGAAAAATTTTCATTAAGGTCCAAATGGGGATAAAAGTCATCATCTAAGTCCAAAGTAGGAGAGTCGTCCTCATCCAAACTCAATGAAGAGACAAATGAATCATTGGAATCATGGGAAAACTCATCCTCAAGAGGAAAGTAGGTATCTAGAAACTTGTTTAACTCCTCATCAAAAGTAATATCCTCTACAGTAATATCACTCTCTAAAGGTTGAGGATCCTCCTCAAGAATAACCAAATCCACCGGCGGATAGGTAGGACAATAAGAGTCAATATGAGGCTCAAGTATAGGAGGATCACTCGTAGAGATGATATGAGTCATAGACCTTAAGGGTATAGAAAGCTCATCACTATAATCATCATTAACTTCCTCATTGTCATTGAAAAGTGGGTTATCAAGTGATGTTTGAAAAATAAGGTTTGAATAAATCACAAAATCATCAATGTTAAACTCTTGAGTTTCAAAAACATTCAATGAGGAAGTAATGGAGGCTATGGTCTCAACATGGGGAATCTCATAATTCCCACTTTGACAAGCTTCATGAAAGTATTCATGACAAACTTCATCAAGAATATCATTGTTATTCACCCCTACATCATCACTAGGATTTACCGCCTCGTCAAGAACATCAATATGATTAACGGTTTCATAACCTTGAGGTTTCTTAATGACTTTTCCCATCTTAAACGCAACTTTCTCATCCTCAACTCTCATAATTAATTCTCCTTCCGCCACATCAATAAGAGTACGACCCGTCCTCAAGAAAGGTCTACCAACAATAAGAGGAACTCGCGGGTCCATATCATAATCAACCACTACAAAGTCGGCTGGAAAGGTAAACTTATCCACACCTACAAACACATCCTCCGCAATACCTACAGGGTAAGCTATGGTACGATTGGCTAACTCAAGGGTCATCCTAGTTGGAGTGAGCTCAGGAAGAGAGAGTTTTTGCCAAACCGATAAAGGCATGAGATTTATGCTTGCCCCTAAATCCGCCAATGCCATGCAATTTTCCACCCCAGGAAAATTACAAGGGATCAAAAAGCGCCCTGGATCTCCAAGTTTTGTAGGTAAGGTTTTTAGCAACACGGCGGAACAATTCTCATTAAGGGATGTGTTAGGCAAGTCCACCAATTTTTCCTTGTTGGAAAGGAGATCTTTGAACATCTTAGCAAATTTCGGCATATATGCAAGAGCTTCTGCAAAGGAGATGTTTATGTTAAGTTGCTTGAACATCCTCAAAAAATTGGAGACTTGTATATCATCCTTGTTTTTCAATTTGTCCTTTCTCAATCTTGAAGGGTAAGGAAGGTTTGGTTTTGGTGTAGGTGGGATAGGTGTTGTAGTAGAAGATTTTTCTTTGTTAGCTTCTTCATTGGGAGTTGTGGAAGGTAAAGGAGAAGTGGGAATAGGTTGAGAAGGTATGTTGGATTGGATAGGACAATAGGAGGTTTAGGAGGTGAAGGATCCTTTGTTGTCTTTCCACTTCTTGTTGTAATAGCATTGACATTTGCCCTTGGGTTTGCTTGTGTGTTAGATGGTGAAGCTCCTTGTTGTCTTTGATTGAATGCCATCAAAAGTTTATTAGTTTGGTCATTCATTTTCTTCTCCATAGCTTGGAACTTCCTTTCATTCTCTTGATTCATTTTTTGCAAGAGATCCATTGTGTTATACTCTTGTGGCACATGACTTTGAAAACCTTGAGGTTGGAAAGGTGGAGGTTGAGCATTAAATCCTTGATTTGGTGGATAAAAGGTATTTCCTTGATGTTGAAAGGTGTTGGGTGCTTTGTAATTGTTCCCTTGGTAAGCATAACACTCCCCTTGATAGCCTTGAACTTTATCACATTGTTGGTAGGAATGGGGACCTCCACAAGTCTCACATTAAAGAGCAATAGTATTCACATCATTGGTGGAATTCTTGTTCAAAAGGAGTTCACAAAATTTCATGAGTGTGTTGGTCATAGTATCAAGCTTTTGAGAGATCATTTTTTCTATTTGAGGAGTAACACTTTCTTGCACCACATGGACTTCCTCATCAAATTGTGTGTTAGCTTGCACCATCGATTTGTTCTCAATAATGTCCCAAGCTTCTTGAAAGGATTTGGAGAAAATATTTCCACCCGCGGAAGAGTTGAGTGAATCTTGGTGGTATGGTCTTAATCCATCATAGAAAGTGTTGATTTGGTGAACCTCATTGAATCCATGATTTGGACATTTCCTCAATAACTCCTTGAAATCCTCCCAAGCCTCACTAAATGTTTGATCATTCCTTTGTTGAAAACCAATAATTAATTTTCTCAAAGCCGTAGTTCTTGATGGAGGAAAGAACTGGTTCAAAAACTTCTTCCTTAAATCCTCCCAAGTGAAGATGCTCTTAGATGGTTGCCTATCATACCAATTTCTAGCAAGACCCTCTAAGGAGAATGGGAATAGGATCATCTTAATAGCATCAGGAGGGACCCCATCATACTTAAGTGTATTGCAAAGTAACAAGAACCTCTTAATATGGTCGTGGGGGTCATCTATGGGTCTCCCTAAGAATGGGCTAGAAGAAACCAAAGTTATCATGCGTGTATTAAGCTCAAAAGTCTGTGCGGTTATTTCAGGTATAACGATGGCGTCGGCATTTCCCTCTACTTTCGATTGGAGAATCTCCATAAGAGGACGTTGATCCATGGCTACAAAATGGTCGAATGTATATACAAGAAATGACGTCTAAAAGCTTCCTCGGGAAAGGAAGTGATACACCAAAGGTGGTATGTTTACACGTGTGCGAGTACACGTGTAAGTAAACACGAGGAATGAGGGAGTAGCCCTCGGTCGACTTTGAAAAGAATAAGATTATCCTCTTCGAGTTTCGATATGAAATATCCACAAGAAAGTATATATATAATTACTACTTGGGTGCAAGACCTCCAATTAAGCCTTCCTTCTTAGAATACCCACTAGTGAACGGGGGGTTAGGTGGCGCGAAGCACTTAAGTACCTATTAACCCTTAGACGGCATTTTATAGCACGTCGCCTATCTATTCACTTTAGTAGTTTGTATTCTTCGAATTATTGCCAATTGGAAGTATTTATCTATTCTTGCTTTATTTTGTTTGATCGATACGCGTGTCAAGGACCGGAACGCCCCTCAACACGGTGTAATGCCTCGGCAATACTTATGGAGATAGGTAACTTGGTTGTTTTTATACGTATACTTATTTACATATAATAATATATCAAAAATATTTTTGTATTTATTTGATTTTTTAAGAAAAATACTATATCTACGTAAAAACCGATAAAAACGAATAATATATATTTTTGGGTGTAATCTTTTAGGAAAAAGATTACTTTTTGGATTTTTTTATGTTTTTGGTTCAATTCTTTAGGAAAAGAATTGATTTTGTGATTTTTTATTTTTTTGTATTTTTATCTTTTTGATTTTTTTTTATGTTTTTGATTTATAATACGTAAAAATAACGTTCACAAAGTGAACGGATCCCAAAATCCAATCGTCTCACTCGAAATCGTTAATCTTCACGAAAAGACCCGGCAGCGGCGCCATTTAATAATTCGTTTTTTAGTGTAGTTGTCTTCTCAGCTCGATTCGAATTGATATAACGTTTTAAGCAAAGACTTGATTGTTTTTGGTTGTAAAAATCTTGATTGGTAATCTATTTCTACTTGGCACAAAAAGCATTTAAAAATGTAAAAATATCTATATTATACTACATATATGTACTAACTAAAAACTTTTAGCAAATACCGCAAATAATTGCTCAAAATATAAAATGTAAAATTGTAAAATACACAATTCACATTTATACTACAAATGTAAAATATAAAGCTAAATCTATTGAAAAAAATCTTTTTTATTAAATCTAAATCTATCAAAACTAAATTCTTACAAAAGAGTAAATTTCAAAATCAACAAATTAAAAAAAAACGTAATACACAGCTTACAAAATTTAGCCCAATAGCTAGATTGGCCCAACTAGCTAATTAACTGCTCCATTCTAACCATTCTAACTGAGAGGACTAAAAATGAAAATGATTTAACAGATTTCTCTAACCGAGGACCGTAACTGACATGAGAGGTATCTAAGTGAAGGATTAAAACTGACTTTTTGACAAAACTTGAACCAAATTGACTCCTCCTCATACAGATACTACGAATTTTTTTAAAGAAGCAGAAATTACACAGCCTATTACTCAATCTTAACACAATTCCTAAGAATCAAACTCAAACTATATTTGTTCTACACTAATATTTTCAGAAAATGAAATTAGAGTGACCTGCACAAACGAAGCTAGTTAAACCTATTCCAAACACAAACTTAAACAGTAGATTGTAAAAAAAAAAAAGGGTAAACACATAACACTAGGAACTCGACTAATATCAGATAATGAACCTGTACAAATATTCATATCTAACTAGTTCACAAGCAATATTAACACTACAACTAACTGCCAAATTGAATCAAACTGAGAATGCAGAAAATATAAATCGTGCTTGACCAAAACATCCGGCGTTTAGACCGCTGAGTCGAAGCTCGGCGCTGAGCCGGCTTTGCTATCTACTGAACTACACCTAGACTGATAAGGAACTGGAACCAATCACCACTTACGGAATGACATCTCTCAATTCTGAAACCTGCAAGGATAAAGGATGTGCAACCGAGACTGTGCTAGCAAGATATAATATAAAACCAATGAAAGTAATTAAAGACTGAAAAGAAACTTGTTTAAAAAGCTGTTCGATTTTACTGTCAAAATAAACCTCTAACAACCTCTATTTTTTCGCCTCTAACTGATTCAAACATTCACCCAAAGAACGATTATACAGTAATGATTATATCTGTCTAGCAAAACTATACGTTCTGAAAAGAACGTGAACTGATTCCTTGAATGAATACACAAAACACTGCTATTGTGGATTAAGCTACAAATCAACTGAAAGTAATCTCAAACAGCAGCTTATTCAAAATAAGCTTTTAACTGGACAATCAAATCAGCAAATCCAAAATCACTGGCAAAACTGAAACTATTACTCTCTATTCTTGTCCTAAAATCTTGCTGAGATAACTCCAACACTACGTAACAAACTTCTATTTAGCGTGAACAGTAACAGTACTAGATCTTATAATGAATTATCGAGCCTTTTGGCTTTAGAAACTACAATCAATTCAAACTTATAAAATCAAAAACTGAATACGTTCTTAGCAGGAAAGAAAGAAGAGTATCATCAAATTGAACATTTCGTGAACAGTAACAGTTAAAAAAAATAGAAATTTAAAAGAAACTAAAACGAAAAGCAGTGAATTCGAAACATCATGTAATCTAAAGAAGCAGTGAAGAAGAAAGATTAAAACGAAAAGCTTGTATCTTTCATTAATGGTGGAAAAATCATTCAGTTACAAGAAGATTAACTAATCTCAACTGATTTCTAACAAACTTTAAACTGAAATTTTAACTGAAAATCAAAAAGCTTTTTGAGAGAAAATAAAACTAACTAACTAATCCTAACTATCTTGTGTAAAACTACCCTAAGCTAACCCAATGAAAATGATGCTCTCGTCTTCAATTTATAGCCGTCTGGAGAGGGTGGGTGACGTGTTCAATCCAATGAGGATTGGACACGTGTAAAATACGAGGTTTACTCGTCCATCTTCATCTTCATCTTGAATTTGGGGCTTTCTTCGTCTTTGACTTTGAGTCTAATTAAGTAACATCATCTTGTAGAGGGGAAAAAGATAAGCATCTTTGCTGTTGAAGACTTGGCCTGAATCTTCATGGATCGTGCTTGAATCGTACTTGCAGGTTTAGGAGGTGAAGAGAAAGAAACCGCCATATCTTTTCTCTCTCTTGACTTGGAACGAAGAAGACGTGTGTTTATTCGTTTGTGTTGGTTTTGACTGGTCTTGGTCAAATTGACCAGATTAAGTAAATATTACTTTCCTTCTATTTTCCATTTAGTCCCTCTCTTTTCATTTCTTTCAAAATGTTTATAAACTTTTATCTCATTTCTATTTCATCCTTTATCTTTGTAAAAAATTGCAAGTCTAGTCCTCCATCTTGTAAAAGTTGCAACTTAAGCCCTTGAAATTTGTGAATAATGCCAAGTATGGTCCTTGAAAGCTCTTTCGTTCTTTTCTTCGTCTTTTCTTCAAATAAATCCCTTAAAACGTGTCTTTGCTCCAAAATGCATCTACTTTACCTGAAAACACATGAAACACAAATACACGCATAATTCTGATATTTAACAGTCTAATATAATGTATTTGACAGTGTTTTTAGTGGTTTATGGATCATTATTGATGAGTGTTTTCACACTTATCAGTAAACATACTTAACACATTAAGTGATAATTTACAAATGATTAGGATTAGAAAGGAGAAAGTAGGATGAAAGAAATGTCCAAAAAGGGTTGTGGAAAATGCAGATTTGATCCACTATTTATAGGAGAAAAAAAAACAGCTAGCTGAGCGCGGTTTTTTATCTCCCTAGGCGGTTCCCTATCGGTAGAGAACCGTGTAGGCACTTAAGGAACTACGAAGGTAGACTCTGATCCTTTTTGTCTTTTAGTGGATTTGAAATATTTGAGGTTGTTTAAACCTTCAAAGGAAATTCTTATGGCATTTGGAATATGCCATATTCAAATTTTCATTTTCTATTTTAATATGACATTTTCTTAAAAATAAAGTTAATTAAACATCTTTTGTCACATTTGACAAAAGTGAGTTTTAAGGATAATCACTTTTATGATCACTAAGCATGATTAAGATATGTTAGTGTAATGATTATTACCTTGATGATAGTGTTTGTTAGATAATTCATTCTACGATTATATTTGACAATAAATGTCTTTGTAATTTTTCTTGATCAAAACTAAGAAAGATTAGTTAGTACTAACAATGTTTTTAGGCATTGCTTTGCATTAACATATATGAAAACCCTTAGCATAACGAACATATGACAACACATCATAAGATTACACAAGATTACTCAACTAACCCTTAAACTCACAATAGCCTAACACATAATTTCGCAATAAACAACTCATCACATAATTTTGGAATATGTAACATGAAGATCCCGGAAAATGGAATAAGTTATAATTTCGGAATATGTCAAAGAAAACATCTCGGAATATGTCTAAGCAAACATCCCTAAATATGTCTAGGCAAAGATCTCGAAATATGACTAAGCAAAGTTATCGGAATATGACTAAGCAAAGATCTCGGAATATGTTACAAGTCAAGATTTCGGAATATGTTACAAGTCAAGATTTCGGAATGTGTTTTAAGCAAGATTGCAGAATCTATGTTAAAAAAATATTTCGGAATGTGTTCTCAACTAATCTCGTAATATAAGTCAAAACATAATCTCATAATCTAAAATTACATGATTTCGGAATACATGTTAAGCATGTTTTCGGAGAGTCTACCATATCCTAAGATCTCGAAATATGTGTACTCAACAATGGTGTTTACACCGCAAACAAATTGGCCAAGTTTGAGTCTTATGGTCGTTTTTAAGGGAAAACTAAATCATACCCAATCATTATTAACCCATAAGACTCAAACCCCCTTATCAATTACCATTATCGGGACGAAAAAAGCTATAAACCATAATTAAATGGATTAATACTTCTAGGTCACGAAATAATAATTGAATATGATGGGTAGGATCTGATTAATGAATTAAACACGATTAATGATATACCTTAGGTGAATGTTGTAGAAAAATCGATCTTTCGAAGCTTTTTGGTAGTTTGTTAATGGCATCAAAAGAGGTGAAGGTGGTTTTTGTTTGCGTGTGAAAAAATGAGACGAGGGGGGGGGGAAGAAGTTTAACTAGGTCAATCTTTAGAAAATTTTCATTTAAGACCCCTTTGTTTGTATTATAGGTTAACTTGTTTTGAAAAAAATTTCCCTTAACTTTACTTAATGCCTGTTAGCTCTTAGAATCCCTAATGCATCTAAATCCCAATCACATAAGGCCTATGCAAATAATTTAATGCACAACCATTGACACACCACATAAGATACGAGATAAGACGTTAACCGTTTGATTTTTTACAGAGAAAACCTTTAGAAGACCGTTTTAATGATGAAGAGATTTTGATATTTTCTCCCCCTTATATAATGAACCGTTTTCTATTTAAAGAGCTGTAGTCGTTGTGTAAAGAGTCAAATAACGATGAACACATTTTCAGTTTAGTGTTCTGAAAATACGATTCTAGTGGCAATAATATTTCTCTTATTTTAAGAAATAAATGCACTGAAGCGTACACTTAGTTGTGTGATGAGACTGCTTTTATACATAGTCTCAACGTCCATATCGGGCTTAAAATAATAAAAATATCATCAAAAATGCCAAATATATGCTTGCGTTTGTTGCTTGTGTATTTTAGGTACGGATATTGAGGAAATGACAAAAGATCACAAAGAACATGAAAAAACGAACACGGAAAACGAAGCCGCACAAGATTGATCCCTCTACTTTTGAAGACTTGTCATTTTATACCCTTGTAAAACTCCAAAATTACATATGGGTCGCTAAAATAACAAGACATTATATGATTAGCCCTTGAATAATGCAAAATGTGCATAAAATACCCTTGGAACAAGTTTCATAAACTTTTTGTGGTCATTTTGCAAAAATGAAAAGTTTATTTATTAAATAAGTTGGACTTATGGGTTGTTAAACATTAAAAGAGAAGATGAAGAGATTTCAGGGGGCAATTGCATCAAACACACAAACTTCACCCCACCACTTACACCATGACACGTCACCCACCATCCCATTTCAACCAATCACCACCCTCCCCCTCTCCACGTCACACTCCACCCAACCTAAATATCTGATTTATTAATCAGTTATAAAGGGTCCCTACTTAACACCTATTTAAAAAACCTAATCCCCCTAATCAGATTAAAAACTATCCTAAATCCCCTCTTAAACCCTAAAATCCCCAGAACCAATTAACCCCAAATCATAGGGGTTTTACCCCAATTTATCCAGATCGTTAATTAAGGGTCCACTGATCCCTTTCACACACTCAAAACAAAACCCACAACACCCCATGTGATTCCCCAGAGGTCCCCTGCTCCCGTCGTTGTCCACAAAACCCCAAAAGGAGACAAGATCAACGATTCACAACAAAACATGTTCACCACAGCATTTGGAGGGCTCTGATTGATTTTAATGTAACACCCCACCATGGCGGAATATGGGGCACAACGTATGGATATCATCACAACTTGGCGTGTCTATAGAGATAACTAACTAAAATAAGAAATGTCATAAAATGGTGACACAAATGTCATGACAATATCTCAACAATGCAAGAGTCTAGATAAGTAGGTAACAGTCCTACCACTTACGCAAGACAAACAATAAACATAATCAAATCAAACATATAGGTGCCAACAGTATCACTTATTCAAAACACATAAAAATAAGCTAAGAAGTAACGAGGATCTCCTTCTAAATGCAATCCTAATGCATCCAAATCTAGCCACTTCTATCCTCAAGCATAACTACATTCTCACCTGAAAGAGACACTAAAACACGTCAACATAAAGTTGGTGAGAGTCATAGGTTTAGACTCCAACGCCAAAATCAAACTATAAGCTGTGAATAACAACCACTAACAAATGAACGTATGGACAATGTGATACAAACATGCATTAACAACTAATATTCAAGATTTAACAAACCAATCCAAATCCAAATCCAAGGCTCCCAGCCTTAGCAAACACCATGGTCCCATAGGCGCCCATACACCTACGTACCAATCCCAAGGCCACGCCTTGTCATTATACATTGGTCCCATAGATGCTCACACATCTATGTACCTCCCCAAGGCCCCGCCTTGTCAACATCCCCTTGGTACCAAGTCAAAACATAAAAGAATCAAGAATCAACTAGCAGTTAATCACATAAGTATGCATAAGTCCATCACCATACATAAAACATTCACAACATAATTTATATAAACAAGACAGTGTCTCTTCCATCCCATCTGAAATTCAAAATCATTAGTAAACATGGGACTATGAAACTCACCTAATTGAGCTTCTCCAAAAGTCCGCGCACCAATAAAAAGCTAACAAACAAAAGAACACAATCAAAACATGAACCAATCACTAAAATGGCTCATCAACCTATGATGGACATCTAACCTTCTCCCATATATGATCCTCATTAATATTCTCTAACACCCCGTTACCCTTCCCTAACAAGTCCTTAACTTGGTTAAGTTCGATACCTAACCTATTCATATTTTACACAAAACACTCCCAACTTTTAGGTCTCCAATATATAAGCCAAATTCCCACCTAAACATACCCATGACCTCTGTAAAGGAAATCCTATGCCCTTACATATGTTAGCTAGCACCTCCCATTTGCCCCAACCTTAAAGATACTGTTAAGGCCCCGATATATATATATATATATATATATATATATATATATATATATATATATATATATATATATATATATATATATATATATATATATATATATATATATATATATATATATATATATATATATATATATATATATATATATATATATATATATATATATATATATATTGTCTATCCAGATTTTACTGATTTTAAACACACAAAAAGTTTGTTATGATTAGGGGGTCTTACCCTAACCCACAATCTTAACCCCAATGCAGATACTTCCTATAACATATAAACCATATCCCATGTTCGGTTGAAAGTCCCAATGCAACCCTAATTACCCCAAACAACCCAAAACTTAAAAAGAAAACAGGCTGATTTCAAAACTGTTTTGACCTCCGACTGTTGTAACCTGTTTTTGACCCACTTCCTGACCTCCAATTTAGTTCTCGTTTCTTGCATTCGAAAGCCACTTCAATTACCTTTCCAGGGATACTTGGATCGTAAAATAAGAGTTTGTAGAGCTCCCTATATGATCAAAACAATTGACCATAAACTCTGCCCAGTTTTTAAAAACGGGTTTAATTAAATTAACCTAATTAATTACCCATAATCCCACCAATTACAAGCCCTAACTTATTTAATCATCATAGTATCATTAATATATCATTAATATACTGTTTTAAATTAAAACCCTAACCTAAATCCATCATAAGATGCTTAAAGAAAACATTAAAACAATTTAATTAAAAAGGGTTATGAAGGTTTTACCTTAAGATTAATGAAAGATGAAAAAAAACCATGAAACCCTAAAAATCCTCTACCAACCGTCGACTATTATTATCTCCAAGGGTTTATGATGTTTTATTTAGTATAAAACATTATATAGGATGTGATAACCCATTCCTAGCCCAACCCAAAAACCCCTTTCCTTTTTTTCTTTCTTTTCTTGCGTCCAAAACCGACCAACACCCCCTTATTTCATTTCTTTATATTTTTATTATTAATTAATATCTTATTAATATTACCTTAATTTTCCTTAATTTATTTCAGCTCCTAAAGCCTCCAAAACCTCAAAACCGTAAAACTAGTCAAATTTACGCGTTTTACCGTAAAAGACGTAAAATATACAGTTTTAAAAAATATCTCAAATTTTGAAATAAACTTTATAACTATGTCCTAAATGACTTAAAACCATCCCGAAAAATACTCACATGACTAAATACCTCTTCCGAGACCTCAAAATGCTAAACCGTAAATCGTAAAAATACGATTTTCTATAATACATATACGTATACGTAAAACCACTAAATAACACCATCTCATTTCATAGTCACTACCATGTGAGCTCATGAACATGAAATCATCACACATCGTTTCACTCACAAGGTACCCCGTACCGGAAACGATATCCAAACCACAATCTATACACACCAATTAGCACATAAACACGCAAAGACACGTAACTAGCACAAAATCAAACTAAGTGACGAACCTCAAAACCGCGGTTGTCACATCACTCCCTCCTAATAGAAATCTCGTCCCGAGATTTACTCTTTAGGATCAAACATACCATTTGCAAACAACTGAGGATACTTATTCTAAATGAACTCCTCTCATTTCCACGTGAACTTTAGTTCAAGTTTCAAAATACCACATATACAAACCAAAAATAATTAAACTCATTGCCAAACTCTTGACCTCACAGTCAATAAATCTCACAAATGAATCTTTGATAAAACAAAGACTCTTATTAACACAAGTCCCGAATACCGGTACATGTAAAACGCATTCTCAAACAACAATTTACCAATCTCAATACATGAAATATATCATTGTTGGAAATACGTTTTTACGTATTTAGAAAGGATCGGTCACTCCAATGATATTGGGCTCGTGATCCAATATAGTCCATATAGCCCACATGTAGGGTGGGCTATATAAAATCCCTCCTAGCATGTTAGGAGGGGTCGTGTGACAACCGTGGTTTTGGGTTTGTCACTTGGTCTTACTTTTAGGTTATTTTATGTGTGACTACTTGATTTTTGTGCTTACGTGTTTATTTTGTGTGAACGAGATTGGTGTGATTATCGTTTATGAGTATAGAGTACTCATAAGTAAATCGAGGAACGGTTATTTCATGTTCATGAGCTCACAAGTGGTGACTATGAAATGAAAATGGTGATATTGTGGTGTTTACGTATACGTATAAGTATTATAGTAGTAGTATTTTTTTTTTAGGATTTACGGTTTAGCATTTAGAGGTCTCGGGTGAGGTAATTATCCATATGAATATTTTTCGGGATGTTTTTAGATCATTTAGGACTTAATTATAAAGTTTATTTCAAAATTTGAGATTTTTTTATAAAAGTGTATATTTTACGTCTTTTACGGTAAAAACACGTAAATTTGACTAGTTTTACGGTTTCGAGGTTTTGGGAGTTTTAGGAGCTGAAATAAATTAAGGTAAATTAAGGTAATATTAATTAGATATTAATTAACAATAAAAAGAAAAAAAATAAAGAAAAAAACGAAATTAGGGGTGTTTGGGTCGGTTTAGAAGAGAAAAAAAAGGAAAAAAGGAAAAGATTTATGGTAAGTGGTAATTGTGTTGGACAAGGATTGTTTTGGCTATATAAGGAACCCCCAACACTAAATCAAACGCATTTTTTTTCTTTCCCTGGAGTTATAGTCGACTAAAACAAGAGGAGAATTAGGGTTCTTCATAAAAATTGGGTGTTTTTCATCTTCCATAGAATTAAAGGTAAAAACCTTCATTAACCTTTTTGATTTAATTGTTTGTGTTTAATTAATCATTCTTATGATGGATTAGGGTTAGGGTTTTTATAAAATCAGTAAAATAATGATGTGATAATCATAATATTATTATCATATAATCTAGGGCTTGTATTAGATGGGGTTATGGGTAATTAATTTGTTCAATTTGTTTAAACCCGTTTTTAAAAACTGGGCAGATTTTCGAGTCAATTGTTTTGATCATATCGGGAGTTATATAAACTCTTATTTTACGATCCAAGTACCCCTGGAAAGATATTTGAAGTGGCTTTCCAATGCAAGAAACGAGAACTAAATTGGATGTAGGGAAGTGGGTCAAAAAAAGGTTACAACAGTCGTAGGTCAAAACAGTTTTGAATTCAGCCTGTTTTCTTTTTAAGTTTTGGGTTGTTTGGGGTACTTAGGGTTGCATTGGGATCTTCTCACGAACGTGAGAGATGGTTTATATATTGTAATAAGTATCTGCACTTGGGCTAAGGTTGTGGTTTAGGGTAAGACCCCTTAATGGTAACAAACTTTTAGTACGTTTAAAATCAGAAAATCTAGAATGACAAAAGTAGATATATGTATATCGGGGCCTTAACAGTAGCTTTAAGGTTAGGGCAAGTGGGAGGTGTTAGCCAACATATGTAAGAGTATGAATATTCCTTTTACAGAAACCATGGGTATGTTTAAGTGGACGTTTTACTTAAAGTTTTTAGACCTAAAAATTGGGACTGTTTTGAGTAAAATATGAACGGGTTAGTTATTAAACTTAACCAAGTTAAGGACTTGTTAAGGAAGGGTAATGGGGTGATTAGAGCTTATCAATGAGGTAAATATGTGGGAATAGGCTAGATTTCTATCATAGGTTAATGAGCCATCTTAGTGTTTGGTTCGTGTATTGATTGCGTGTTTTGGTTTGTTAGCTTGTTGCTAGTGCAAGGACTTGTGAAGGAGCTATCAGGTGAGTTTCATAGTCCCATGTTTACTTTTGATTTTGACTTCCAGATGGGATGGAAGAGACACTGTGTTGAATTATTTTCTAAATTAATGTTGTGAATGTTTAAGGTTTGAGATGGACTTGTGTGTACATTTATGTGATTAACTGCTATGTGATTCTTGTTTGTGTGTGATCTGGATTGGAAAGGTACATAGGTGTATGGGCACCTATGGGACCTATGGTTAATGATAAGGCGTGATGCCTTGGAAATTGTGATTGTTGGTAAGGCGTGATGCCTTGGAAATTGTGATTGTTGGTAAGGCGTGATGCCTTGGAAATTGTGATTGTTGGTAAGGTGTGATGCCTTGGAAATTGTGATTGTTGGTAAGGCGTGATGCCTTGGAAATTGTGATTGTTGGTAAGGCGTGATGCCTTGGAATTGTAATGATTGATTTAACTTGAATGCTAGTTGTTAGTACATGATTGTAGCGCATTGGCCATATGTTTATTATTTTATGGTATTCACAGCTTATGACTTGTCTTGTGTTGAAGTCTAAACCTATGACTCTCACCATCTTTATTTTGACGTGTTTTAGTGTCTCTTTCAGGTGATACTATGGTTAAGCATGAGAACATAAGTGGCTAGGATTGGAGAAGCTTAGGAATGCATATAGAAGGAGAATCCCCGTTTTCTTCTTAGTTTTATTTGTTTGTTCATTTTAATAAGTGATACTGTGACACACATATGTTTGTTTTGGTATGATATTTGTTGTCTTGGGTAAGAAGTAGGACTGTTACTTACTTACCTAGACCCCTTTCATTTGTTGAGATATTGTCATGACCTTCGTGTCACCATTTTTATGACATTTCTTATATCATATAATTATCTCTATAGACACGCCATGTTGTGATGA
Source organism: Glebionis coronaria (assembly GCA_025667525.1). Classification (NCBI taxonomy): domain Eukaryota; kingdom Viridiplantae; phylum Streptophyta; class Magnoliopsida; order Asterales; family Asteraceae; genus Glebionis; species Glebionis coronaria. The sequence goes on from CM046876.1 coordinate 207,042,972, forward strand.
TATCCATACGTCGCGCCCCATATTCCGCCATGGTGGGGTGTGACAGAATGGTATCAGAGACAATGGTTATAGAGAATTAGGTTGCCTAGTCGTGTAGCCTAGTCTATAGCTTAAGGGTCCCTGCATATAGGCGTCATAGGAGTATGTGTGCATTTTATAGTAATTGATGTGTTTGAATATTATTTTCGCAGTATTTGTTAGGTTATGAACTACTATGGTTCATACTTAACTACATGTTATTTTCTTTACGAGTATTGATTAGTGTGGGTGGCACCACGGTCGTATACGCTAGTCATTGTTGGATTTCGCTTAATTATGTTTTCATGTTCTTTATACATTTTGAATTTTGTCTACGCTGGTTCAGCTGGACTAAGAGTTTATGTGTTTCGTGCATTGGCTATGTTATTTTAATACATGAGGTTTTGGATCTTATCTTGTGTGGTTATGTGCTTGTGAGTTGTTTGATTATGTGTTATGTGTAGTATTAATTTCTTATAAGTGTCATCATAAGAGGGAATACATTGGTGAAAGGGAACATGTATAATTATGGAGGCCTACATAATTATATATGTGCCACAACACCACTGGACTTTCAAGTACGACTGCATGAAAGAGAGTTAATACATGCTTGTATAGTATATGTTGGATGGATTTGAGTGTATGTACGCTTATGCCTATGTATGTAAAATTATTTTCTACTTACCGGTTGTATTCTTGGGATGGTTGCTAGCTCGTTTCTCTTTGAGATGTTCAACTTCTGTAGTAGCGCATTTCTCGGGTCCTCATTTCACGTGTTTGTTTATACGGTACTTTTGGCGTGAAGGATTTTGAGATGGTGGAGGTTTCTTTTTGGGGTAACGATTTCTTTTGTTTCGAGTTATACATGGTAAAAAAAATAGAACTTGCAAATTGAAAAAAATAGTTGTTGGTAGTCGATGAAATAAGGAAGTGTCGGGATCATGTTTCAAATAAGGTGGAATATAAATTATTTAACATATAAGCATGACTCGGTTATTTTAAAATATTTTGGTTTTGATCACCTAAAGTTATTGTTCTTAAGTTAAAAATTTTGTTCTTATTTAGTGAAATATGTTAAAATCATGTAATTAATAGAGTTTTAATTTTCTGGAATTAAAATAAATTAGGTTCTAGTACTGGTAATTAATGGGGGGTTTAGGGTTTAAAAATCGTTTTTTTTTGGTATAAATCGGAGTAGGCAGAAACTATCGCTAAATTGTCAAAATATGTCGCTGACTGTCAGAAACTGTCGCTAATGCCTAGGCAGATTTTGAGAAAAATCGTTTTGGTCATAACTTATTCGTTTTTAAAGGTTTTTAGGTGATTCAAAAGCCTAAAATTATGTACTCAGCACATACTTTTCAAATATTCAGAAAGTTTGGTAATTGGAAGTCAGTAGCTTGGTCGAATTAATTGTACAAGTGTCGAGTTCAAGGTTAATTTTCGGACAACATGGTTTAAACTTGTGTTTTAGGTATTTTGGGGTAATAAACACTTGGAGGGTTAACATAGAGATGAGTTGGGATGGAATTTGAGATTTCTTTAGACTTTAGAATACGTGGTTATATTTGATGAGTTTTGATTTATGGTATTTATGAGTAAGACTGAAATCGGGGGTGACAGTTTTAAACCCGTCGAGTTATGTGATGGCTCCTAACTTGGTTTCAAGACAGTTCTTGTTTGATGAGTTGCGAGATTTAGTTAGGCTGGTTACATAACTTTATGGTTTTGATAAGTTTCCTCGCGGACGGTTAAAGCTCATGTGTTGTTGGTTGAGATTATTTTCGTGTAAACTGGGTTCACGTTTGAACGTGAAGGTTTTATCAAGGATATGTATCCTCGTTCGTTTGCTGAGAATAAGTTTGAGTTTTGGAGTGAATCTCGGGACGAGATTTCTATTAGGAGGGAGTGATGTGACAACCGTGGTTTTGGGTTTGTCACTTGGTCTTACTTTTAGGTTATTTTATGTGTGACTACTTGATTTTTGTGCTTACGTGTTTATTTTGTGTGAACGAGGTTGGTGTGATTATCGTTTATGAGTATAGATTACTCATAAGTAAATCGAGGAACGGTTATTTCATGTTCATGAGCTCACAAGTGGTGACTATGAAATGAAAATGGTGATATTATGGTGTTTACGTATACGTATAAGTATTATAGTAGTAGTATTTTTTTTAGGATTTACGGTTTAGCATTTAGAGGTCTCGGGTGAGGTAATTATCCATATGAATATTTTTCGGGATGGTTTTAGGTCATTTAGGACTTAATTATAAATTTTATTTCAAAATTTTTGATTTTTTAGAAAAGTGTATATTTTACGTCTTTTACGGTAAAAACGCGTAAATTTGACTAGTTTTACGGTTTTGACATTTTGGGAGTTTTAGGAGCTGAAATAAATTAAGATAAATTAAGGTAATATTAATAAGATATTAATTAACAATAAAAAGAAAAAAAAAATAAAGAAAAAAACGAAATTAGGGGTGTTTGGGTCGGTTTAGAAGAGAAAAAAAAGTAAAAAGGAAAAGATTTATGGTAAGTGGTAATTGGGTTGGACAAGGATTGTTTTGGCTATATAAGGAACCCCCAACACTAAATCAAACGCATTTTTTTTCTTTCCCTGGAGTTATAGTCGACTAAAAGAAGAGGAGAATTAGGGTTCTTCATAAAACTGGGTGTTTTTCATCTTCCATTGAATTAAAGGTAAAAACCTTCATTAACCTTTTTGATTTAATTGTTTGTGTTTAATTAATCATTCTTATGATGGATTAGGGTTAGGGTTTTTATAAAATCAGTAAAATAATGATGTGATAATCATAATATGATGATCATATAATCTAGGGCTTGTATTAGATGGGGTTATGGGTAATTAATTTGTTCAATTTGTTTAAACCAGTTTTTAAAAACTGGGCAGATTTTTGAGTCAATTGTTTTGATCATATCGGGAGTTCTATAAACTCTTATTTTACGATCCAAGTACCCCTGGAAAGATATTTGAAGTGGATTTCCGATGCAAGAAACGAGAACTAAATTGGAGGTAGGGAAGTGGGTCAAAAACAGGTTACAACAGTCGTAGGTCAAAACAGTTTTGAATTCAGCCTGTTTTCTTTTTAAGTTTTGGGTTGTTTGGGGTACTTAGGGTTGCATTCGGATCTTCTCACGAACGTGAGAGATGGTTTATATATTGTAATAAGTATCTGCACTTGGGCTAAGGTTGTGGTTTAGGGTAAGATCCCTTAATGGTAACAAACCTTTAGTACGTTTAAAATCAAGAAATCTGGAATGACAAAAGTAGATATATGTATATCGGGGCCTTAACAGTAGCTTTAAGGTTAGGGCAAGTGGGAGGTGTTAGCCAACATATGTAAGGGTATGAATATTCCCTTTACATAAACCATGGGTATGTTTAAGTGTACGTTTGACTTAAAGTTTTGAGACCTAAAAACTGGGACTGTTTTAGGTAAAATATGAACGGGTTAGTTATTAAACTTAACCAAGTTAAGGACTTGTTAAGGAAGGGTAATGGGGTGATTAGAGCTTATCAATGAGGTAAATATGTGGGAATAGGCTAGATGTCCATCATAGGTTAATGAGCCATCTTAGTGTTTGGTTCGTGTATTGATTGCGTGTTTTGGTTTGTTAGCTTGTTGCTAGTGCAAGGACTTGTGAAGGAGCTATCAGGTGAGTTTCATAGTCCCATGTTTACTTTTGATTTTGACTTCCAGATGGGATGGAAGAGATATTCTGTTGAATTATTTTTTCTAAATTAATGATGTGAATGTTTAAGGTTTAAGATGGACTTGTGTGTACATTTATGTGATTAACTGCTATATGTGATTCTTGTTAGTGTGTGATCTGGATTGGAAAGGTACATAGGTGTATGGGCGCCTATGGGACCTATGGTTAATGATAAGGCGTGATGCCTTGGAAATTGTGATTGTTGGTAAGGCGTGATGCCTTGGAAATTGTGATTGTTGGTAAGGCGTGATGCCTTGGAAATTATGATTGTTGGTAAGGCGTGATGCCTTGGAAATCGTGATTGTTGGTAAGGCGTGATGCCTTGGAATCTGTGATTGTTGGTAAGGCGTGATGCCTTGGAATTGTAATGATTGATTTAACTTGAATGCTAGTTGTTAGTACATGATTGTAGCGCATTGTCCATATGTTTATTGGTTTATGGTATTCACAACTTATGACTTGTCTTGTGTTGGAGTCTAAACCTATGACTCTCACCAACTTTATGTTGACGTGTTTTAGTGTCTCTTTCAGGTGATACTATGGTTAAGCATGAGAACATAAATGGCTAGGATTGGAGAAGCTTAGGAATGCATATAGAAGGAGAATCCCCGTTTCCTTCTTAGTTTTATTTGTTTGTTCATTTTAATAAGTGATACTGTGGCACACATATGTTTGTTTTGGTATGATATTTGTTGTCTTGGGTAAGAAGTAGGACTGTTACTTACTTACCTAGACCCCTTGTATTTGTTGAGATATTGTCATGACCTTCATGTCACCATTTTTATGACATTTCTTATATCATATAGTTATCTCTATAGACACGCCATGTTGTGATGATATCCATACGTCGCGCCCCATATTTCGCCATGGTGGGGTGCGACAGGTCGAACACTACACATTTCATTAATCTAATCACTTTCTCTCTCTATACCTCCTCCTTCTCTCCTTTCTCTCTATAGTTCTTTCTTCTCCATTTCTATTCAATAGATATTTCATAGATTGATTAATCCTAAGAAACTATGGACCTACAATTGGTATCAAGAGCCATGGTTGAATATTAGAATTTACATATTTTTTATCTTTTGATTTGGTGGTAAAAATCTTTTATTTTCTATTTTTATATCATTTTTTATCATCTTTTATCTATCAATTTTATAAAGTTTTTCTACCAATTTTTCTTTTATAATCAAATTTATCAATTTTCCTTTATATTTTTATCAATTATTAGTTTTATTTTATCCGTTTTTCTTAAAATCAATTTTGTCAATCAGTTTTATATAAAGTTTTTGTTATCCAATATCCGTCTTCTCAATCATCAGTTTCCAAAATCACCAGCTTTTAAATTTTTTATATTTTTTTATATTTTTTATTTTATTTTTATCAGTTTTCTTGTTTCTATCAAAATCTGTCCAATCTCAGTTTTCTTCTTTATCGGGGTTGAGTCCAAACATATTTGTCAACTGTCAATTTTTGTTTTTTATCAATTTTTTTTAAGAAAAGGGTTTGTCTCATCCGTATCTGTGTTTTCAAACCCACTTTTTCCGAAGAAAATACTGAAAACTCATTTTTTTCCGAAGAAATTACTGAAAAACAACTTTTTCCGAAGAAATTTCTGAAAACTCATCTTTTTCCAAAGAAAATACTAAAAACTCATTTTTTCCGAAGAAATTACTGAAGAACAACTTTTTCCGAAGAAATTTCTGAAAACTCATTTTTTTCCGAAGAAATTACTGAAAAACAATTTTTTCCGAAGAAATTTCTGAAAACCCTCTTATTCCGAAGATTTATCCGAAGATTTTACTAAAAAATCACTTATTCCGAAGATTCACATTTTTTTTCTGAAAACCCAATTATTCCGAAGATTTATCCGAAGATTTCTCTGAAAAAATCATGTTTTCCGAAAAGCTTTGTTTTTCTGCAAATCCGTGTTTCTCTGAAAACTTCACATATCTCGACTATAAACATACACAACGGTAATAACAGACTCACACATCCTCGCATACCCCACCCTCGACTCTCAGACCAGCCTCACACAAACACAAACACACCTCTCTCACACTCTAACCCTCGACACAACTCAAGACTCAAACTAACAACACTGTTCGACTCACACCCTCACACCTTCGACTCCAAACCAATCTCGACTCTCGACCCACTTACTTAAAAACAAACTCTCAACACCAAAACACAACAAAACATCTCAGTCACTCTCGTCTTCTACACACCCAACCTCGATCACACCTAAACAACACCCTACAACCGAAAACACACCCTCTCGTCTCACCCACCCATTTTTTTGGGTCAAACCCATTTCATATTCGAAGTAAAAGAAAGGATTTTAACAATCATGTTAAATCCAATCTTTGGTTTCGTTGACAAACCAAAAAATCGACACGCAATCTTTATTAACCCTACCTAAGACCACCTACGTGATCTTGAAGCCGATCCCTAGTCTCTTTAGAGGGATTGATATTCAATCAATTTAAGGTGACAAGGGTGTCATTTATTCTCATTTACCATCATGGTATGGGTGATTTGATTTGTGATACGATCAGGGGATGAGATGCGTTAAGAGGTGGGATTTATTATATGATTGATTTGAGATGAAGTTGGGATTTAGGTTGTGGAGATGGTGAGATAGAAAAGAGGCGGTGAAACATATGTTGTGGGAGAGAGAGAAATGAAGTAAGGTCAAGGCAAGGATAATAATGTTTTGAGAGAGAGATATAAAGTCAAAGATATAAGACGGAGGTTCCTATGTGAAGTGTAGAAGAGTCGACGTGTCAAACTGTAGTCCTGGTTTTTCTTGCTTGTTGTTATTTATAAATGGGAGCCACGTGGGTACACAATTTGGCAAAACATTTTTGTCAATTCAAAAATATTTGATTTTTTTTCTAACAACACATCTTAGCTTTTCTTTTTAAGTTAATTTTAGTAAAGTAAATTTCTTTTAAGTTAAGTTATTTTTTTTATACTTTCATATTTTAAAGTTAATTTTGTATTTTGGAGGTTAATTTTTTTTGTACATCGTATTGAAGCGGGTATTTAGAAAAAATCAAAGTGGTAAAATATTTGACGGGCCGATCATTATATTTACCGTAGCTTGGATTTATTCGTTGACGGGCTTTATTTTTAGAGTGAGCTGAGTTTGAATTGGTCTCCGGTTTATTTTATCATCGTTTGAGCCGATCACGAAATTTTTGAGCCGAGGAAAAGATATATTACCCAACAAAGATCCAAGAATTTTTCATTGAACGATATGGATTCGTTGACTTCAATAGTTCACGAGGGAGAACTACAACACATGCAACTCAAAGAGATCAAATTGCGTCAAAAATCATTGGAAATCTTTCACGAGCTCAAGACACATCTTGCACTTCTTTATCCGCGCAACATGCCTGAACTTCCAGCCATGGTTCAAATATTCTTTGGCAAAGTGGATAATTTTAAAGAGAAGATTTTTAATAATTTGAATGAGTTACGGTTGCAACTTGAAAGGGAAAATCTTCATGAGGTTAAAGCAAAGTTATGTCTAGAAATTATTCGCACACAGTTTAAGGACTTATTTGCCTCAACAATGGTACCTCCTTTTGATTATTCGACTCCAATCCTTCACCAGCTTTTCAACGCGCATACGGGGTGTCAGACTGAAACCTTTAGAAGTGATTTACTCAATCACATCAATATATTGAGAAGTGTATTGAGGCCAGGATCGTTAATTACAAGGAGATACGGTTGAAAAAGGGTCAGATTTAAAGAATCAAGGAGTCGTCTAAGTCATTGAATGCAGCAATACCTCATGAACATGAAGGAGAGACATGCTTCAAGTTGTCGTCAAAATATGATTACATCTGCCCCGAGCAAGAAATAGGTGCCAGTCTGGTTGTCAAGGTAAGAAATGGCAAGGAATCAGGAGGAACGCATGAAACAAGCAGCAAGTCACAAGCACCAATTGTTCAGGTGCCAAGGTTCAACAATATACAGCATGTTGAGCTTTCTGAACCTAATTATGCCAAACATGGGATGAAAAAGAGTGATAGCGATACCACTTCTGATTCATCCGATATGAGTCATAATGGGGGAGAAAGTGTTCATAATGTTAAACATCATGATAAGTGTCTTATGACTGCTTCTTTAAATAATTCTGATTCTAGGATTAAAGAGCTTGAAACGATTTTAGCTCAGCAATCCAAAGAGCTTGAGGATGCCAAAATTGAATTTTCAAAGAAAACGGAAAAATTTGAAACGTATTTTGAAAAACTTGAAAAGTCAAACGTTGTTCTTGAACGAAAATTAGATCAAACTGTTCTAGATTCTAAAGCTGAAAAGGATAATCTTTTGAACCAAATTAAGTTGCTTGAATCTAAGTTGGCATCTCAAGATGAATTGCTCAAAGAGAATGAGACTTTAGGGGCTCAAGTACAGGAAAAGGTCTTTGCTATAGCTGCGTTGAAAAACGAATTGAGGAAAACCAAAGGAACTAGTGTGGACACTAAGCTTGAAAAACCATCAATCTTGGGGAAACCGCCTATAAATCAGTTCGTTAGACAACCGAATGCATTTAGATCCGAGCGACCACAATCCTCGAGACCGCGGTTTGCCTCCCAAGTTGATTTGGTTCATCTTTGTAGACCAGTCACTCCTGCAACTAAGCCCAATGTGACCAAAACAGCTTTAGCAAGACCTAATCACATGATTGACTCTAGTTTCTCTAAAAATACCAAGACCACGCCTAGAACTAGTTCAAATGACGTTCACCATAAATCTGGTCTGAGGGAAGTTAAGCAAAAGACACAAGTAAGAGATATGAATTTCAAACCTAGACAGATGCCTTCTAGATTACCCGACACTGCTAACAATAGCATGTCAAATCCTAGGAGAATCAATCAATCGTCCAGGAATTCTAGATCTTACTCGAACATTAAATATGCTACTTGTAAAACATGTAGAAAATGTGTCTTTACGGCAAATCATGATTCTTGTTGTGACACCCTAGAACCGAGGTCATTAACGTTACCCTAAATTACGCTAATTTTTGAAATTTTTAATAAATTTTAATTTCTATATTTATAAGTATTTTGGTTAAAGCCGATGTTCGAGGTTATAATTTTTACGATTGACGATTCAAGAAGGATGATGACGATTACGATCCCGATGGATGCCCAATTTTATATAATTATTGACGATTTATCGATAATGTAATTTTTCGAGAATTTTATTTACGGTTCGTGTTAAGTTGAGTCGGGTGAGTTTTATAGCCTTCCGAGTACATTTAAAGTATCCCAAAAATATTTTGGAGTGTTCGAGATGATTTCCGACTCCCGTAAAATTTTCAAAATTGACTCTGAGTCGAACCCGCAAAGTTTTAATGGCGTTTTTAACTTAAGGCCAAAAGAAAGCCTTAATTGCACATTTGGTCCTTCCAAATTTACAAAAAGGGGAAGGAATGCACACATTTCACAAAACACTTAGAAATTTTTTTTGGTTCTCTCCTCTCTTCTCCCTCTAGCCGACGGTTACCCCCAAACCACCAAGAACACCATCAAATTTTTTTTTCACTTGATTTTCATTGAAATTAAGGTTAGACCACATCTAATCTTGTCATTCCCCACATTTCTATGTACTTAAATCCCACATGCATTCAAATAAATTTTCCAAAAATTTTCAAGATGATTCAAATCCGTTTTTGAGGCTAATTGTTGTGATGCATGTTAAATTCATGTGTAATGGAAGCATAATCACCAATAAAACCCACCAAAAATCAATTTGGTTGTGGTGACTTGGTCACCCAAACCCCACGGCACAAGGGGTGTTTGGGGAGCCATGGTGGTTGATGAATTTTGAGCATTGTCTTGTGTTTGGTTTATTGTTTAGTGATGTTTTAGATAGGTTTAAGTGGTTGCATGTTCGTTTTTAGATGATTAGGATTATGAGGTTGGTTGATCAATAGGGGTAGGACTGAAAATTTATGTTTGGTTGTGATTAAGGAAGCTTAGGATGATGCCTAGTGGTGATTATTAGGCTTGGAATCGAGTTTAAACATGGTTTTGGTGTAGTCAAATTTAGGCAGAAACTTTGAGGTCATTTCATAAAAATTATTTTTCCTACAGGTCTTGAAAACTAAATGTAGTTGTAGAGGGTCTTTTTATCTTTAATTTGGTATAAGGTAGAGCCCGTGACTCAAAACGAGCTAAAAGTTATGAGGTTTTAAAGATCGAGTACCGGGAGACGAGGACTTTCATAATCCGAATTTATGTATAGTTTTAGTCAAATCCCGAGGACCACAAGTATGAATTGATAAATGGTCAAGGGTCAAAATTTGGTCACAAACCTGTATAAATGGGTCTATAAGTTGACTTAGGAGTCAAAGAAGTCAAAGGTGCATTTCATATAGGTCAAAGAGGTCAAAGTTGGTCGAAGTACAATTTCAACCCGTAAAATGTAGTTTTTGAAAAGCGTTGCGTAACGAGTCGTAAAAGTAAAAACTTTTATTGGGATTAAAAACATGTTATCTACAGGTCTTATAGGATTTTTGAGAATTTTTTCAAATTTTGTAAGTATGGTTAAATATGGTAAAACAGCCCGTACTTTCGGTGAGTACCGACGGAAATGGATAAAAATGGATAACGTAAATAATAAGAACGAATGGTATAAAATGATTAATGCTTGTTGTTTTGTTTTGGCGTGAGTTATAATTGTCCTAAGTGACTAGTACTTATGTATTTTATACAGTACCGTAAGGTATTTAAAATGAGATTACTCATTACGCGTTATTTGTGATAGGTGTTGATTTACCCGGGCATCCGTAACATCGTCAGTGATCATCTCTCGAACTACCGACTACTTAAAATATAAGGTGTGAATTTATAGCCTCGCTTATATTTATTTCAAACTGTTTTACCCGCGAGGGAAATGCATGCTAGTTTTTAAAAGGAACGTATATCATGAATGATTGTTAGACCCGGAAGTTGCCTTAGAAATTGTGTTGAGTACCAAGTTGCCAAAGACCCTAAATTCATGAACTATTAACTATTGTCCTGCCCTCGAGTAGGGGGAAATAGCCGCTTATGCAATTTGTAGTACTACGGGGCTAACGACCCAATGCTAGCCGAGAAGCTGTACGTTGAGTAAGTTCTGCGGTAGATTATCTTGTATGAGAAATAAGGTATAATTGCAACTGATGCCTTTAGAAGGGGCACTGGTTTCATCTGAATCACGCCGGTATTTATTACGCGGGTGATTGAGTTAACGGATTAGTGTCATGAGCTTAAACACAATTGTCAGTATCCTGAATATAGATTGTTTGATCGACAAGTCTATAAATGATCACGAATGGTTTTTATTTTATATACGTTCAAATTGATTGTAAAACCTATGAATTCCACTCAACGTTTTCGTTGACCAAAATTCTGGCATGTGTTTCAGGTAACCGCTGAAGTGTAGAATGGAGCATGCATGGGATGGATGTTGTGTGTATGGCTTGGAGTCCGCTTGTTTTTCCTCCTTTTTCTACTTAAACATTTTAAATATTAATGTGATGTTGTTGTAAACTGAAATTCTTGGGTTGAGATTCATGGGGACCGAAAACACTAAACTCTGTTGTACCAATTGGGGTTGGAAAAACCGTGGACATGTATCATCTAACAATTTTTAATTTCAAGTTTTAAGTTGACGTCTTTTTAGCGTCGTTTGATATATCTTGTGTGCAATGAATACTGTGTAGCACCCAATGTTGTAGTTCCGCTGCGCATAGCATTTGTGGGGGTGTTACAGATTGGTAATCAGAGCCATGAGTTATAGAGAACTAGGTCGTTTTTGAAAATCCTAAACTATAACTTTTGGTGTCGTAAGAAATGGTCCAAGCACACACAACTATCCTGCATGGCTCCGGTAAGATTTATTTTTGTATTCATGGCATTTGACGTATACTTTTGAGTGAAGTATATATGTGGGTAATTATTACGTAAGTATGGAGATTACTATATGTAGACGTTGAATTTTACGTGGAATATCCGACATCGTAATTTTTGTACTAATCATGCATGAGCATCATATTATTACATTTCGGGCATATGTACCACCTTTGCATTGCATTTGCATGCATGTATTTATAACTATTGTATAATTACTTATGTACCCTCCGAAATTCGCTGTTATTGCAGGAATGGACGAGGTACCGCCTAATGATAATGGAAACGATTACGTCGTAGGTCACGAAGGGGGACCGTTTCCTCCGAACCCGCCGGACAATGATAATGGATGGATCGCTCCAGAAGAGGAAATAGGGCCGGAAAATGACAATGACGAAAGTGAGGCGGATAATTTTAGCATTAGTAGTGACGAGAGTGAGGATTCTGAAGAAGAGCCCGAGGAGCTAATGGATGATGGCATTCCCGAGAATGCCGTAGGCCAGACCGAACCCGATTTGTTTCAATCTCCGAATTCGCCGAAGGGTTATGAAGTACCACCGACCGGTCGATATGAGCAGCAACCCTTTAATCGCCCGATGGACAATTGTAAGGATTATTTGAGAACAGTGCTAGGATTGGTTAGAGTAAGTAATGGGAGCAGTGGAGAGTCCAACAAATCATCCAAGTCGCCATCGATTCATGAGAATATTGCAAGGGTCTACTTTCCGAGACCAAGACACTACTGGGATCCCGCAGGTCGTTTGAGGAGGATGGAGAGGTTGATGTATGAGCGGTTTGTAGTTAAGACCCGGGTAATTAGGAGGTTTGATAAGAATGAAAGGGAACATCAAAGACTGTTGGAAAGGACTGCAAGAATTGCGTATGATGGGATAGTAAACAAAAGTGACATCAACAGTCTAAAATCAATGGTTGCAAATTTGAGCGCTAGTCTTGACCGTGTTAGGGAGGATCAAGTGAGGTTGTCGAGGATGCAGAGTTGGGAGCATCGTGTGAGAGCATCATTGCCCCCGGATTGGAGGTTCGTGGACGATTTGGAGATGGAGGCGAATGACTTCATGATTCAGCCGCCTACTAGAGGTGCTTGTATTACGGTGGGAAGTCAGGTAGCGATTGAGTGTGGATCCACATCAGGGACGAAAAAGGAGACGGAATGTGGGCCGGATGATAAAGGAAAGAGAAAAATGGATGATGTGGATGAGGACGATAGTGATGAGGAACCCGAGGAAGACGATGACGAGCCGCCATCCAAGAGGCCGTGTGGATCACCACATGCCTAGTTACTTATTTTGTATTTTTCTTTGATCATTGTAATAGAACTGTTTTAGACTTTTGTATGATGGTATTATGACGAGAAACTTAAGTACTTGAGTTTTGTGGTGAACGATTGTAGTGGCAATACTTGTCACGATTTTGGTTAATTATCAGTACAATCCATGTTACCTTTCATGATCTGTGATATGTCTTAAATTTGATCTTTTGTGATGTGAATTGATGAATATTAGTAACTCTATAGTGATGTGTCGTTGTATGTATATTATGTCTGGGAAACTTGATATGTATACTTACATTGTTTTTCTATTTTCCCTGTCTTGCAGAAAGAGATATTCGATAACACCATGCCTCCAAAGTTGACCGCCGATCGTGTAAACACCATGATTCAGGAAGCTATAGCAAATGCGTTGGAAGCGGACCGAGCTGGGAGAAATCAGGACCAGGGAAGGAACGCGGGGAGACAGCAAGCCCCGAGAGTGTGTACCTATTCTAGTTTTATGAAATGCGGTCCCACGCAGTTCCGTGGAACGGGTGGAGCTTTAGAACTTAGACGATGGTTGGAAAAGGTTGAAAGTACGTTCGAAATCAGCGGTTGTGCAGAAGCGGACAAAGTGAAGTTTGCGGCTGCTACGTTTCTTGATGATGCGTTAAGTTGGTGGAATACCCAGGTAGCTATGGTTGGATTGGCTGTAGCGAATGCAAGGACGTGGAATGCGACAAAAGCTCTGTTGACTAAGAAGTTTTGCCCGGAAGAGGAATTGGGGCAATTGGAGGATGAGTTGAGGCACTTGACCTTGAAGAACAACGATATCGCTGCCTACACTAGGAGGTTTAATGAATTAAGCCTTTTGTGTCCAGACATATTTGCCAATGATGCCAAGAAAATGAAACAGTACATTAAGGGTTTATCCAGCAATATCAAAGGTGAAACAACTTCGTCAAAACCTGGATCGTTTGATGAAGCGGTCCAGATGGCTCACGCATTGATGGACGTCAAGCTCCAGGACAAGCAGAACTCCATTGCTGAAGGCAACAAGAGGAAATGGGAAGCGGCACAAGGTAATCAATCCCAGGGCCAGAACCGAGGTGGAAATCGAAACAACCATGGTCCGAACCAAAATCAACAGTTTAACCAAAGAAGGAATGAAGGGATGAGGGCAGTGACGAACCCTAGAGGAGTAAAAGTGAATCCCCATTGTGGTAGGTGCAATTTGTATCATGTTGGGAATTGCCCGCCTGCATGCGGCAAGTGTGGAAAGGCAGGTCATAGGACATCTGGTTACCGAACGGGAGGAGTAGCCACTGGGGCGAATGCTATCAGGATGAGGGGATGTTATGGTTGTGGAGAAAGGGGTCATGTGCAAGCGAATTGCCCGAAGGCAGGAAACAAGCGGGGAGGTAACAATGCGGCTGCTGTGTATCAAGTGGGAACGGCTGATAAACCACAAGGTCCTAATGTGGTTACCGGTACGTTTTTGCTAGACGCTTGTTATCCTAGTATTTTGTTTGACTCTGGCTCCGACAAGAGTTTTGTAGATGTTAAATTTAGTCGTCATATTGATAGAGAACCGGTGTTGTTAGCGACTAGTTATAATGTTGAGTTAGCCGATGGAAAAATTGTTAGTACGAATTCTATACTGAAAGGGTGTACCTTGAAGTTAGGAAATTACGCTTTTAAAATCGACTTGATGCCTATAGAGCTAGGATCGTTTGACGTGATTGTGGAAATGGATTGGCTAATGGCGCATAGTGCTATGATCGTCTGTGGCGAGAGATTAGTTCAGATTCTGTTGAGGAATAAAGTTTTGACGGTTAAGGGAGACGAATGCACTTCTCGTTTGAAAGTGATTTCCTGTTTGAAAATGATGAAGTACGTAGAGAGCGGATGCGATGTGTTTTTGGCACAAGTTTCGAGTGATGGTGATTTAGAGGCGAGGATTGAAGAGGTACCTGTTATTTGCGAGTATCCGGAAGTTTTTCCAGACGAGTTGCCAGGTTTACCACCTACCCGTGAGGTCGAATTTCGAATTGATTTGGTGCCAGGAGCTGCGCCGGTTGCGCGTGCACCTTATCGCTTAGCACCATCTGAGTTAAAGGAGTTATCGGATCAACTGAAGGAATTGATGGACAAGGGATTTATTAGGCCGAGCTCATCACCTTGGGGAGCGCCAGTGTTGTTCGTAAAGAAGAAAGATGGTTCGTTTCGGATGTGTATTGACTATAGGGAACTCAATAAGCTGACGGTTAAGAATCGGTACCCATTGCCGAGGATTGACGATTTATTTGATCAATTGCAAGGTTCCAGTGTATACTCAAAGATCGATTTAAGATCAGGGTATCATCAACTGCGTGTAAGAGAGGAGGATATCCCTGTAACTGCCTTTCGTACGCGGTATGGACACTTTGAATTTCGAGTGATGCCGTTTGGGTTGACAAACGCGCCTGCTATATTCATGGACCTCATGAATCGCGTGTGCAAGTCGTATCTAGATAAGTTTGTTATTGTTTTCATCGATGATATACTTATTTACTCTAAAAGTAAGGAGGAGCACGAGAAGCACCTAAGAAAGATTTTGGAGTTGTTAAAGAAGGAGAAGCTGTATGCAAAATTCTCGAAGTGTGAGTTTTGGTTGGAATCAGTGCAGTTCTTAGGTCACATGATAGATAGTAAGGGAGTTCGTGTGGATCCTGCCAAGGTCGAAGCGATCAGGGAATGGTCAGCACCGACAACGCCGACTGAAGTTCGACAATTCCTTGGTTTAGCTGGGTATTATCGAAGGTTTATTGAAGGATTTTCGTTGATTGCAAAACCATTGACAAGGCTTACCGAAAAGAATAGGGCGTATGAATGGGGAATTGAGGAAGAACTTGCTTTCAAAACGCTCAAGGATAAGTTATGTTCCGCACCGATATTGTCATTACCTGAAGGAACCGAAGACTTTGTAGTGTATTGTGATGCGTCTCGTAAGGGTTATGGAGCGGTATTGATGCAACGTGAAAAGGTAATAGCCTACGCGTCGAGGCAACTGAGGAAGAATGAGGAGAACTACACGACGCACGATTTGGAATTAGGAGCTGTATTTTTTGCGTTAAAGTTGTGGAGACATTATTTGTATGGGACGAAGTGTGTTGTATTCACTGACCACAAGAGTTTGCAACACATTTTAGATCAAAAGGAATTGAATATGCGACAAAGACGATGGGTTGAACTACTAAGTGATTATGACTGCGAAATTCGCTACCACCCTGGCAAGGCGAATGTTGTAGCGGATGCACTGAGTAGGAAGGAACGGGAGAAACCTTTGAGGGTTAGAGCTTTAGTAATGACTGAGAGCGTTGACTTAACCGAAACTATACTGAAAGCTCAAGAGAGAGGACTAATGAAAGGGAATGTTGAAGCTGAGAACTTGGGACGAATGTTGAAACCTCTTTTCGTGATTAGGTCAGACGGACTGAGATATTTTGAGAATCGGATTTGGTTACCGTTGTGTTCATCTGAGGAAGGAAAGCCTGGAGTTCGAGAATTGGTTATGAACGAGTCGCATAAGTCGAAGTATTCGATACATCCTGGATCGGATAAAATGTATCACGACCTGAAGAAAGTTTATTGGTGGCCGAATATGAAGGCGGATATTGCTCGTTACGTTAGTAAGTGTTTGACTTGCGCGAAAGTTCAAGCAGAACATAAGAAACCATCTGGATTGTTGGTACAACCAGAGATCCCAGAATGGAAATGGGAGAAAATCGCTATGGATTTCGTGACGGGTTTACCTAGAACTCCTAGTGGATGTGATATGATATGGGTAATTGTGGATAGGTTAACGAAATCTGCTCATTTCTTACTTATGAAGAAGACGGGCAGCATGGAAAAGCTAGCCAGTGTGTACGTGAAAGAGATCGTCTGTAGACATGGAGTACCGTCATCGATCATTTCGGATCGCGACATTAGATTTACATCGGAATTTTGGAAATCGCTTCAACGTGCGATGGGCACTGAATTAAGTTTAAGCACGGCTTATCACCCGGAAACTGACGGCCAGAGTGAACGAACTATTCAGACGATGGAGGACATGCTCCGAGCATGCGTGATTGATTTTGGAGGAAGTTGGGAACGCCACTTGCCTCTAGTGGAATTTTCGTATAATAATAGTTATCATGCGAGTATCAAGGCAGCACCGTTCGAAGCATTGTACGGAAGGAAGTGTAGATCGCCTGTGTGTTGGAGTGAAGTGGGGGAAAGTCAATTGACTGGACCCGAAATGGTTTTAGAAACGACAGAGAAGATTGTGCAAATCAAGAACCGACTACTTGCTGCGAGAAGCCGACAGAAGAGTTACGCCGATAACCGAAGGAAACCGTTGGAGTTTGAAGTTGGAGATATGGTTATGCTCAAGGTATCGCCATGGAAGGGTGTAATTCGTTTTGGTAAGAAAGGAAAGTTGAGTCCGAGGTATATTGGACCGTTTAAGATCGTCGAACGAATTGGACCAGTAGCGTATAAGTTAGAATTGCCGAACGAGCTTAGTGCTATTCACGACACGTTTCACGTATCGAACCTGAAGAAGAGTTTGGCGGACAAGGAATTGGTGATTCCTTTGGACGAGATTCGACTGGACGACAAAATGCATTTTGTGGAAGAACCTGTGGAAATTATGGACCGAGAGGTCAAGAGGCTGAAGCGTAGTAGGATTCCTATTGTGAAGGTCCGATGGAATTCTAAGCGTGGACCGGAATACACTTGGGAACGTGAGCACTTTTTCAAGGAAAGGTATCCTCATCTGTTCCAGTAGAACGAAATGTGAGTACAAGAAGAGGCGAGCGCTGGGACGTCGCTCTCTTTAAGGAGGGGTGGATGTGACACCCTAGAACCGAGGTCATTAACGTTACCCTAAATTACGCTAATTTTTGAAATTTTTAATAAATTTTAATTTCTATATTTATAAGTATTTTGGTTAAAGCCGATGTTCGAGGTTATAATTTTTACGATTGACGATTCAAGAAGGACGATGACGATTACGATCCCGATGGATGCCCAATTTTATATAATTATTGACGATTTATCGATAATGTAATTTTTCGAGAATTTTATTTACGGTTCGTGTTAAGTTGAGTCGGGTGAGTTTTATAGCCTTCCGAGTACATTTAAAGTATCCCAAAAATATTTTGGAGTGTTCGGGATGATTTCCGACTCCCGTAAAATTTTCAAAATTGACTAGTGAGTCGAACCCGCAAAGTTTTAATGGCGTTTTTAACTTAAGGCCAAAAGAAAGCCTTAATTGCACATTTGGTCCTTCCAAATTTACAAAAAGGGGAAGGAATGCACACATTTCACAAAACACTTAGAAAAAATTTTTGGTTCTCTCCTCTCTTCTCCCTCTAGCCGATGGTTACCCCCAAACCACCAAGAACACCATCAAAATTTTTTTTCACTTGATTTTCATTGAAATTAAGGTTAGACCACATCTAATCTTGTCATTCCCCACATTTCTATGTACTTAAATCCCACATGCATTCAAATAAATTTTCCAAAAATTTTCAAGATGATTCAAATCCGTTTTTGAGGCTAATTGTTGTGATGCATGTTAAATTCATGTGTAATGGAAGCATAATCACCAATAAAACCCACCAAAAATCAATTTGGTTGTGGTGACTTGGTCACCCAAACCCCACGGCACAAGGGGTGTTTGGGGAGCCATGGTGGTTGATGAATTTTGAGCATTGTCTTGTGTTTGGTTTATTGTTTAGTGATGTTTTAGATAGGTTTAAGTGGTTGCATGTTCGTTTTTAGATGATTAGGATTATGAGGTTGGTTGATCAATAGGGGTAGGACTGAAAATTTGTGTTTGGTTGTGATTAAGGAAGCTTAGGATGATGCCTAGTGGTGATTATTAGGCTTGGAATCGAGTTTAAACATGGTTTTGGTGTAGTCAAATTTAGGCAGAAACTTTGAGGTCATTTCATAAAAATTATTTTTCCTACAGGTCTTGAAAACTAAATGTAGTTGTAGAGGGTCTTTTTATCTTTAATTTGGTATAAGGTAGAGCCCGTGACTCAAAACGAGCTAAAAGTTATGAGGTTTTAAAGATCGAGTACCGGGAGACGAGGACTTTCATAATCCGAATTTATGTATAGTTTTAGTCAAATCCCGAGGACCACAAGTATGAATTGGTAAATGGTCAAGGGTCAAAATTTGGTCACAAACCTGTATAAATGGGTCTATAAGTTGACTTAGGAGTCAAAGAAGTCAAAGGTGCATTT
This sequence comes from Glebionis coronaria, assembly GCA_025667525.1. Lineage (NCBI taxonomy): Eukaryota > Viridiplantae > Streptophyta > Magnoliopsida > Asterales > Asteraceae > Glebionis > Glebionis coronaria. The sequence continues at coordinate 207,062,186 of CM046876.1, forward strand.
CATATAGGTCAAAGAGGTCAAAGTTGGTCGAAGTACAATTTCAACCCGTAAAATGTAGTTTTTGAAAAGCGTTGCGTAACGAGTCGTAAAAGTAAAAACTTTTATTGGGATTAAAAACATGTTATCTACAGGTCTTATAGGATTTTTGAGAATTTTGTCAAATTTTGTAAGTATGGTTAAATATGGTAAAACAGCCCGTACTTTCGGTGAGTACCGACGGAAATGGATAAAAATGGATAACGTAAATAATAAGAACGAATGGTATAAAATGAGTAATGCTTGTTGTTTTGTTTTGGCGTGAGTTATAATTGTCCTAAGTGACTAGTACTTATGTATTTTATACAGTACCGTAAGGTATTTAAAATGAGATTACTCATTACGCGTTATTTGTGATAGGTGTTGATTTACCCGGGCATCCGTAACATCGTCAGTGATCATCTCTCGAACTACCGACTACTTAAAATATAAGGTGTGAATTTATAGCCTCGCTTATATTTATTTCAAACTGTTTTACCCGCGAGGGAAATGCATGCTAGTTTTTAAAAGGAACGTATATCATGAATGATTGTTAGACCCGGAAGTTGCCTTAGAAATTGTGTTGAGTACCAAGTTGCCAAAGACCCTAAATTCATGAACTATTAACTATTGTCCTGCCCTCGAGTAGGGGGAAATAGCCGCTTATGCAATTTGTAGTACTACGGGGCTAACGACCCAATGCTAGCCGAGAAGCTGTACGTTGAGTAAGTTCTGCGGTAGATTATCTTGTATGAGAAATAAGGTATAATTGCAACTGATGCCTTTAGAAGGGGCACTGGTTTCATCTGAATCACGCCGGTATTTATTACGCGGGTGATTGAGTTAACGGATTAGTGTCATGAGCTTAAACACAATTGTCAGTATCCTGAATATAGATTGTTTGATCGACAAGTCTATAAATGATCACGAATGGTTTTTATTTTATATACGTTCAAATTGATTGTAAAACCTATGAATTCCACTCAACGTTTTCGTTGACCAAAATTTTGGCATGTGTTTCAGGTAACCGCTGAAGTGTAGAATGGAGCATGCATGGGATGGATGTTGTGTGTATGGCTTGGAGTCCGCTTGTTTTTCCTCCTTTTTCTACTTAAACATTTTAAATATTAATGTGATGTTGTTGTAAACTGAAATTCTTGGGTTGAGATTCATGGGGACCGAAAACGCTAAACTCTGTTGTACTAATTGGGGTTGGAAAAACCGTGGACATGTATCATCTAACAATTTTTAATTTCAAGTTTTAAGTTGACGTCTTTTTAGCGTCGTTTGATATATCTTGTGTGCAATGAAAACTGTGTAGCACCCAATGTTGTAGTTCCGCTGCGCATAGCATTTGTGGGGGTGTTACACTTGTATCAAGAAATTACTTAATGAGGTGAACTCCCGTGCTAGAATTAAATCCCAGTGGATAGCTAAAATCAAACCCATCGGTAAAGTTTGGTATCCCACTGATAGGTGTGTAAACACCCATCTTTTCTACCACTTAATTACAATAATAACCGGACCAAAACATGTATTTTATGTCTTTTTTGTCGGAATTATGCGTGGTTTGTGTTTTTGTTGTGATTTAGGACGAAAAGGTGAAAAGTGGAGAAAACACGGAAATTCACGGGCATTTACGAACTTTTATTGAAGAAAAAGATGAAAGACGAAGTCGAGAAGTCAAGAGTGCAAAAGGAACGAAAGTCCACGACCAATTCTGAAGATTTATCGAAGAAAAAGTCAAAAAACAGAAGTTTATCAAAAGCCGAAGAATTCAAGTCTATTTTATTGAAGAATTTAAAGACGAGTTCAAAGAAATCCCGAAGCCAAAAGCCCCTTAAGTCCAAGTTTAAAGAAGATTAGAAGAAAAGGACTAATGGTGCAATTAATGAAGACTATATGCTTAAGGGCTTAATCTTGCATTTAACAAGAAATGAAGGAGGGGAGGAAGCTTCCTTAACCTCCCCTATATATAGATTAGATGAGTTAATTGTTTTTCTTTGTTGGCTAATAGTGACAATTAGTTCTTCCACTTTTAATTACCTTGCACCTTTAATTACCTTGTCAATTTAAATACTTGTCCAATTTAATTACCTTGTCTTGCACTTAATTACCATTTAATTTCAAGTAAGTTTTTCTTTTAATTCTTGTTAATCTTTATCTTTATCTTGTTGATCTCATTCTACCTTTCTTTAATCTTTGTGTTGATTTGTTTATGTTCATGTTCTTAATTTTTGTTGCTTTATTTAAGTGGGTTTTGATTATCTTGTTAATTTTATTGTTTTGGATTGATTGTTTATCATTTATAGTCGTTTTTTTACTTGTTTGATTTAATCTTTTGGTTGATTTGCTTTAGATTTAATTAGATCCGTATGTATTCTTTGTGCCGTGTTCTTCGCTGCAATCCCCTTCCCAGGATCTGATCTTCTTTATTCCAAATTAAGGGTTTAGCAGAGATTGCTATTCGGAATATCCATTATTCCGAATAGGAGGGATTTTCCGAATAAGAAAACATTCCGAATAGGGTTATTTTCCGAATAGGAAATCTTTCCGAATAGATCTGGATTTTCCGAATAGAAATTTATTCCGAGTAAGGCTCATATTCCGAATAGGCAAAGATTCCGCATAGAGCTGACATTCCGAATAGGCCTGAACTTTCCGAATAGCAAGTTTTTCCGCACAGGCTTTTATTCCGAATAAGTTTAATATTCCGCATAGGGAACTATTCCGAATAAGCACCTTTTTCTGCATAGTGACAGTATTCCGAATAGGGGTTTTATTCCGGATAGGGACTTATTATTTTCAGTTTCTAATTTCAAGCTTTAATTTTCCTGCCTTTTTACTTAGTCGCACTTTAAGTTTAATTGCCTTAGATTTAATTTAGTCTTGCCTTAGTTTAAGTTTTAGTTTTAGTTGCGTTTTAAGTTTACCTTAGTTAGATTTAAGTTTGCTTTATTTACATTTAGTGCCCTTTAATTTCAGTCGAGCTTTTAATTACTTGCACCATTTACTTTAAATTAGTTTTAGATCTACTTTTAAGCCCTTTTACTTTAATTGTTTTTGCACATTTAATATACTACAACGACACAACTTTTGTTTCACCAAAGAACAGCTGAGTCGCACATAGAACCTAGATCAATTCGTTAAGATACTGAGAACACGAACTTGAACTTTAATTTTTATACAGGATGTCAAAAGTCTTGTATCAAATGGCACCGCTGTCGGCTCTTTTCCTAAAGATTAACGGTTTTCTGTGAGAGACGCGTTGCTTTTTGGGATCCGTTCACTTGTGAGCGTTATTTTTCTTGCATAAAAAGTTCAAAAAATCATAAAAATAAAAAAATTGATAAAAAACCATAAAAATTAAAAATTTCAAAAATCCAAAAAGATTTTATCTTTATTGTGTATATATATTGTCCTTGTGTTTGGTTTTGTTTTCTTTTGCATTTTCAGGTGTATGCGTACTAGATCTTCTAATTATGAAGAGCCCGAGCCTCAAGAAGATTTAGATATGGCAGGTGTCAACAACAACATTCCACCGCACCTCAATAATAATAATAATAACAGCAATGCTCTTCCACAGCCCGATCTTCGGACCATGGAGGAACTTTGTCAACCAACAATGTTTGGACGAGGAGGACCGATTGCGCCGATGCAAATCAACGCTCCTGAGTTTTCGTTGAAGCACCACATGATTCAGCAAGTGCAAACAAACCCATTTAGAGGATTGCCTGATGATGATGCCAACAAACACCTCGACAAGTTCATTACAATCACCCAAAGCATGAAGTTGCCTGGGGCCACAATGGATGTTCTTCGCCTACAACTCTTCCCACATACTTTATCGCATCATGCCGAGAAATGGTTTGATCGTCTCCCGAAGAATTCTATTCACACTTGGGATGACATGACTCAACGCTTTCTTTCGCGCTACTTTCCACCATCCATGGTCACAAGCCTTCGCAATTAGATCAGCGGTTTCATGCAAGATCCCGATGAATCTCTTTTTGACGCTTGGGAGAGATATAATGTCTTGATCGATAGATGTCCAAACCACAACATGCTCCCTGTGTCCCTAATTGATACTTTCTACAACGGATTGACTTTTCGAGATCGTGATACGATCAATGCAGCCGCCGGTGGCACATTCATGAAAAGGAGACCCGAGGAGTGTAGAGAGTTAATTGAGAACATGACTACTCACCATAAGAACTGGGATTCCTCTGCTTCTTCTAGGAACAACCCGAGAGTCACTGTTTCCTCTACCTCAGCAAACCCTGAGATGACCGAACTCACCCGCATGATGGCCGAAATGAGCAAAAGTATTACGCTTCTCGCTTCAAACCAACAACAACAACAAGTTAAAGCGGTTGCTAATCCTTGTGAGACATGTGGCGGTCCTCACTCATACACCGATTGTCCTTCGACACAAGGAATCCGGAAAATGTGTATGCTGCTTATGGTAATTATTCACCGGAAAATTACCAAGCTAGACAACAAGGGGATAGAAATCTGCTGAGTTACCGATCCAACAACTACCTTTCACCCGGTTTTTCTCCTCAAAACCAAAACCCCGCCAACAACTACAATAGAAGCAACCAAATCCCACCAAGAGCTTCTAACCCTTATCAACCACCCACCCAACAACACCCACCCATAAACACAGATGTTGATGCCATAATGAGAACTCAAGGTGAGCAAATCAAGAATCTACAGAGCCAAATAATCAATTTGAAAGGAGATATATTGAAGCAAGGAAATGACATCAGAACCGAGGTTCGTGATAATATCCAATCTTCCTTCAGCACTCAAACGACTGAATTAAAGAATCTATTGGCTAGTTTCTTGCCCGAAGCTCAACCTTCTTCTTCGGGTTCTCTACCTTCAAACACCGTCACCAATCCGCGAGCTAATGTGAGTGCTATAACTACGCGTAGTGGAATTACCATTGTCGATCCACCTATCCCACCACCATCATCTACACCTCCTCCACCACCATGTATCCCTACTCCTCCTACACCTGGTAGTAGTACACCATTACCGTCTCCGCCTCGTCATGACGATGTATTCGGAAGGACCCTTCCACATCACAACCTTCACCAACTACACCTTCACCGTCTCCCTATCAACCTAGAATCCCATACCCTTCTCGCATAGGCAAGACCAATGATCTAACCAAGAATGATTGTCAAGTATCGAAATATGTGGATATGCTATCTAAAATGACCATCAACATTAGCCTTGTTGAAGCACTTTGCCACATGCCGAAATTTGTCAAAGCATTCAAGGAATTGCTTAGCAAGAAGGAGAAGCTGATTGAACTCGCCAACACACGCTTAAATGAAAACTGCTCAGCAGTGATTCTTAAAGAATTACCGGAAAAGCTTGGAGATCCCGGTCGTTTTGTGTTGCCTTGCGTGTTCAACAAAACTGAAGAATTTACTGCCCTTGCTGATCTCAGGGATAGTATTAATCTTATGCCTTTGAGTGTTTGGAAAACACTATCATTACCCGACCTCATTCCAACAAAGATGACTCTCGAACTTGCAAATCACACTCTCTCTTACCCCGTTGGTATAGCCGAAGACGTGTTTATCAAAGTTGGCACATTTACTTTCCCGGTCGATTTTGTCATAGTTGATTATGAAATGGACCCTCGTATTCCTTTAATACTTGGTCGGCCATTCTTGAGAACCGGACGAGCTTTAGTAGATGTGGCCGAAGGTGAGTTAATCTTACGAGTCGGGGATGATTCAAAAGTTTTTAAAATGGGGAAGCTTACAGGAAAATCCTTTGGAAGTCGAGAATCAGTGAATATGATTAATGTGCTCGATGACTTTACCGTCTACGACAATCCTCTATTCGATTCTTCCATTGATAATCCACTCTTTGAAGATGATGTGGATAATTCTCGCTCCACTTTGGAACCTTCTCCCATTTATGATTCGCCACCGATCTTCGATGCTTATGATGATAATGATTCTAGCTCAGATTCGGATGATTTTGATTGTACTTCTGAGTATCCCGAGCTGCCCACTTTTGATGATTTCGATGAGGCTGATACTCTCTCGGGCGATTCTTCACTTGATGAAGATCCTCCATCACTCGATCCTACTTTGGACGATTATTCATTTGAGGAAGATTTCTCTGAATTTCTCAACACATACTTCCCTCATGAGAGTGATGCCCCTCCTTTGGACTTTGAAGATTATCGACTTGATCCTACTTTGGATTTGAAGCACATTCTGTCAAAGGAGAAGAAACCGGTCGACACCGAAATCCGTTGCACATATGAGATGACACCTCTTTGTCCCACTTCTGAGGACGAGGTTGTGCTTCTTTGCGGATCTTCTTTACACTCGGCTGAGCCTGAGTGCTATTTTCCCTTAAAGGAAAAGGTGTTCGACCCCGGTATTGAAGTCTTTAAGCCATCTCAGTATCCACCTGATGAAATAAAAGGAAAAATCTTTAGAACCATTGAAGACATGCTTGCACCACTTCATCATTGCTTCTACCGTACTCCATCACTGCTTAAGGGAACCTTGCCTACTCTTCTTTGGCTTGCCTTGTTCGCCTTAAGCTCATGCTTATTGATGGATGAAAACTACGTCTTCGATCCTGGTGGATATGTTTCATGTTTCTTCCGTTGATGATCAAGGTCGAGTCTGGCTCACGACTCGGTTAACAAAAACCAAGCGCTTCTTGGGAGGCAACCCATGCATCTATCTTTTCGCTTTCTTTACCATAAGTGTAGGGGGGCCCTTTGGTTTGTTTTCCTCTCCTCACTTCTTAATCAGGGATTCGAGCTTCAATGATCCACTCTTGATGATTCTTGACGACCCGTGATTCCGTGTTCTACTTCTTCCCGGTTCTATCCTAAACTCTTTTCGATTCACTATTTTATATTTTCTCCATATTAAAATAGGAATCTCTTTAGTGGTCTTTTCCTTAGCGAGATTTAAACAACGTGCACAATTCCCTAAGTGTAGGGGAGTTTACTCCCATATGCTTAAACATTGAGGACAATGTTTATCTTAAGTGTAGGGGGGATTTCTATCGAAGTTAAGTGGTCTTTTCATTGTATTTGTCCTCATTTTAACTGGAAAATCAATTTTTCGACATTTTTCAAAATTTTTGATCTATTTTGGCCTATTAGTTTTTATCTTTGTGTAGTTATTTTCTTGCCTTATTAGAATAAATGTTTAATAAGTGGTTTTAATTTTCAAAACGTTGTGAATCTTTTGACTCAATCCGAGTTTACTTATCTTAAGTTACTCTAGCTAGTATCCTTAACGTGTTTAAGTCAAGTTTTGCTAGGCTTTTATATAGGGAGCTATACAACGCGAAAGTCTTAACTCTAACGAGTTAAGAACAAGAACTTTTCGCAAGTTCCTATAATTGATCCTAGAGAGTCGTTTATCAAGGGAACTTTAAGATGCAATTTCTAAACTTGAAAGAGTCTAAAAATTTGTAAGATCCTATAGGCGACTCGAAAACCCAAAACTTTGATTTAATAGGCTAAGTATCCACGAGTCTCATTACTTGAGATTTTAAACTGTGGAGAACGAGAGATGATAGAGCCAATTATAAGTTCGGTATTCTTTCGTGAATTTATGTGAGTTAATTATAAGCCTATTCTCCCATCGCTTGCTAACAATTTATCTGCTAATAAATAAGGTTGTACGATTTGAAAAGTTACTTAGCTTCTAGCCCCAAATCGTTTAAAAGTTGCTCGGTATGGATTAGAGTTCATAGCCAAGGCATAACTTATTGAAGCGGGATGCGAAGATTGGCGAGTCCGAAAAGGCCCTAACAAGGCATGAGGGCTATATTTTGTTGCTAAAGATCCAAAAGTGATGTGAAGAATCATTTATCGAAAATCAATATGAAGGATCGAGACACACGACGTAAAGCAAAACTCCCCAAAAGTCATGGAGAAGTGTATCCGAAAAGACCCTAACAAGGTATGAGGATAAATAGATCCAAGTCATAAAAGGAGGCGGATCGTTGTATATCAAAATCCAAAATAAAGATTGGAGAAAAATGAAGAAGTCGTGGTCCAAGTATGAATCTCTCAAAAAGTTCAAGTGAAGAAATTCCAATTATGAAGAGAAGACCATTATTTCATGAACGTCTCTCAAGATTTGAAGTATGAAGTCGTTGCCAAATATCGGTCCGAGAAAGGTCTCAAATCGCGAAGCAAGTTATGCCAAGATATGAACTTTATGAGGTCCGGAGAAGCAGTTTTAAAAGATTTGGTCCTTTAGCTAACTATTGATTAAATCGTTCACTTTATTTTCAGACTAAATAACTATCGAAATAAGTCAAACAATGCATCCTCGTGATCATTCAAGACAATAATAAAATATAGGAGATACACCTAGGAAGAAGGGAGTCTAAGTGAATAATTGGCCCACATGAGTTCGTGTTAGTTTACTAACTTATAATAACAATGATCTCGTTTTTAAGCTTGGTTTGGAGAAAGTGAAAACTTGAGGATGATGATTATTCATAACAATTCCAAAACCCAAGGAATGCTTTTGATTTCTTTACTTTGAATGTTTATAGTTTTTATTTCTTTAATAAAGGCCAACGTGGATTGATTATGATGAAAAATGTAATATTGCTTTGTAACTAATGCACTGCATGAGGACATTGCAATGGTCAAGTGTAGGGGATTTGATAGGTGTGTAAACACCCATCTTTTCTACCACTTAATTACAATAATAACCGGACCAAAACGTGTATTTTATGTCTTTTATGTCGGAATTATGCGTGGTTTGTGTTTTTGTTGTGATTTAGGACGAAAAGGTGAAAAGTGGAGAAAACACGGAAATTCACGGGCATTTACGGACTTTTATTGAAGAAAAAGATGAAAGACGAAGTCGAGAAGTCAAGAGTGCAAAAGGAACGGAAGTCCACGACCAATTCTGAAGATTTATCGAAGAAAAAGTCAAAAGACGGAAGTTTATCAAAAGCCGAAGAATTTAAGTCTATTTTATTGAAGAATTTAAAGACGAGTTCAAAGAAATCCCGAAGCCAAAAGCCCCTTAAGTCCAAGTTTAAAGAAGATTAAAAGAAAAGGACTAATGGTGAAATTAATGAAGACTATATGCTTAAGGGCTTAATCTTGCAATTAACAAGAAATGAAGGAGGGGAGGAAGCTTCCTTAACCTCCCCTATATATAGATTAGATGAGTTAATTGTTTTTCTTTGTTGGCTAATAGTGACAATTAGTTCTTCCATTTTTAATTACCTTGCACCTTTAATTACGTTGTCAATTTAAATACTTGTCCAATTTAATTACCTTGTCTTGCACTTAATTACCATTTAATTTCAAGTAAGTTTTTCTTTTAATTCTTGTTAATCTTTATCTTTATCTTGTTGATCTCATTCTACCTTTCTTTAATCTTTGTGTTGATTTGCTTATGTTCATGTTCTTAATTTTTGTTGCTTTATTTAAGTGGGTTTTGATTATCTTGTTAATTTTATTGTTTTGGATTGATTGTTTATCATTTATAGTCGTTTTTTTACTTGTTTGATTTAATCTTTTGGTTGATTTGCTTTAGATTTAATTAGATCCGTATGTATTCTTTGTCCCGTGTTCTTCGCTGCAATCCCCTTCCCAGGATCTGATCTTCTTTATTCCGAATTAAGGGTTTAGCAGAGATTGCTATTCGGAATATCCATTATTCCGAATAGGAGGGATTTTCCGAATAAGAAAACATTTCGAATAGGGTGATTTTCCGAATAGGAAATCTTTCCGAATAGATCTGGATTTTCCGAATAGAAATTTATTCCGAGTAAGGCTCATATTCCGAATAGGCAAAGATTCCGCATAGAGCTGACATTCCGAAGAGGCCTGAACTTTCCGAATAGCAAGTTTTTCCGCATAGGCTTTTATTCCGAATAGGTTTAATATTCCGCATAGGGAACTATTCCGAATAAGCACCTTTTTCCGCATAGTGACAGTATTCCGAATAGGGGTTTTATTCCGGATAGGGACTTATTATTTTCAGTTTCTAATTTCAAGCTTTAATTTTCCTGCCTTTTTACTTAGTCGCACTTTAAGTTTAATTGCCTTAGATTTAATTTAGTCTTGCCTTAGTTTAAGTTTTAGTTTTAGTTGCGTTTTAAGTTTACCTTATTTAGATTTAAGTTTGCGTTATTTACATTTAGTGCCCTTTAATTTCAGTCGAGCTTTTAATTACTTGCACCATTTACTTTAAATTAGTTTTAGATCTACTTTTAAGCCCTTTTACTTTAATTGTTTTTGCACATTTAATATACTACAACGACACAACTTTTGTTTCACCAAAGAACAACTGAGTCGCACATAGAACCTAGATCAATTCGTTAAGATACCGAGAACACGAACTTGAACTTTAATTTTTATACAGGGTGTCAAAAGTCTTGTATCGCCCACTGGTAGAACTTTCACTCTTGTAGGAAACGAGTGCCCTTTAACTAGGATAGTCTCCGATTCTACTAAGTCTACTAGGGAGGAAACTGATAAAGATGATACTTCACTTAAACCTGAACTTAAGGTTTTCTATAAAAGGAAACGTTTGCCAGCTAAGACAAGTGAATCAACTCCTCAGGTCACCTCTGGCACAAGTAAGGCCAACTGTGAACCCCCACTTGCTTCTAAGATAGATATCGCTAACCCATATCCAAGCATGCAAATTCCTAATGAAAATGCAGGTACCAAAGAGGATGTTCCAAAAGAACGAAGCGGTCCAATCATTGTATACCATTAAATTACGGACACTCTCAGAGTTTGGTTGCTAAAGAAGCTGATATCTACGAAACAAGTGTCTCAGGGTATTTCCAATTATGCTTACAGCACACGAGGACTTATAGTCACATTGCAGACTATAACTCCATCTTCAAAGAAAGGAAGGTTTATCGCCGATGATAAACTTATCCTTACAACGAGAAATTATTTTTTTCTCGGGCACGAGCTATTATTAAAATTATTCAAAGATTTTAAGCTCGTGTATATGGCTCCTCGTTAAATGAAAGACGATGACCCAGACTTCAGAGACAGGGAAGTTTATCTACGCAACGATAACCTACCCTCAAAACAAGAAATTAATTTTTCTCGGACACGAGCTTATCCTAAAACCATTCAAAGGTTTTAAGCTCGTGTATAAGGCTCTTCATTAAATATCGGATGATGACCCGATCTTCAAATAAAGGAAAGTTTATCGCCGATAATAAACTTATCCTCAAAAACGAGAAATTAAATTTTCTCGGACACGAGCCTACTTTAAAACTATTCAACGGTTTTAAGCTCGTGTAAAATTGTTCATTGTTAAATGTCAGACATTGACCCGTTCTTCAAATAAAGGAAAGTTTATCGCCGATGATAAACTTATCCTTACAACGAGAAATTAATTTTTCTCGGGCATGAGCTTATATTAAAAACATTCGAAGTTTTTTAAGCTCATGCACAATGGCGTATAATCACATTTCAGATTATGCCCCGGACCTCAAAGAAAGGACAGTTTATCGCCAATGATAAACTTATCCTAACAACGAGAAATTAATTTTTCTCGGGCATGAGATAACATTTAAAACATTCGAAGTTTTTAGGCTCATGCACAAAGATTTACAGTTAAATGTCAGACTGTAACTTGGACTTTAATTTTAGGATAGCTTATCTTTAAAGATAGCTTATCCTCGAAACGGGAAATTAAATTTTCTCGGTCATGAGCTTGTATTAAAACATTCCAGGTTTTAAGCTCATCAAGGAAAGTGTATCTTTTAAATAAGAGAACTTTTCCTCCTAACGAGAAATTCACCTTTCTCGGTCATGAGCTTTACGTTAAAACATTCAAAAGTTTTCAAGTTCATGAAAACGACTTCTAAGTAAATGTCAATTTAGGACTCGTTCTTTAGTTAAAAGGAATGTTTATCGCCGATGATAAACTTATCCTTAAAAACGGGAAGTTTACAACTTCTCGGACTTGAGCTCGTTTTGTAAGATATTCAACATCTTAAGCTCAAGTAATTGGTTTTCAAAACTTTGAAAACAATTTTTCGAGAATTTCTCAAAAGGTTTTTCTAAATCTTTCAAAATTGTGTGTTCAAAAATGTTTTGATAAAAATAGCATGTCTTCTGGAATCGATAATATTTACGATACTAGAAATGTCATTCAATAATGACACAGGGTTGTAAATAAAGTTCGAGCAGAAGTTCAAATGTTTTAAAACATGCTCAAAATGGTTTGCTATTATTTCAGATAGTAACCCGCTTTTCATACTCTAGTCAAGCATTTCACCAGAAAGCTTTGACTCAACAACGGGAATTAATTTTATCGGGCATGGTTTACTTTATAACCATGTGAGGGATTGTGTTTACGTTATAACACAATCTCACACGAATATATGTATGATTTAGTGCATTTATTTGTTAAAACAAGAGAAGTCTTGTTTTTTATAAAGTTATCATCTCCACCAACCGTAGCAATTTACAATTGATATCTACATACTCGACGATGCGACTACTCAAACGGCGACTACAACTCTTTCAATAGAACACGGGTCAACAATTGAGGGGGAGCAATTGTCCAGCATTAAGAATCTTTGACGCCGAAAGTGCCAAGTTCACATGTTGGTGTCAAGACAACGATATCAATCAAATGGAGTCAAGAGATAACTTCAGACGTGATGAGGCGACCAACATTCGTAAACAAGAACCATGTGCTTCTTTCATATGATGTTCTCCATCATTCAGGTCCAACCTCATAAATCGCTAATCTTGTGATTACATTATCATATATGATCTTTGCACGTGATAAATACCTTACACTTGTGTTTAAAAGGTATTTAATTTAAGTTTCAAGTACACCCTCATTAATTTGAGGGGGGGCTTGTGTAACTCATGAAGATAATTGGCTTTGCATTTTTCTTCCCAAATTTTCTTAAAATGCTATTAAATCAATTGATATTAAAAAAATCGATTGGGTTAATATTTTTACTATGGGGGAGAAAATGTGATTTAATATGGGAAATGATTAATCACAAATGGTTTGACTTAACGTGCTAGCTCATCCCGACATGTGCGAAATGTTTTCGGATATCGTGGCATATGTTAAGGGGGAGCAAAATGGATTTGCACTTCAAAATGGATTTCATGGTCACATAAACTTACCCAAAACATCTCTATTCACGACGGTGAAGATTGTGGTGACATAAGGATGGTAGGATAGGTTAAAGTCCAATGATTCATCTAGAACCGGAGGAATCTTCCCAAGGACATTCCATAGCTAGAAATAGTAGTCCTTAGGAAAGATGGAGAAAGATTGTGAACGTAGCTGAATGCCGACGAAGTACTTAAGTTAGCACTGGAACAATCATAACAAGGTGCTAGTGATGACGTATTGGTAAGCATTGAAGGGGTTGAAGAATGAAAAAGAATTGTAAAGATAAAGGGTGTAAAGAAAGAAGCCCTCCTTACAACTTAGGTAGAAACCGGGTCAATACATATGCTATTAAGATCATTGTTTAATGATTCTTGATATTGAAGACAGACATCATGGACCTAGTGATGCAAGGCACAACCCATCCCAGCTAACTCATATATCTCTTAAATGATATTTGTTTTAATCACACGGAGACAACGCATTATCTGTTGATTTATTCACTCCGAATAAATTGGTATTGAAATGGTGGCACTCCTCTCCAGCCTCCGATCACTAAAATCCAAAATGCACGACCGAGTCTAGATCCATTTGAGATCATCAAATATCTCATTAGGACACACTATCATATATCCTTGCTTCCTCACACACTTTGAAAAGTAAGAAAGATCTTAAGAGTCCTACGCAAAATCTTCATGATCTTGCCTGAACATCCGAGTAATACGAAAGTATTTACACTGAAGATGGAAATCCTTCTTGATCGAATATCAAAAAGCTCATGGTAGGTGACTTGTGCGATTCTTTATGAATCAAACTTGTGATAACTGGAAAGCAACAGTGGTGTAGTTCTTAAATGAATTTAAACACGTTCCAGGCCTCTACGCAATATCTTAGTGATCTTGCAAGAACAATCAGAGTGATACTTTAGTATTCACAGTGATGAGTGGAAATCCTTCTAGTGTTAACCTCAAACAGCACTTGGTAGGTAACTTGCAAGATTCTATACGAATCAAGCTCGTGACAACTGGAAAGCAACGATGGTGCAGTTCTTAATTGAACTTCACTTGTTCCAAGAACATGAATTGACGGCTTCAAATCGTGCGGATATTATTATCCAAATGATTCACTCTTTATGTTCGCAGTCAGCTTTGGACGGTCGAATAAAGAGAACGGGTTTACCCGCGAAATCTTGTCAAGGAGGTTCTTAATTGAAACTACCTGTCACAAGTACGATGGTTAATATCGTCCAACGGTCTTCACCGACCGGAGGTAAAATGCTACCGATTTAGAATGAAATGTTCAAGGCCATTTCATCCGTGTATATGTTTTGTTGCTAACTGTCTTATGCAGCGTATCAAGAAGGTGGCATTGCGGTGTACAATCCAGAAGAAGTCGTCACCACATGCTAATACTATATGCACTTAATACTTCATCAAATTCTAGAAAGTTTAAAAGTCAAGTCTTCTGCTGTATGAAACTCTAAAGCTTTCAAGAATTTATAAAAGTATAAGTATGTGGAACATGAAGTCACGAGGAGGCAAACGTCACAAGTGATGAATGCACAAGGTCAAAGCAAGGACACATGCTCAAGACCAAAGTCAAAGATCTCATCAGCATATTCACAAGAACAAGATCGAAGACTCAAGCATAGTATGCTAGGTTTAAGATTTTGTAAAATGGTGTGACCTCCCTTTGGGGGAGATTGTTAGAAATACGTTTTTCCAAGGAAAGTCTCGGTCACATCATTATTAGCGTAGATCACGAGCTATAGACTATTTAGGACATTTTAACTTGGAGTGACCTCCCTTTGGGGGAGATTGTTAGAAATACGTTTTTCCAAGGAAAGTCCTGGTCACATCATTATTAGCGTAGATCACGAGCTATAGACTATTTAGGACATTGTAACTTGGAGTGACCTCCCTTTGGGGGAGATTTTTGGAAATACGTTTTTACGTATTTAGAAAGGATCGGTCACTCCAATGATATTGGGCTCGTGATCTAATATAGCCCATATAGCCCACATGTAGGGTGGGCTATATAAACCCCCTCCTAGCATGTTAGGAGGGGTCGAACACTACACATTTCATTAATCTAATCACTTTCTCTCTCTATACCTCCTCCTTCTCTCCTTTCTCTCTCTAGTTCTTTCTTCTCCATTTCCATTCAATAGATATTTCATAGATTGCTTAATCCTAAGAAACTATGGACCTACAATCATGTATACAACTCAATTTCCCCAGGTAATTCTATACTCATAAGCTACTGGTCCGATCTTTCCAAAGATCATCAATGGACCTACAAAACTCTACATCAACTCTTCCATTTTACCAAAACATACCACCCGTTACTATGGGTGAAACTTCCTACATAACTTTGTCACTAAACTCTAGTGGTTTCCTCCTTTCCAACATAGCATCCCTTGTTGCTCTCATCCTGTCCACAAACACCATTACCACTTTAGTAGCCTCTTTTACCAATTCTAGTCCACAATGTGGACAACTCACCCTATCCTTTCATATAGTGCCTCAAATGGCATTCATCATATTCTAGTATGATAACTATCATTATGAAAACTCAGCCATCGCTAAAGAGTTTCCTAACTCCCTCTAAATCAATCACTCATGCCCTCAGTGTAACTCCTAAGGTTGTATAGATATCTCAATTGCCCATCCTTTTCCAGTTAGCTGGATATACTCATATCCAATCATGTTCATCAACTCCCTTTAGTCTGTACCCCAAACTACTTAAAAATTCCAATTTCCTTACAAAGTGACCTATGACGGTCTTTCACATATCCATTAGTTCTTCCAATCCAAATAAACTTATGATCTATACACATCATGAAAAGGACGGTTATCTTAGTTAGTCTATCAACTGCCATCCGAACCCATGCAACAACTACTTCCATTAAATTTGGATAGCTCATTAGTAGCACCTATACACTTCTTTCTCACTTTTCTTCATGATTTTTTTTATACCCAACACTTCCTTTATACCTACACAATGTCCTACCTTCAAGGTCATATTGCTCCTCATCTTGTCTCAGTTAGACCAAGCCCTTCGTCCCTATGGCACATCACACCTATAACTCCTCATCCATTCGATTATCGATACTAAGCCTCCCAATCAATCAGTATAGGTCAGTGCCATTTCCTTTTCCACACTACGATAGTATTAGCCTGCTTTGGGCTTTATTCTACTCATTAGGCTCTACCAAAGTTTTACCTTCGGTTCCTATCTCAACCTATTTTATTCATGATCCGCTTCCATACACACTTCCTTCTTCTTCCTCAACTCCTACCATACATCACGATGTGATGCTTCCCATTGTTTTTTCCCTTGCCATAATCCTTCATGAGGCATTCCATACATATTTGGATAACTTTTACGCAAAACCCTCTATTCCATCACATCCGTGCGCACTCCTTCCAACTTCTCAACTACGTGACTACTCACTCCTCTTGAAATATGAGATGAATTAGTCAGTCTATCGACTATCACCCAACTCTCGTCACTTTCACCAATTTCGTCCTTACATCGCCCTTTCTAAGCTAATCCTATCTATGTAGGAAGTATAGTCTACGTCCCTTTTCTCCATATGATTATCCAAGCCACGCAACATACATGTTGACGCGTTCTCTACTTTAGACAACTCAACTCGTGCAACCTACATCCTTCATCCAAACCACCCTAATACGTCATCCATATAGTTCAAGTTTGTCTCAGCTTAACTTCATTCTTCTTATTCCATATCTCATCAACCATGCTTGCCTTTCCCAGATGGTACTTGGCCTTGCAATTTTCTTTTATCCCTTAACTCCACCCATCACCTTTTCCAAATGTTCAATCAAGATGATTAAATATGTGTTGGAGACGTTCGTGATCTGTATAGATCATTCTCTACGTCTCGTACCCCAAATGCCTCTAGCATTCTAGGCAGATATAACAAGTCCAGTTCCACTAACTAAGTCTATTTAGTCATCTATACGCCAAAATTTTCCAAGTAGCTTCACTTGTTTTTTTTCTCACAACCAGTTCTCCTACTCCCTCCTAATAGGGACAGACTAGAGTTTCATGTGATTCCATGCGGATCACACTCTCAACTTATACCCACATTAGTTTCCATTTGTCTACTAAGCCATATTTTGAATTCTTATTCAAATCTCATACTTCTACTTTGATCTTTCACCCAACATGAGGTACTTTCAATCATCATCTTCTAGGAATACTTGGTTCTACCCTTCCATGGTTCTCCCTTATTCCTAAACTATCCCGTCCAACAAAAATTCCATACTTCATTCATCAGATCTATGGAAATCACTAGTGCATTGGATAATGCATAGCTGTCTCTTCCAAAGATCTTTCATAACACCTTCACAAAACCGACTCTCTAATCACTTCTCCATGAAACTTATTTAGCTTAGCTTCACTTCTCATCCCTCGATCCCCTTGTTACTTCCACGAGTTCTTAATCCCCCATGTCATGTATTCATTTCATCACGATCCCCCGGTTCAGCTCTTTGTAGCTCCATTCCGATACTCGATCTGCCCTTCTTCGTCACGAACCATGCGTAAATTTCCCATCATAGTGCTTGTCACCTTTCCAGTCCTTGCAACTTTTGTGACTCCTTCGAAATCTCTTGCATCCTTCTTGCAGCCGACACGTAGTCCTTTCAGTTCTTTGCTTCACGATGTAGCTCTTTGCGCACTCCTTCTCGTCTCCATGATGTTACGTAGGAACTTCACACTACCAGTAGCTTCTAACTTTAACTCATCTACCACAATATTTCTAAAAGTACTTCAACCCAAAACTATACCAATCCCTTGCGTGTTATTTACCCAACCTTTCCATTAGTATAAACTTTCTACTTTACTCTCATATCCGCTAGTACTTTCATCAATCTCTTAATGGTACTTCAACCAACTTCTCATAGCATGACTTCTCGTTCCCATGACCACTCAACTAACTTTACTTACTCCCTTATTCCCGTAACTAATCTAAGTTTCAAAACTCCACAAATCTTAATCATTCCTTCAACACAACCTTTAAACCAAAACACATCTCTCCATTATAGTATCTAACCATAAGTAATACTACCCAACTCTTCATCCTAATGTTCCCATAACCGTATAAATAAATCAACCATGACGTGTAACCAAAGAATTCCAAAAAATCGTGTCCCAAAATAGAATATAGGGTAAAACGAACCCTAGCCAAAACAACTGAAAACAAAACAATGTAATCCGAACGATCAATGGAGTGTGCCAAAAACGAAAAATTTAGACTCTTCACGATTAGTATAACCAAATCTCGATACCTTAGAATTTTTTTTTTTACATTCGTCCCAATTAGTTACTTCTCATAAGAACCAAACTTCAATACTACTAAAATGAATCATACTCATTTTAACCAATAACTCATCGTTTATCTTCATCATTTTATCAAGATATCAACTAATTAGTATACTACAATCTTGTTCTAACCATTATCTTGTTTACCCATATTAAACTTATTTCACTTGTTATTATGAAACCAATACATGTTTATAAAATACACTTTTTTTACTCTTTCCGTCTTAGTTAAATTATTCTAAAATGTTAACTCCACTTAAGAAAATTATTGTAAAATTTCTTTACCCCTGATAGGTCTGAAAACACCCATCCTTTTACCACTTATTTCTTGCTAAAACAAGACCAAAACGCGTATTTAATGTCATTTGATTGGAATTATGCGTGGTTTGTATGTTTGTTGTGTTTTCAGAGCCAACCGGATAAATATTGAAGAAAACATGGGATTGCACGGGTTTTATCGAAGAAAAAGACGAAAAGACGAAGTCTATAGTCCAAGAGATGCAAAAGATTTGAAGTCAATGGGCCTATTTGAAGATTTATCGAAGAAAAGGACCAAAGATGGAAGATTTACATATGTCGAAGAACTCAAGTCTATTAAACGAAGAAATTAAAAGACGAGTTGAATTTATTCATCGACAAATCCCGAATCAGAATCAAAAACGTCAACTTTACTGAAAAGACGAGAAGACAAAAAGAAAGGAAGAAAGCCCACTCACCAACCAAGTCCATGGCATATAAATAGAGGATCCATTCCCACACATTAGAACTAGTTTTTTCATTCTCCTTTTTTTTTCTTTGTTTCGTAGGAAACCAACACCATTAAGGTGTTGGTGATTGTTCATCTTTGTTTTCACAAATCTTATAAGTTTTAATCTTTCCTTTTGTTTGTTAAACCTTAATCCTTTAATACAAGTCTTCCTTTAATCTTTTTCTTCTTTTCTTATTGATCTTAAGTTTTAAGTTTTAATTTTGTTGAGTTTGATCTTCAAAAGTAAGTGGGTTTTATGTTTTTGTTGATTTGATTTAAAGTTTACTATTAGTAGATGATTGGTGGTTAGTTTTGTTTAATCTTTGGTGAAAACTTTGTTGATTTTGGTTCAAATTCGTCTTATTGTATTGTTACTGTTCTTCGAGTTCTTCAAATCCCCAGATTCCGAACGAAGCCCTATATTCCGAACCAAGGATTGAAGTTAACATTCCGAACGAAGTGTTTTCCAAGTTTATTCCGGACAAAGAGTTTATTCCGGATGAGTTGATATTCCGCATCAACCCTATATTCCGAACCAAGTGATATTCCGAACGAGTAAAGTATTCTGAATCAGTGAATTATTCCGGATCAAAGAATATTCCGAATAAACCTTTTATTCCGAACGAAAGTTTTCCTTTCTTTATTCCGAACCAAGCAATATTCCGATCCAACAAATTATTCCGAATCAAGCTTTTTAGTATTTTATTCCGCATAAAGCCATTATTCCGAATCAAGGCTTTCTTCGAATTATTCCGAACGAGCAAGTATTGCGAACGAAGCATTCTCTGTTTATTATTCCGGATGAAGCAAAACATTCCGAATGAAGGTTTTCTCCAAACATTTTGGATGAACATATATTCCGGATCAGATACTTATTCTGGATGAAGTGAATTTCAAGCTATTCCGAATGAGCAGATTTATTCCGCATCAAGGTTATTCCGAATGAAGCCTTTTCATTAAATATTTCGAATGAGCCTTTTGCCTTGATTATTCCGAACCAGCAAATATTCCGGATCAGTTGTTTTTCAAGTAAAGGGTATTGTACTGTTACTGTTTTAGTGTTTAATTTTAATTCAATTAAAGCTTTATTTTTAATTGTTTTTGTTAACTGCTTTTAGTTCATTTTTATCTCTTTACGCATTTAATCCCTTCTAGTAGAATAGAAAACCAAACCCGATTTTAGTAACCAAGAACGATAATTCAACTTTCAGCCGTGATCAATTCGAGAAGATACCGAGAAACGAACTTTCAACCTAGCAAAATCTTTTGTATAGAATGGCGCCGCTGCCGGCTCTTTTCGTAAGGATTAACGTTTTTTTGTGAGAAAATTGGATTTTGGGATCCGTTCACCGTGAACGTTACTTTTTCATCATTAAAAATTTTCAAAAATCCTAAAAAATTTAAAATTTTCAAAAATACCAAAAAATAAAAAAAAACATAAAAAACCAAAAAGATTTATGCTTTGTTATTTCTTTTGCAGGTGCATGCGTACACGATCAACGTCTTATCCCGAGCCCGAGACTCTCGATAACTTAGACATGGCCGGTGTACACAACAACAATAATAATCCACCTCAAAACAACATGAATAATAACAACAATGAACCTCTACCGGACAATCGTCCTATGATCGAACTTTTACAAGCACATGTAGAGGGCAACAACGATTCTATTGTCATACCCGCGATTGTAGCCAACAACTTTTAGCTCAAATCCGGCTTCATTCAAATGGTCTCTGCTCAACCATTCTTGGGGCGTACCATTGATGATCCTCATGACCACAACAAAAGGTTCCTTCAACTCACGAATACGGTCAAATTCAATGGGGTTCCACAAGAGGTAATCCGCTTACAAATTTTTCCTTTCTCCTTAGAGGGACAAGCCCGGCACTGGCTTGCAAAGGAACCTCCACAAAGTATTCTTATGTGGACGGACTTAGAGACCAAATTCATAAACTATTTTTTCCCACCCTCACGTACTACCGCTTTGCGGAATGAAATTATTAATTTTGAACAAAAGTACAATGAGACTTTTAGTGAATCTTGGGACCGTTTTAATGACCTTTTAAGAAAGTGCCCACAACATGGTTTTACCAAAGTGCACCAAATTAATTCTTTTTACAATGGTTTAAGCATGAATGACCAAGATTCACTAAATAGTGCCTCGGGGGGTAATATTTTGGTTAAGTCTTCTAATGCCGCTTGGGATATTATTGAGAATAAGTCTAGAGTGCAAACCAAGAATGTTCGGACCAATACCGCTAGTGCTAGAACTAGTGACAATGACAAGATACTTGACAAACTTACTTCGCTTATTGAATCACTTGTTGTCCACACCGCTAACAATACCAAAAGCATCAACGCTCAAAACGCTCAAGTCAATGCTGTAAGCCAACCATGTGAAATATGCGGGGGTCCTCACTCTTACACTACTTGTACCTCCACCCAAGACTATCTTTGTGAGAATGTTAACGCAGCATACGGTACCTATCCTCCGGGAGGCTATCCAGCCCGCCCTCAAGGAGACCATAACTTGCTAAGTTATCGTTCCACCAACTTTCCTTCCTCGCCCGGTTTTCCTCCAACCAATCAAAACCAACAACAAAACCTTAACCGAAACAATCAAAACCAACCTCGAGCACCAGACCAACCACCTCAAAGACAACCATATCCACCTCAAAATCCGACTCAAGTTTACCAACCCGCTGCTTACCAACTACCTGCTTATCAAGCACCTCCTCCTACCCAACCCACCGTTTTAAACCACGAGGTCGAAACGTACATGCGGATGAATGATGTGTTGGTGAAGAATCTGCAGACCCAGATTATTAATTTGAAGGGCGGCATGGTGAAACAAGGAAATGATCTTAGAGCCGATATGTGAAACTCTTTGAGTAGTCAAACTAATGACTTAAGGGACATGATGGCTGGTTTCTTCCAAGGTAATCAACCCTCTTCTTCGGGTACTCTTCCAAGTAACACCGTTGCTAATCCAAGAGGGGAGATGAAAGCAATCACCACTCGTAGTGGAAAAGGTACCAAGGAACCCGAGCTACCTATACCTACACCGGTGATTGTGACAAAGGAAAACGAGTCACCTACTCCTATTCCTCAACCTTCTACTTCCCTAATTCCTCCACCTCTTACTTCTACCCCTCCACCACCCAAGGATGTGAGTGATCCTACAATTCCAATGCCTTCCTCTTCATCCGATATACCTTATCCCTCAAGGTTGAGGATAGAGAAGCTCAAAAGCAAGGATGATATTCAAGTTTCAAACTTTCTCAAAATGTTTAAACAATGAATTTCAACATCTCCTTTGCTGAGGCTCTCGCTCACATGCCTAAATATGCGAATATGTTTAAAGATCTTCTTAGTAACAAGGAAAAGCTTCTTGATATTGCTAATACCCAACTTAATGAGAATTGCTCTGCGGTTCTCTTAAGGAAATTGCCAACCAAACTTGGTGATCCGGGTCGCTTCTTAATCCCTTGCAACTTCCCGGGAGTAGAGAATTGCATGGCCCTAGCCGATCTAGGTGCTAGTATCAACTTAATGCCTCTAAGCGTTTGGAAGAAATTATCTCTCCCTGAGCTTGTCCCCACCAAAATGACTTTGAAATTAGCTAACCGTACAGTTGCTTATCCAGTGGGGATAGCCGAAGACGTTTTCGTTGGCGTTGACAAATTCACCTTCCCGGCGGATTTTGTTGTCGTTGACTATGAGATGGACCCTCGGGTTCCATTAATTGTTGGACGTCCATTCTTGAGGACCGGTCACACTCTCATCGATGTAGAAGCGGGTTAGCTTATCATGAGAGTTGGTGACGATCAAATTGTCTTCAACATGGGTAAGATTTCTAAACAGCCTTATTCATACGAGAGTGTTAATTGTATCGACGTTCTTGATGAGGCTTGTGAAGAACACTTTAATGATGCTTGTAAAAGTAGTCTTACCTCTCTTCCTAATGTTGAGACCGTTGCCTCTATTGCTCCATAACTAACTCCATTTGGAGAAAGTGATTTCCTTTTGACTGAATTTGAAGCAACTTTGGGAGATGTGAACTTACTATATGACGATTCTCCCACCGATTGGGATGAAGACATTCGTACCATTGAGAAACTTCTCAATGAGGACCAGATTTCTCCACCATCTCCCAAGGCTATTGCTATCGATGAACTGAATTTGACTACGCCTTCCATCGAAAATCCTCCGGGTTTAGAGCTTAAGGAATTACTGTCCCATCTCGAGTACGTATTTCTTGAAGACAAGAGGAAGTCACCCGCCATCATCGCTAAGGACTTGAAAGAAGAAGAAAAATCTCGCCGTACTTAAAGATCATAAGAAGGCAATTGCTTGGAAAACTTTCGATATCCGCGGAATTGATACAAACTTTTGTACTCACAAAATTCTCATGGAAGATGACTTTAAACCCGCAATACAAAGCCAAAGAAGGGTTAATCCTCGAATTCACGACGTCATCAAACAAGAGGTTATCAAACTTCTTGATGCCGGAATGATTTACCCTATTTTAGATTCGCCATGGGTAAGTCCCGTCCATTGTGTGCCAAAGAAAGGCGGACTGACCGTTGTTCCCAATGAACAAAACGAGTCAATTCCTACTCGTCTCGTT
Organism: Glebionis coronaria; assembly: GCA_025667525.1. Lineage (NCBI taxonomy): Eukaryota > Viridiplantae > Streptophyta > Magnoliopsida > Asterales > Asteraceae > Glebionis > Glebionis coronaria. The sequence continues at coordinate 207,086,083 of CM046876.1, forward strand.
ACTGGGTGGAGAGTTTGTATCGACTATCGTAAACTCAATGATGCCACGAGAAAATATAATTTTCCTCTTCCCTTCATGGATCAAATGCTCGAGCGTCTAGCGGGTAATGATTACTATTGCTTCTTAGACGGTTTCTCCGGGTGTTTTCAAATTCCCATCGATCCTAAAGACCAAGAGAAAACCACATTCACTTGTACCTACGGAACATTTGCTTACAAACGAATGCCTTCGGTTTATGTAATGCTCCTGGGATGTTCCAAAGGTGTATGATGGCTATCTTCCATGACATGGTTGAAGAAACTATGGAAGTCTTCATGGATGATTTCTCGGTTTATGGCGATTCTTTCTCTGCTTACCTTGCCAATTTAGAACGTATGCTTAAGCGGTGTGAAGACACTCCCCTTGTTCTGAATTGGGAAAAATGCCATTTCATGGTAAAAGAGGGCATCGTGCTAGGACATAAAATCTCAAAAGCGTGTCTCGGAGTGGACCGTGCTAAAGTTGATGTCATAGCCAAATTACCTCCACCTTCAACCGTGAAGGGTGTGAGAAGTTTCCTTGGTCATACGGGCTTCTACCGTCGATTTATCAAAGATTTTTCTAAAATCGCTCGCCCGATGACCCACCTCTTGGAAAAAGATACTCCTTTTTTGTTTTCCAAAGAGTGTATTGAAGCCTTCAACCTTCTTAAGGATAAGCTAACTAAGGCACCGGTCTTGGTTACCCCTAATTAGGAGCTACCTTTTGAGTTGATGTGCGATGCTAGCGACTTTGCTATTGGAGCGGTTTTGTGCCAAAGATTGAACAAACACTTCCAACCGATACATTACGCTAGCAAGACAATGACAGGGGCTCAGTTGCATTACACGACAACCGAAAAAGAGCTTTTAGCTGTTGTCTATGCTTTTGAAAAATTTCGCCCCTATCTTGTCCTTTCCACTACCATCGTGTACACGGACCATTCCGCGTTGAAGTACTTGTTAACTAAACAAGATTCTAAACCAAGACTTCTTCGCTGGGTTTTTCTACTTCAAGAATTTAAAATCGAAATTCGTGATAAGAAGGGAGCCGAAAACCTAGCCGTGGATCATCTAAGTAGACTTGAGGATCCTTATCAAGGGGATCATCCGAACAAAGAGATCAATGACTCTTTTCCCCTTGAGACCTTAATGTCTATCAACTCAAATTTTGATGAGACCCCGTGGTTTGCGGACATTGCAAACTACTTGGCGGGTGGAATTCTCATTGACGGGTTAACATCCCAACAAAAGAAAAAGTTCTTTAAAGATATTAAGACTTACTTTTGGGATGACCTATATCTCTTCAAACAATGCGCTGATTTGATTATTCACCGATGTGTTGATGGACCGACAGCTTTAGACATTCTCGAAGCTTGCCACAAAGGACCCACCGGTGGTCACTTTGGTCCCAACTTCACTGCAAAGAAAGTGTTTGACTCGGGATTTTATTGGCCCTCCATTTATCGTGACACTCATGAAATGGTGAAAAATTGTGATGCTTGCCAACGACAAGGCAAGATCACACATAAAGATGAGATGCCTCAAAATTTCATACAAGAATGTGAAATCTTGGATGTATGCGGTATCGACTTTATGGGCCATTCCCTTCATCTAAAGGAAACAAATACATCCTTGTAGCCGTTGAATACGTCTCTAAATGGATTGAAGCCAAAGATTTACCCAGTAACGATGCAAGGGTGGTTTGTAACTTTTTGAAGCATCTATTCGCTAGATTCGGTGTGCCTCGTGCCATTATTAGTGATCGCGGGACTCATTTTTGCAATGATCAATTCGCAAGAGTCATGGCTAAGTATGGTGTCAATCATCGTCTTTCCACCGCATACCACCCACAAACTAATGGCCAGGCTGAAATCTCTAACCGAGGGTTAAAGCGAATTCTTGAACGAACCGTGGGAGAGCATCGTGCCTCATGGGCCGATAAACTTGATGATGCTCTGTGGGCTTTCCGTACCGCATACAAGACTCCTATTGGTTTTACACCATATCTTCTCGTGTACGGGAAAGCATGCCACCTCCCCATTGAATTCGAGCACAAGGCTTACTGGGCCTTGAAGTGGGCTAACTTCGACATCAACAAAGCCGGTGACCTACGCAAAATCTAACTCAATGAGCTTAATGAACTCAGGAATGAAGCTTATGAAAATTCTTTGATCTATAAGGAAAAGACTAAGCTCATTCATGACTCTAAGATTAAAAACCGAGAGTTCCAAGTTGGAGACAAAGTCTTACTCTTCAACTCTTGGTTGAAAATATTTTCGGGCAAACTCAAATCTCGTTGGTCCGGCCCATTCACCATTATCCAAATTTTTCCATATGGTACTCTCGAGCTCGCTCAACCTAATGGACCTAATTGTAAGGTGAATGGCCAACGAGTGAAGTTGTACCTTGGAGAGGACATCTCTCATGAGATGATTCCATCCCTCTCCACCTTTCCTTTGAATTTGTTCGGGACCGAGTCAGGCTCGTGACTCGGTTAACAAAAACAAGCGCTCCTCGGGAGGCAACCCGAGTATCTATCCCTTTCCATTTTACCTCCTAAGTGTAGGGGGACCTATATAGGTTGTTTGTGTTTGTGTGGTGATGTGACTACAGGGATGAATGCACTTTTGGAATCTTTGAAGAATCGTGCTCCCGTGTTATCCGCAATCCGGTTCTATCTCTCAACTATCGTGACTCAATTTTCTTCATACTCGCATTTGAAATTGATCACTTTAGTCGTCTCTTCCTTAGCTTGATTTAGTCAACGTGCACAATGTCATAAGTGTAGGGGAGACTTTTCCCACATGCTTAAACATTGAGGACAATGTTTATATTAAGTGTAGGGGAGACTTCTGTCGAAGTTTTAAGTGGACTTTTCCATTAAAATGCCTTTATTTAACCGGAAAATCATCTTTTTCAGCATTTTTCAAATTTTTAATTAACTTTGGCCATATAGTCGTAATTTTTAAAATTTTATCATTGCTTTCATATGTATATATCCCACAATAAAGTCAAAAATATTAATAAAGTGGTGTAGATAGTTTAGAAGTCTTTGACATAATAGGCCCGTTGCGATTATTTTGACTCAACCCAAATAGACTTACCCAAGTTTATTCTAGCAAGTATCCTTAACCATGTAGACCTTAATTGGTTTATTAGGCTAAGAATCCACGAATCTCATTACTTGAGATTTTAAATTGTGGAGAACGAGAAATGATAGAGCCAATTATAAGTCGGTATTCTTGCACAAGCACACTTGGTGTGATTATAAGCTTTTCCTCCCATGGCCTTAAATGAATAAATGCCATAAGTAGGATTGTACGATTTTATTGAATAACTTAGCTTCTAGCCCAAGATCGTTTAAAAGTTGCTCGGTAATGATAAGAGTTCATAGCCAAGTCATAACTAATGAAGCGGGGCGCGAAGATTGGCGAGTCCGAAAAGGCCCTAACAAGGCATGAGGATTCAATTTTATTGCTAAAGATCCAAGGTGATGTGAAAAGCATTATTCCCAAAATCAATATGAAGGATCAAGACTCACGACGAAAAGCAATCAACTCCCATAAAGATCATGGACAAGTCTATCCGAAAAGACCCTAACAAGGTATGAGGATAAATAGATCCAAGTCCGAAAAGGAGGCAGATCGTTGTATCTCAAAATCCCAATTAACGATTGAAGAAATAATGATGAAGTCGTGGTCGACAAAGTTGGAGTATCCCTCAAAAGTCTCCAAGTGAAGAAACTCTATTAACGAAGAGAAGACCATTATCTCAAGAACGTCTCTCAAGATATGAAGTATGAAGTACATGCCAAATATCGGCCCGAGAAAGGTCTCAAATCGTGAAGCGAGTTATGCCAAGATATGAACTTTTTGAGGTCCCGAGAAGCAGTTTTAAGAGATTTTGTCCTTTAGCTAAATATTAATCAAATCATCCTACTTTGCTTTCAGCCTAAATAAACTATCGCAATAAGTTCAAAAATGCATCTTCGTGATCATTTTAAGACAACGATAAAATATAAGAGATACACCTAGGAATAAGGGAGTTTAAGCATATAATTAAGCCATGTGTGTAAGTGTTTGTTTTGCTAACTTATAATAAGTGATGAGACTGCTTTTATACATGGTCTCATCGTCCAAATCGGGCTTAAAATGCATAAAATATCATTAAAACTGCCAAATATATGCTCGTGTTTGTTACTTGTGTATTTTTAGGTACGGATATTGAGGAAATGGCAAAAGATCACAAGAATCATTCAAAAACGAACACGGGAAACGAAGCCGTACAATGAACCGGGCCCAAGTTTTGAATTTCCAAAAATACCCTTGAAGAATAGAAGATTGTCAAGTTTGGTCCCTCAACTTTTGAAGATTTACACTTTATACCCCTCAAATATTCAAAATTATGAATAGGGTCCCTAAAGTTTGAAGACTATACAAGATCAGCCCTTGGAAAATGAAGAATATGCATTAATGGCCCTTGTTTCAAGTTTATAAAGTTTTTGTGCCAATTTTGACAAGTTGCCAAAAGTTGATACATGTAAAATGGGCGTTGACAGCATTTTTCACAAAGTAAACAAAAGAGAGAAATTGAAGGACCATTTCTGCCAAGACACCTCAACCCACCCCAGCCTATCAAACTTCCACATCACCCTCCACCACCAATCACAAACCTCCACTTCACTAACTCCACCCACGTCAGATTCCACTAAGCTGAGTTTATTAAATAAACTCAGTCAACTTGGTCAAACCACTTAACTTTCCCACCAAACAAGTTTTTTAAAAAAATCTTTTCCCAAAACAGATTAATCCTACTCCTAATTACCCTAGAACCCTAAACCAATCCCAGACTCAATTGTTATTAAACCAAAGGGGTTTTTGTTATGCCACTCCAGAACCTTGATTAATCATCACCCAAACCCAACCCACAACCCAGATTCCATCCACAACACACCCATGTGGTTGTGGGACCCTCCCCTGCACACGTCTCTTTCCCCCAAACCCTATAACCTGACAAATTGAACGACTTAGCTTAACTCCTTGGTCCCCAAGATCAAACAAACGTTCAAGATTAAAAGTGCAAGCTGGCATCTTCACATGGCACCAATTGACCAAGAATTCAGTCAAAAGACCAAGGGCAAATTCGGATTTCCAGATTTTAGGGTTTCTCTTTTGTATTATTTTAATCTATATTCTAGATAGTTCCTAGGATTAGTATAAATATGAGTGGCCTGTCACTCATATGCTTTGTTCCAAATTTTACTCAAAAAATTGTAATCTTTTTAAATATTTATAAAGTTTGGTATTTGTGTTTGAAACAAGTGTAATTCCTTTTATGAGTTTTAGAAATTGATATATTTTTGTTGAGTAATTAATCTGAGTTCCATTGATATTGTGAAACACTTGGTGTGTTTAAGGTTTTTCAAAAGCTTTTTTATTGGGTTCAAATTTAAGAAATCAGAAACTCCTTTGAAGTGAAAGTGGATAAGGAGGGTTAGGATTTGACAGTTTGAACTTGTTTAAAACTTGTTAAGTTTCAAGTTTTTTTTGGTTTCAAAGGTTTTTTTTTAAGTTTAAAAAAAATCAGAAAGTGTTATATTTGGCTTGTGTTTGTTCTTGATTCTTAGCAGGTCATTGGAGATTGTTGATCAAAGTTTCTGCATAGGCCCGGGCCTATAAGGAGGTGGTTCTTCAACCACTAGGGACCTGGATGTAGGTCCCTTGAGGTAAAAATCTTTTACCATTTTCATTTTTCAGTTAATTATGTGATTTGTGTGAATTGCATGAAAAGTTGTTTAAGTTTGTGTGATTTGAGTTCATTTGGTTTAGGATGCATGATAATAGCACTTATAATCAGATTGGATAAGTTTTGTTTGAATTTAGTTTGAAAAAATTGAGTTTCAGTTTGTTAAGGATTGTTTGGATGTGCATATTAGCCAAGTAATTTGAAAGATTTTTGGCTTGAAAGCTGGTTTAATTTACTTCTTAGTGTTGAGATAGGGTGTATGCTAGTTTGGTATTAAGTTTAGCAGGTTTTTAGTCTCAATTGCATGATAAAAGTTTGGTCATTATAGCAAAAAGTTGTCACTCCACTTTTCTGCTTGGTTTATTGAAAATTTTAGCACAAGGATTGATGATCTGTTAGGTCTTAGGTCATTTGAGGGCTTTGCATTTGCTTATATGTGTGTTATCAACTTATGTGCAAGATCTTGAGCATTGAATCCCACTTGTGTGCTAACTGAATCAGCAAAGTACCCCCCCAGACCTGCAATTAGCTTATCAGAAACATTTGGTGCATTTTTGTGCTTGATTTGTACTAGTATTTGCTTGTTTTGAGTTTGTATTTGACTCCTTATACTCCAAAGAGTATAAGGGTGCCTTTGTCCAATCAAATCACCAGCAAAATCAAAGAAACAAGTCCTCTTGTTTCTGTTTTCATTTGTGAAGATAACAAGTTCTTGGTGTTTACAAAATCTTAACCTGAGCACGTTTTTGTTTCAGATTTGTTTTAATCTTGGTTAAAGTGAATTGTGTTTGTGTTTTTGTGAGTTAAGGGTATACATGTTTGAGTTAAAAAGCTTAAAAAGAAAAAAAAATAAAACCAAAAAGGACGTGGCCAGGACTCGAACCTGCGCCACTCCTTTCACAACACTCACACCTTACCATTGCGCCCTTGGGTCTTTTACTGACCAAGGGTGCAAACAAAATATACCTAAGCACGTTTTGTTTTGGCTTTTATAATATAAGCCGTAGCTATTATGGGCTTTTTCAGCTTATTTAATAAGGTTATTTGGGTTAGCTTATTTTTCCTAGGTTAGTAATAGGGTCTAGGATTTTTCTACACTAAGTTTTAATTTTTCTCTTTATTTAATTATTTTTTATCATTTTTTGTTTAGCCGTATATTATTAAATAGATAAAAAATAGCAAAAAGTGTTTTTAATTTTTAGAAATATAGTGTTTAGTTTTTAATTTATATATTTGAGGTTTACAGCCCAAAAGGTTTTCAAAAACTTTTATTTTTAATTTTATTTGATTTTAGGGTTTTTAGACAACTTTAAAATTTAATATAAAATTAACAAAAAGGTTTCAGGAACTTTTAATCACATTTTTTTTAGTTACATTATTTAGGATTTTTGGTAATTTTTTAGAATTTATTTATAAACTTTTTATTTTTTTATTATTTTAATATTATTTTATTACTAAAAATAGAAAGTTTGTTTTTCTACTTTTTCCATTTTTCCTAGATTATAGACATTAAATTATGAACTTTGTAACTTTCCAAATCTTTTTAGGACTTTTCATTTATTTTTTAGAATTAATTTAAGTTTTAATAGATTTTAATAGTTTTTAAGTGTTTAAAAATAGTTTAATTTGGTTTTAAAATTTTTAAAAATAGTTTTTAGCTTAATTAGGTCATTTTGAGGTTTACAAAGTATTAAATCTTGTTTTGGGCTTTTTAATAATTAATTGTGATTTTTAGGGCTTTAATTAGCATTAAAAAGTCATTATTTAATAAATTAAAAGGTTTTAGCAAGTTTGGATTTTTTGTAAACTCTTAGAATTTTATTGGGGATTTTTAGTAATCTTTAGGAATTTTTAGGTTAAAATTTTAATTTTTGTATTTTTTACGGTTTTACGAGAACGCGTTTTCGTCTTAGTTTAATCCGTCTTCGTAACCGTCTTTTCTTTCCTTTTTCCTTTCTATCCTCTTTTCTTCTTGTTAATAATCACAAACATTAAATCAATTCATTACACAACACACGTGCCTCCTCGAGAACGAACTCACTTCATTGGGTCATACACACACGGTTTTCCTAAATCGTCGTGCTCACTTGCCCTATATACGCTCTTTTTCCTAAAAGACGTATTTCTACGATTATCATTTTGGCGCCGCTGCCGGGGAGGCGTGTTGTGTTTTGATTGACCATTGTTGTTTTTTATATTAGCCATAAATAGTAATTGTATTAGTAGCACTCTACTAATACGTATTATCGTTTTTCGGTTTTTGTGTGAATATTATTAATATATTGTATACGTAGAACAATAAATTCACAAGTACTCCAAATACGTGAGCAATCACAACCTTGACTTGGGAGGTCATTACCCAATCATTGTATTCGAATCTCAAACCAAAGAAAAAAAGGCAAAAATAGATAAATACTTTCGTGAAGCTTGATCTTGAAAATACAAACTATAAGGTGGGTATAAGGCGGTTGTATTTCACGACCTAAAGGAAAAAGGCTCTTAAGTGCTTCGCGCCGCCTCGTTTCCTCCGCTTGCTTGTGCGTATTTGATTTAGAGAGTGAATCGAGGGTTTTGCCGCCCAAAGTATTATTACATATCATATATATTTTCTTGGTTTCATTTGATTAAACCCTCTTGAACGATTTGGTGTTCCACCATCGTTCTAAAGTCATCGAAGGCGTTCACTTCACGTGATCGTTTTCATTCCTTGAGGATTCTTTAAATCAAGAGATTTGATTAAAGAGGAGATTTGTAGATTTTTGTCTACCTAATACATTTCACCAATTTCCAAAAAGTTAATACCATCAAAAACCACAAAAAATTGAAAAAAACAAAATACCAAAAAGAATCTTCTTTGCTCGTCTCCACGTTGTACGTGACGTTTATGCTCACTCGTAATCAACCAAAAAGGGCACGTAGACGAAAGAACAAAACTCCCACTCCAACTCATTCTAGTGAGGAGTCTCCTATTGACGAACCCATTGTACGAGAAGCACCTACCATGGCGAATCGAACTATGATGGAGTTACTTCAAGCACCCACCGAGGCTTATGGAGAAGCTATTGTGATTCCCGCAATCCTTGCGGAGAATTTTGAGGTGAAAACTGGTTTGTTGTCTATGATCCAAAACAACAAATTCCGTGGTGATGAGAAGGACAATCCCCACAACCATATCCGCCAATTTAATCGTCTTACCGCCACGTGCAAATTCAAGGATGTCTCGAATGACTCGATTAAGATGATGCTTTTTCCGTATTCCTTAGCGGGGCCCACTAAAATTTGGTTAGAAAAAGAGCCACCCAATTCTATATTGACGTGGAAGGATCTCGTTTCAAAATTTGTGAACCAATTTTTTCCACCCTCTAAGACTACGCATTTGAAAAATGAGATTTCTAAATTTTCACAAGAATCAAATGAAAGTTTTTCTACGGCTTGGAATAGGTTTAAGGAGATGTTACATGAATGTCCTCATCACGGTTTTTCTGACTTGCATCAAATCGACACGTTTTACAATGGACTTAATGATCATGAAAGAGATTATTTAAATGCCGCCGCGGGTGGTAATTTTTTGTGTAAAACGGTTGAAGAAGATTTGGTCATAATTGAGAATAGGTCTAAGGTTTATAGCCCTCGTAACACACCGAGTGTTTCCAAAATGGGCTCATCATCGTCTCGTAGTATCAATGCCTTGCAAGATGAAGCAAATGAGGAGAATCGGTTTTTCGATAGGTTTTCGACTCTTATGTCCCATTGGAAAGCTCAAGAAGCTTCGAATTCCGCTTCGGTTAAAGCGGTTTCTAAGAGTTGTTTGTCGTGTGGTGGAGCTCATGATCTTTCCGAGTGCATTACCGCAGATGGTAACACTTCGAATGCTTTTGTAGCCACGGGAACTTATAACCAAATCGGTCAAGGTTCCCGCCAAAATCAAGCTCCACCAAATCAAAATGCTAATAACTATCGCAACAACAACCAAGGTGGAAATTACCAAGGAAATCAAAGAAATTACAACAAGGGTAATTATCAAAGTGGTAATGGGCAAATTTCAAACCAAAACCAAAACCGTGATTTTCAAACTACTACACAAGGTTTTCAAAATGATCACACCAAAAATCTTCAAGGAGAATTTTTGAATTATGCAAAGGCTAATGATGCTAAGTTTGACAATATGCAACGTGAAATGGTTAGCTTAAGGTCCGAGTTGAAAAACGAGCTTAAAAACGAACTTGCTAATGAACTTAAAACTCATGCTAATAAAATGGAAGGAAATGTCACACGTCTCCAACAAAATCAACAAAAAATGGAGCAAGGTCAACATGAGATTAAGCAAGAGTTGTTAAAATCGGATGCTAGGCAATCAAAGTTTGAAGACCGAATGGCTAAAAGTTTGAAGCTATCATGTGTAAGCCCTCTTCTTCGGGTGGTCTTCCTAGTGATACCATCATGAACCCGAAAGGAGAATTGAAGATTATTGCTACTCGTAGTGGTAAAACTTTCAACGAACCCATTTCTCGTCCAAGTACTTCTATGGAGAAGGAAAAAGAGAAAGAACCCGAGGTTGTGGTCAAAAAGGAGCAAATTACAAGCCCACGAAGTACCGCTCAAACCACACCTACGGTTGAACCCACACCAATCATGGAACCCGAGATTCCAAGGCCGATGCCTATGCCTAATTTGCCCCAACCCACACCACCTTTACCCTACCCTTCAAGACGAGACAAGGAAAAGGAACAAGAACGAAATAACTATCAATTTGAACTCTTTATGAAAATGTTTCGTGACTTGCATTTTAATATAAGTTTTGCCGACGCCTTAGTCATGATGCCTCGATTTGCCGCGAACTTCAAAAGTATGTTGAATAACAAAGAGAAATTTCAAAAATCGTCTAGTTGTTCATCGGTTTTTCTAAGCCGCATACCTCAAAAAGTCGGTGATCCTGGAAAGTTTTTAATCCCATGTGCTATCCAAGACATGGAAGAATGCTACGCCTTGGCCGATCTTGGTGCTAGTATTAGTTTGATGCCTCTTGAGATTTTTAAATCGCTCAATCTTCCAAATCTAACTCCTTCAAGAATGTCAATCGAAATGGCCGATCATTCTACGATTCTAGCTTGTGGAGTTGCCGAGGACGTCTTTGTGAAAGTTGGAAAGTTCTACTATCCTGTAGACTTTATTGTTGTTGACATTCCCATCGATCCTAAAGTTCCGTTAATTTTAGGTCGATCTTTTTTGGATACCTCGAGATCACTTATCGATGTGCATGCTAGAAAAATCACTCTTCGTTTCAATGAGGAAGAACTCGTCATTAATGCAACCCAAAACTCCACTCTTTCTCATGTGTATTCTATCACATCTTTGTACAATGTCAATCCCATCAAAAACATTTGCAAAAAGATTTCAAATAGAGTTTTAGGAGTTGTTGATAAAAATGAAGTTCCGTCCCCTCCGCCGGTGGAGGTTAAGAGTGTCAAGCCTACGATTCCATTCTCGAGTGATTCTTTGGATGATGAATACGTTGATCCCGATGGGGAAGTTTTCTTTGTTGACAAAAGATTTGAAAACTTACCACCACCTAAACCAAAAAGATTTCAAAATGTGAGAATTTTTAGTGTAACTAACATTGCTTTAGATACACCAAATATTTTTGACATAATCAAATCGGGTTTTCATAGGGAGAGTGTAAAAGATGAAAAAGGAAAAGATTTTAACTTGGATTTAAAAGATTTTTCTACAACTCTAACTCCGTCATCACCGCGTGTATTGAGTACTACAAGCTCGTCTTCTCCTTTTGACGATGCTTTGTGTGGACTTAGTATGGGGGAATCCCCTTATGTTCCCTCCCCTTTCTCCACCGAGGACGAGATATTTGATCCTGGAATTGCTTATATAGGGAAATCTCGGTCTTCCACCGATGCAATAAATGGAAAATCTTTTCATTTGATTGGTGCGAGTCTACCTCGAGTAGCTCAATGTTTTGACTTACCCATTGTCCCACCCTTCTATTTCTTCTCTCCTATTTTCTTGAAACTCTTTGAGTTTGTGTTGACACACGACAAAGTGGCGTTGATTTGTTTTTCCAATGAAAACGAGAACGCCATCTTTGATCCCGGTATTTTGCACCATCAAAGGACTTATTCCTTAATACCGGTTGTTTTTGGGCCGTGTTTATCATGTAAGCCCCACCAAAAATTGACCACACCATGATTATCCCTAAATGATCACATTTATGGGGATTCGAGTCGAGCTTTTGACTCGGTTATCAAAAACAAGGTGCCTCATGGGGGAGACCCATGCTTATCCATGTACATATTATTGCTTTCTAATGTAGTTTAATGTGAGGGGATTTGTGCCCTTCCAACCTTTGTTCCGTGGTTGTTTGTGAATTGTGGTTTTTAGATCATGATATTCACGATTGGAGCCTCTCGTGTTCGTTTTATGGGAGCACTCGATCGTTTGCTTTGGAGACCTTTCCCAATATCCATGATATATCCTTTTATGTTCTAACCTTAGGTTTATAGCACACTTCATAAACGGCTATTAATTTATTGGTTACACCCTTTCCATGCTAGATTAGGCATTCGACTACGTCTCTAGTATGGGGGTGTTTGCACCCCTAGACTCGAAACATTGAGGAGAATGTTTAACTTTAGTATGGGGGGGGTGAATAGATACTTGCCTTGCCAAACCTTCACGTTTTTCAAAATTTATCGTTTTGTTTATCGCTTTTTTTGAAAAATAAGCCTAAAAATGGCGAAATTTTAAATTTTTTTCTCATGTTTTATAAGTGTTTGAAGACACGAATGTAGGTTTTCCGATGGCGAGAATAAGAGTAATTTTTGACTCGACCGTGCGTGTTGAGCACTTAGCTTTGATTCCTTAACTACACATTAGGCTAAGTCTCTTAAATGAGGACTAGAAATGATAGAGTTAATTATAAGTTACTATGCTAAACGTAGAGTACTCGTATTCTTTCAAAAACTCATGTGTTCTCGTTGTTTGCTTATTCTCCCTTCGCATGTAAATATTTTTGCTTAATAAATATTGACTTAGAGGTTTAGTTAAGATTGTTGGGTTTCTAATCTTTTCTAGTAGCTTCCGTGTAATTAAATTGGGAAGACATTAAGGTATCGCCAGCGTCACGGTTTTGAAGTATTGGCACCCGAATAATCGAAAGCTTCACCCAATAATAAGATTTCAAGTGCTCACCTAAATCAAGCAAACAATTTGAAGCCCCACAAGGCCTAAAATCTATGCAAAATTGAAAGTGAATCAAGCCTTAATCTTCGAAGCTTTAAAGATCCAAAATTCGCTTTAGCGTGGGGATATACGTCTTTGGCTAATAAAACCACCGATGAGGCGGATAATAAAAGGCAAGGCAAGACCGAAGTCATAATAAAAGCTTCATGGCGAAGTTGAATAAAAGATGGAGGTAAACCAAAGATAATAAGGCCCTTCCGTTAGGGGGCGTATAAAAGTCTTGGTAATAAGTCTCATGTTCAAAACCGTTATAAAACCATGTTTATCGATTCTTCTTGTCAACTAAATTTTTTAACATCGTTGTCTATTAGGAAGGGTTATTGATTTGATGGTCTTAGTTACACCGTTAGGACTCTATTTTTAGACCTAAATCTTTATTATCGCATAAGTCAATGATGTATCCTCGTGATCATTAAGACAAAATAAAATATAAGAGATACAACTTAGGAATAATGGGAGGATAAGTACGTGATTAGGGCATATGAGTAGTGTTAGCATTACTAACTTATAATGACAATGATCTCGTTGCACGCTTGGCATGGAATTAGGGTGAAAAATCGAGGACGATGAAATTATTTCTAACGAAGCATTCACGTGTTCTTATTCTATGAACCTAAACGTCCCATTTTGCGATGAAAATCATACATTATGTCTAAAACGCAAGTAGTAGTAATAGTAGTAGTGTAGCTAGTTTATCGTTCAATAAAGTGAATAAAATTGAATTTTGGAGATGCTTCAATACTTTATGCTAGCATTGCGTGAGGGCACGGCAATGGTTTAGTATGGGGGAGTGATGAGACTGCTTTTATACATGGTCTCATCGTCCAAATCGGGCTTAAAATGCATAAAATATCATTAAAACTGCCAAATATATGCTCGTGTTTGTTACTTGTGTATTTTTAGGTACGGATATTGAGGAAATGACAAAAGATCACAAGAATCATTCAAAAACGAACACGGGAAACGAAACCGCACAATGAACCGGGCCCAAGTTTTGAATTTCCAAAAATACCCTTGAAGAATTGAAGATTGTCAAGTTTGGTCCCTCAACTTTTGAAGATTTACACTTTATACCCCTCAAATATTCAAAATTATGAATAGGGTCCCTAAAGTTTGAAGACTATACAAGATCAGCCCTTGGAAAATGAAGAATATGCATTAATGGCCCTTGTTTCAAGTTTATAAAGTTTTTGTGCCAATTTTGACAAGTTGTCAAAAGTTGATACATGTAAAATGGGCGTTGACAACATTTTTCACAAAGTAAACAAAAGAGAGAAATTGAAGGACCATTTCTGCCAAGACACCTCAACCCACCCCAGCCTATCAAACTTCCACATCACCCTCCACCACCAATCACAAACCTCCACTTCACTCACTCCACCCACGTCAGATTCCACTAAGCTGAGTTTATTAAATAAACTCAGTCAACTTGGTCAAACCACATAACTTTCCCACCAAACAAGTTTTTAAAAAAAATCTTTTCCCAAAATAGATTAATCCCACTCCTAATTACCCTAGAACCCTAAACCAATCCCAGACTCAATTGTTATTAAACCAAAGGGGTTTTTGTTATGCCACTCCAGAACCTTGATTAATCATCACCCAAACCCAACCCACAACGCAGATTCCATCCACAACACACCCATGTGGTTGTGAGACCCTCCCCTGCACACGTCTCTTTCCCCCAAACCCTATAACCCGACCAATTGAACGACTTAGCTTAACTCCTTGGTCCCCAAGATCAAACAAACGTTCAAGATTAAAAGTGCAAGCTGGCATCTTCACATGGCACCAACTGACCAAGAATTCAGTCAAAAGACCAAGGGCAAATTCGGATTTCCAGATTTTAGGGTTTCTCTTTTGTATTATTTTAATCTATATTCTAGATAGTTCCTAGGATTAGTATAAACATGAGTGGCCTGTCACTCATATGCTTTGTTCAAGATTTTACTTAAAAAATTGTAATCTTTTTAAATAATTATAAAGTTTGGTATTTGTGTTTGAAACAAGTGTAATTCCTTTTATGACTTTTAGAAATTGATATATTTTTGTTGAGTAATTAATCTGAGTTCCATTGATATTGTGAAACACTTGGTGTGTTTAAGGTTTTTCAAAAGCTTTTTTATTGGGTTCAAATTTAAGAAATCAGAAACTCCTTTGAAGTGAAAGTGGATAAGGAGGGTTAGGATTTGTCAGTTTGAACTTGTTTAAAACTTGTTAAGTTTCAAGTTTTTTTGGTTTCAAAGGTTTTTTTAAGTTTAAAAAAATCAGAAAGTGTTATATTTGGCTTGTGTTTGTTCTTGATTCTTAGCAGGTCATTGGAGATTGTTGATCAAAGTTTCTGTATAGGCCCGAGCCTATAAGGAGGTGGTTCTTCAACCACTAGGGACCTGGATGTAGGTCCCTTGAGGTAAAAATCTTTTACCATTTTCATTTTTCAGTTAATTATGTGATTTCTGCGAATTGCATGAAAAGTTGTTTAAGTTATTGTGATTTGAGTTCATTTGGTTTAGGATGCATGACAATAGCACTTATAATCAGATTGGATAAGTTTTGTTTGAATTTAGTTTGAAAAAATTGAGTTTCAGTTTGTTAAGGAGTGTTTGGATGTGCATATTAGCCAAGTAATTTGAAAGATTTTTGGCTTGAAAGCTGGTTTAATTCACTTCTTAGGGTTGAGATAGGGTGTATGCTAGTTTGGTATTAAGTTTGGCAGGTTTTTAGTCTCAATTGCATGATAAAAGTTTGGTCATTATAGCAAAAAGCTGTCACTCCACTTTTCTGCTTGGTTTATTGAAAATTTGAGCACAAGGATTGATGATCTATTAGGTCTTAGGTCATTTGAGGGCTTTGCATTTGCTTATATGTGTGTTATCAACTTATGTGCAAGATCTTTTGCATTGAATCCCACTTGTGTGCTAACTGCATCAGCAAAGTACCCCCCCAGACCTGCAATTAGCTTATCAGAAACATTTGGTGCATTTTTGTGCTTGATTTGTACTAGTATTTGCTTGTTTTGAGTTTGTATTTGACTCCTTATACTCCAAAGAGTATAAGGGTGCCTTTGTCCAATCAAATCACCAGCAAAATCAAAGAAACAAGTCCTCTTGTTTCTGTTTTCATTTGTGAAGATAACAAGTTCTTGGTGTTTACAAAATCTTAACCTGAGCACGTTTTTGTTTCAGATTTGTTTTAATCTTGGTTAAAGTAAATTGTGTTTGTGTTTTTGTGAGTTAAGGGTATACAGGTTTGAGTTAAAAAGCTTAAAAAGAAAAAAAAATAAAACCAAAAAGGACGTGGCCAGGACTCGAACCTGCGCCACTCCTTTCACAACACTCACACCTTACCATTGCGCCCTTGGGTCTTTTACTGACCAAGGGTGCAAACAAAATATACTTAAGCACGTTTTGTTTTGGATTTTATAATATAAGCCGTAGCTATTTTGGGCTTTTTCAGCTTATTTAATAAGCTTATTTGGGTTAGCTTATTTTTCATAGGTTAGTAATAGGGTCTAGGATTTTTCTACACTAAGTTTTAATTTTTCTCTTTATTTAATTATTTTTTATCATTTTTTGTTTAGCCGTATATTATTAAATAGATAAAAAATAGCAAAAAGTGTTTTTAATTTTTAGAAAAATAGTGTTTAGTTTTTAATTTATATATTTGAGGTTTACAGCCCAAAAGGTTTTCAAAAACTTTTATTTTTAATTTTATTTGATTTTAGGGTTTTTAGACAACTTTAAAATTTAATATAAAATTAATAAAAAGGTTTTAGGAACTTTTAATCACATTTTTGTTTTAGTTACATTTATTAGGATTTTTGGTAATTTTTTAGAATTTATTTATAAACTTTTTATTTTTTTTGATTATTTTAATATTATTTTATTACTAAAAATAGAAAGTTTGTTTTTTCTACTTTTCCATTTTTACTAGATTGTAGACATTAAATTAGGAACTTTGTAACTTTCCAAATCTTTTTAGGACTTTTCATTTATTTTTTAGAATTAATTTAGGTTTTAATAGATTTTAATAGTTTTTAAGTGTTTAAAAATAGTTTTTAGCTTAATTAGGTCATTTTTGAGGTTTACAAACTATTAAATCTTGTTTAGGGCTTTTTAATAATTAATTGTGATTTTTAGGGCTTTAATTAGCATTAAAAAGTCATTATTTAATTAATTAAAAGGTTTTAGCAAGTTTGGATTTTTTGTAAACTCTTAGAATTTTATTGGGGATTTTTAGTAATTTTTAGGTTAAAATTTTAATTTTTGTACTTTTTACGGTTTTACGAGAACGCGTTTTCGTCTTAGTTTAATCCGTCTTCGTAACCGTCTTTTCTTTCCTTTTTCCTTTCTATCCTCTTTTCTTCTTGTTAATAATCACAAACATTAAATCAATTCATTACACAACACACGTGCCTCCTCGAGAACGAACTCACTTCATTGGGTTATACACACACAGTTTTCTTAAATCGTCGTGCTCACTTGCCCTATATACGCTCTTTTTCCTAAAAGACGTATTTCTATAATTATCAATAAAAATGATCTCGTTTTTAAGCTTAGTTTGGGGAACGTGAAACTTGAGGGTGATAAATCTTCGCCGCACCAAAGCCCTAATGTAAGTCTTAGATATCTTTGCGAGTTATTTCCATATAGCTATTTTCAAGTGAAAATGGTTTTCTATCCCTTTTGTCTCCTTTAAAGCTTTTATTTCTTTATAGTAGTATAATTTTTGTTTTATTAGTATATTTATAGGGCCAAGGTTGATTGATTATAAGAAAAGTGTAAATTTGCTTTGTCACTAAGCATTGCATGAGGGCATGGCAATGGTTAAGTGTAGGGGATTTGATAGGTGTGAAAACACCCATCCTTTTACCACTTATTTCTTGCTAAAACAAGACCAAAACGCGTATTTAATGTCATTTGTTTGGAATTATGTGTGGTTTGTGTGTTTGTTGTGTTTTCAGAGCCAACCGGATAAATATTGAAGAAAACATGGGATTGCACGGGTATTATCGAAGAAAAAGACGAAAAGACGAAGTCTATAGTCCAAGAGATGCAAAAGATTTGAAGTCAATGGGCCTATTTGAAGATTTATCGAAGAAAAGGACCAAAGATGGAAGATTTACATATGTCGAAGAACTCAAGTCTACTAAACGAAGAAATTAAAAGACGAGTTGAATTTATTCATCGACAAATCCCGAATCAGAATCGAAAACGTCAACTTTACTGAAAAGACGAGAAGACAAAAAGAAAGGAAGAAAGCCCACTCACCAACCAAGTCCATGTCCTATAAAAAGAGGATCCCTTTCCACACATTAGAATTAGTTTTTTCATTCTCCTTTTTTTTTGTTTTCTCTGTTTCGTAAGAAACCAACACCATTAAGGTGTTGGTGATTGTTCATCTTTGTTTTCACAAATCTTGTAAGTTTTAATCTTTCATTTTGTTTGTTAAACCTTAATCCTTTAATACAAGTCTTCCTTTAATCTTGTTCTTCTTTTCTTATTGATCTTAAGTTTTAAGTTTTTATTTTGTTGAGTTTGATCTTCAAAAGTAAGTGGGTTTTATGTTTTTGTTGATTTGATTTAAAGTTTACTATTAGTAGATGATTGGTGGTTAGTTTTGTTTAATCTTTGGTGAAAACTTTGTTGATTTTGGTTCAAATTCGTCTTATTGTATTGTTACTGTTCTTCGAGTTCTTCAAATCCCCAGATTCCGAACGAAGCCCTATATTCCGAATCAAGGATTGAAGTTAACATTCTGAACGAAATGTTTTCCAAGTTTATTCCGGATAAAGAGTTTATTCTGGATGAGTTGATATTCCGCATCAACCCTATATTCCGAACCAAGTGATATTCCGAACGAGTAAAGTATTCCGAATTAGTGAATTATTCCGGATCAAAAAATATTTTGAATAAACCTTTTATTCCGAACCAAAGTTTTCCTTTCTTTATTCCGAACCAAGCAATATTCCGATCCAGCAAATTATTACGAATCAAGCTTTTTTGTATTTTATTCCGCATAAAGCCATTATTCCGAATCAAGCCTTTCTTCGAATTATTCCGAACGAGCAAGTATTCCGAACGAAGCTTTCTCTGTTTATTATTCAGGATGAAGCAAAACATTCCGAATGAAGGTTTTCGCCAAACATTCCGGATGAACATATATTCCGGATGAAGGATATTCCGGATCAGATACTTATTCCTGATGAAGTGAATTTCAATCTATTCCGAATGAGCAGATTTATTCCGCATCAAGGTTATTCCGAATGAAGCCTTTTCATTAAATATTCCGAATGAGCCTTTTGCCTTGATTATTCCGAACCAACAAATATTCCGGATCAGTTGTTTTTCAAGTAAAGGGTATTGTACTGTTACTGTATTAGTGTTTAATTTTAATTCAATTAAAGCTTTATTTTTAATTGTTTTTGTTAACTGCTTTTAGTTCATTTTTATCTCTTTACGTATTTAATCCCTTCTAGTAGAATAGAAAACCAAACCCGATTTTAGTAACCAAGAACGATAATTCCACTTTGAGCCGTGATCAATTCGAGAAGATACCGAGAAACGAACTTTCAACCTAGCAAAATCTTTTGTATCAACCCCTTTATAATATATTATCACATGTTACATAGAAGACTAATCCAATTATTTTCAAGACAACCTTTGTTTTTATAACTTACTACTACAACTAAAAAAATGTAAGTTACGATATCATACCATACACTTACAAATTATTTTCAAAACCGTTTCCTATAATTAGCCAGATTTATTTGCAAGAAAATTTAGTAGTTCGCATTAATAAAAATACATACCCGAATGTTGACACACATCCAAAAGACTAAAAACGTCGTTGGAACTCCATCAAACTCCAGCACCATAAAACACGAACAAACACAAGGTACGTTCAAGTTATAATAACTAGTGAACGACCATATACCAGAACTTAATACATAGTAGTATATATACATCCGCATATATATACCTATTAAATCACCCAAAACATACTCGTTACCATACATGTCAGATCAACCAATCGCGTCATACACTCGTTTTTTCCATACGAGTAATCACCATCTTACCACAAGGCATACAACCCATCACTAAACCAGTCCATATCGTATGACCCCATAATCACACAACATGACTATAACCCAAAACAATAACACACTCAAAAATATCCATATCGTAGGCAACCGTTACATAAACCCATATACTATACATATACCAATAATCCACATCTCATCATATACAAGCATGTACTAACCCTCTTTCATGCAATCATACTTAGGAACCCATTGAAGTTGTGGTACTTGTATAACTATGTTGGCCACCATAATTATACAATTACCCTTTCCCCAATGCACTCCCTCCTATGATGACACTTATAAGAATCAATACAACACATAACACATAAATCCATCAACTCACCTAAGCACATAACCACATAAACAATAAGATCAAAAACTCCAACTAATAAAATAACATAGTCAAACTCTTGGAATACAGAAATCTATAGTCTAGCTAAAACAGCATAGACAAAATTCAAAACGAAAACATAATCAATTATAAGTCATGTCGCCCATCAGAATGGAAACACCTTTAAATCCTTCCTACCCATGCACTCCTAGTAACTCGAACCACCACACGATTCTTAGGGAACATGACTTAAACATAAAAAGGAAAATAACATACCTCAGGTACATAAAATAACTCAACAAAAGATAGAAACTACCTTGTACCAAATTATGTACTATAATGTACAATTTAAGCAAAATAAAACAGTGACTAGCGTGGACGATTATGGTTCAACCCGCACTAGTCACAACCCGAAAAGAAAATAACATGTGGCTAAGTATGAACATACTATGGTTTAATTCATACTAGTCAAAACATCGTAATAAATAACATCCAAACACATCAATTAATATAAAATGCACACATACTCCTATGACGCCTATATGTAGGGACCCTTAAGCTATAGACTAGGCAACGCGACTAAGCAACCTAATTCTCTATAACCATTGTCTCTGATACCATTCTATAACACCCCAGCATGGCGGAATATGGGGCACAACGTATGGATATTGATGTGATGGCATTTATACATGATCTCATCGTTCTTTTTGGGCTTTAAATGTACTAAAATGTCATAAAATACCATATATATATGCTTGTGTTTGTTTACTTGTGAATTTTAGGTATGGATATCGTGAAAAAGACAAAAGATCACAAGAAACAAGGAAAAACGAACACGAGAAACGAAGCCGTACAAAGAACCGGGCCATAGTTCATGAATTATCCAACATTTACCATTGAAGAATTAAAGATATGCAAGATTGATCCTCAAACAATGAGAAAATGACACTTAAAACCCTTGTTAATTCATAATTATTAGTTTGGTCCCTTAAGTTTGTCAAAATTGAAAAAAGGTCCTTCAACTTTGAAGAAATGGCAAGATTAGTCCCTCATCAAATCTAAATTGTCAATTATGGTCCCTCATAAAGCCAATGATACAATGAAGAACTTTGAAGATCAAGAAAGTCCAAAATCAGTCCTTCAAACATGGAAAAATGGCAAAAACAACCCTTGAAATACTTTTGCCAAAGTTTTGGGGCATAAGTATGAAAATGGAAAGTTCAATTGTGAAGAAAACGGGTTTAATAGGCTGAAAAAAATTATTTGCACCTTTTTCCAAAAGCCAAGGACTTAAACTGCCAAGTTTAGAAGTTCAAATCCCTAAACACGCGCCAAACAAATCCTTCCCTAAGAAAACGGATCAAAACGTGTTACTGTAGCAAGTAAGAACCCAGATTTTACTTTTTACCAACAAAGGGTAAATTGCAATTAGTTGTTCCCCCGTGTGATTAACACATGCAGAAACCCATCCCAACCTTAAAACTCTCTTCTCCACTCACCAATGGACCCCACACCCAAAACTGTTTCACCCATCAAATGAAAATTTATTCCCCAAGGATTGCCACGTGTCAAGATCAACGGCCAAGACTCTTAGCTTATCCCCAAAGCTAAGATAAACGTCCATGATGCATTTGGACAGCTCATTCCATCAAATGATCTAGAAGACCTCAAGGACAATTTTGGAATTTCAGTTATAGGGTTTATGAATAGTGTTTCGTATGCATTTGCCTATAAAAGGAGACCTCAACCTGTGAGAGTCCCTTTGTTCCAGATTTTAGCTAATTTCATTGTAATTCCTTTTTATGAAATAAAGTTTGAATTTCTAAAAATTTTGAATTCTCATTTGTTATTTATAAAAGTTTGGTGTCTGATTAGCTGAAATCTGAGTTCCACTTATATGTTTTGTTGCTTTTGAGAAAAGGGTTTAAGGATTAAAACACTTGTTTTCAAAAATCAAAGGTTAAATCTGTTTTTGATCTCACTTTATTATTTGTTCATCTTAGCAACTTGGAAGCTGGTACTTGTTTTGCTAGTATCGCAGCTCAAACAATCCAGGGCCTGGATGTAGGTCTTGGAGGTTTGCATCTCTATCCATTTTCAATTTTTCTTTATTTTTCTAAGTATTTGTGATTTTTGTATGATTGTTGTTGAATCTGTGTTCTTATTATTGGATCTTGTTTATCTGGGTTTGTTTGATGTTATTGAGTAGATGATAACTTGATTTGTGGGTTCAATCTTAAATATCCTTTGAAAATTTGTAAAATCAGATAATTAGGGGGTGTTTAGGTTAACTGCATAAGCAGGATTTATGGAAAGTTGGGTAGTTGTTTTGTGTTGGTGATTGTTGGTATCTGTTTGACTGATATACTTGGTCATTTATTTGCAAGTTTTGTGGTTTGAAACACCTAAATCCAACATAGTGCTATAAAATCAGATTTACTTGGTAAAATTGGCTGTGGTTTAAGGGAAACCTAGATCTAATCATAGACTAGGGTTAACTAGTGATTAAACCTAGTTAACATAACCAGGGAAGTAGGATTTGAGGCTTGAAATTAGATTTGTGGTCAATCATATCAGCAAAGTGTGCATGTGTTCTTGTAGTTCATATCAGAAGGTGTAATCTTCTTTGATCTTGTTCCATACCTTGTTTCAGTGACTGATTTAAGTTTGTTTATGCTTAATCATAGTTTATATAGCTTGTGTATGCATCTTGTTGAATTTGGAGTGCTTATTCTTGCTTAAAACTGCTTAAGTGTTCATAACAGCTTATTTTCCATGTCTGTGCTAGATCTGAGCATTGTTTGATTTTTCTGTGCTTATTGAGTGAACCAAAGTGTGTTTTTGTGCTTGATTGTGACTCCTTGTGATTAACTGATCACTTGGGTGCCCTTGTCTTCCAATAAAACATACCAAATCTCTCTAAAAAGCTTGGTCAAATAGTCAAAGTAGTGGGAACTCCTTTCCCCCGCTCTTAGCCACAGCTAGTATATTTATGTGTTCAACTTATCAATTAGCTATAATAGCTTATTTTAACCAGCAACAACTTGGATTTTGTAATAGGTTCTTATTATTTGACCCATTTGTTCATACTGGAGCATTTGGTGGGTTGACTTTAGGGTTTGAATAGAAAACCAACTTAATTGACTTTTTCATAAGTGCTTATTGGCTTATTCTAACTTATTGGTTTGGCTTATTGGATTTTGGTTGATTGTTTTGGCTTATTGAAGTCAAATGTGACATTTTGCAAGTTGAATCAAGTCCTGAGGTGCCCTATATCTCAAACCCGACTATTTTGTCTTTTAGTGGATTTGTACTTTGCTTATTTCTGGCTTATTGAGTGTGCTTTTTCAAAATTTCTTTTTACAGATCTCTTTAGTATCCCCAAAAAAGGTTGTGTGTTAAATTAGAGCTTATGGCATTAGCTTATTGCTTAATGGGCTTAATGGCCCAATAAGGATAAGCTGTTTGATCATTAAGTTGTGATAAGCTCACTTTCAGCTTTTGGGCCTTTAGAGTTTTGTTCTAGAATTAAATTTTGAGTCAGATAGTGCTTTTCCAAGTCTTTTGGGCTTATTTTGACTTTTTTGGCTAAAAAGCCCAATAAGCTTGACTGTTTTGGGTTTTGGCCCATTTGGGGGCCCACTAGGGGTATTCTGGTCATTTCACATTCATTTTCTGTTTAATTAGGTCAAAATAAACTAGTTTGCAAGTTTTTAGATTTTTTAGAATTTTTGGATTTTTAATATTATTTTATTATTATTTTTCAAATTTCACATTTTTGCACTTTTTACATTTTTCTTAGCTTAAATACATTAAAATAGGAATTTTACAACTTTTAGATTAATTTTATCATCTTTAGATTAATTTTGATAATTATTTTAAGTTTTAATAGTTTTTAAATCATTTTAAATAGTTTTTATTAGTTTAAAAATTTCAAAAAATAGTTTTCAATCTTTTTAGGTCATTTAGAGGTTTACCAATTGAAAATTCTTTATTTGGTATTTTTTATAATTAATTTGATTTTTAGGGCTTTAATTAGCATTTAAAAATTGAATATTTAATTAATTAAAAGGTTTGAAAAAGTTTTGATCAATGGTAAACTCTTAGTTTATTTGTTTTGATTTTGGTTGAATTTTTGGTAATTTTTAGAATTAATTTTTATTTTAGCTTATTTTACGGTTTTACGCGTAGTCGTAGTAGTAATTAATTTCACGTCTTCGTCATCCTCTTTTCTCATCCCCTTCTAACCAATATTAATCTCAAACCAGTTACAAATTATTCACACACATATACCTCCTTGGGAAACGAATTTCATTGGGTCATTAGTGCTTGATTTTCCTAAATCTTCACTTAATATTTACCGCTCATTTACGCTCTTTTGTTTTCCTAAACAAGAGGTGTAACTTCTCCTACAACCATTTTGGCGCCGCTGCCGGGGAGGTGTGTCGTGATTAATTTGTCTTGTTGTTTTTAATATTAACCATAAATAGTATTTGTATTAGTAGAAATCTACTAATACGTATTATCGTTTTTTTGGTTTTTCTTGTGAAATTATTATTACTATATTGTATTAAGTATCACAATCAATACAAAATATCTCCAAAAGTGTGAAAACACAACCTTAATTGGGATTTGATCTCCTAATTATTGTATTCGAATCTCAAACAAAAAGAAAAAGGCAAAAATAGATAAATACTTTCGTGAAGCTCGATTTTGAAAAATACGAACTATAAGGTGGGTATAAGGCGGGTATTATAAAATATACCCTAAGGAAAAAGGCTCTTAAGTGCTTCGCGCCGCCTCGTTTCCCCGCTTGCTTGTGAGTATTTTGAGATTGAAGGCTAATCGAGGGTTTTGCCGCCCAAAGTATTATTACGTACAATATATTTGCTTTGTTTCTTTGTGATTAAACCCTCTTGAACAATTTGGTTTTCACCAAAGTTCTAAAGTCATTCGAAGGCATTCAATCCACGTGATCGTTTTCATTCCTTTGAGTCTTCTTTAATCAAGAGTTTGATTCGAGGAGAGAATTGGTAGATTTTTGTCTACGAAGATACACCAAAAGCCAAAAAAAAAATTAAAAACAATCAAAAACACAAAAAAAATTGAAAATTCACAAAACACCCAAAAAGAATCTTCTTTGCTCACCTCCCATTCTTCGTGAAGTTTATGATCACTCGTAATCAAGCAAAACGAGCTCGTAAACGTCTTCAAAAGCAAGCCAATCAAGAGACGTTGATTGAAGAACAAACTCCAATTGTTGAACCTATTGTAGAACAAGAAGTCGTCATGGCTAATCGTACTATGATGGAGTTGCTACAAGCACCCACCGTGGGTTTTGGAGAGGCCATTGTGATTCCCGCTATCCTTGCGGAGAATTTTTAGATTAAGACGGGTTTAATGTCGATGTTGCAAGCTAATAAGTTTAGAGGACATGAGAAAGACAACCCGCACTATCACATAAGGAATTTTAATCGTCTCACCGCAACTAGCAAGTTTAAGGATGTTCCATATGACGCCATTAAGATGATGTTGTTTCCATACTCGTTAGATGGACCCGCAAAAATTTGGCTTGAGAAAGAACCGCCAAATTCGATTTTGACATGGGGTGATCTCGTTTCTAAGTTTGTGAACAAATTTTTTCCACCATCTAAAACAACACATTTGAAAAATGAGATTTCAAGATTTGTACAAAGAAATAATGAAAGTTTTTCAATGGCATGGGAACGATTTAAAGAAATGTTACATGAATGTCCACACCATGATTTTTCGGAATTGCATCAAATTGATACTTTTTATAATGGGCTTAATGATCATCAACGAGATTACTTTAATGCCGTCGGGGGTGGTAATTTTTTGTGCAAAACGACCGATGAAGCTTTAAAGATTATCGAGAATAGATCTAAGGTTTATAGGCCTCGTAACTAACCGAGTGTTGCCAATTTGGGTTCGTCATCGTCGTCATTGTCTCGTAGCATTAATGCCTTACATGATGAAGCTAATGAGGAAAATCGGTTTTTCGATAGATTTGCTAATCTTATGACTCATTGGAAAGCTCAAGAGGCTTTGAATTCCGCTTCGTTTAAAGCGGTTGAAAAGAGTTGTTTGTCTTGTGGTGGAGCTCATGATCTTTCCGAGTGCATTACCGCCGGTGGTAGCACTTCGAGTGCTTATGTAGCAACGGGAACTTATAACCAAAACGGCCAAGGTTCCCGCCCAAATCAAGCTCCACCAAATCAAAATGCTAATAACTATCGAAACAACAACCAAGGTGGTAATTATCAAGGAAATTCACGTAACTACAACAAAGGGAATTATCAAAGTGGGAATGGACAAGTCACTAATCAAAACCAAAACTGTGATTTTCAAAACACTACACAAGGTTTTCAAAATGCTCACACTAAAAATATTCAAGGAGAATTTTTGGATTATGCTAAAGCAAATGATGCTAAATTTGATAACATGCAACGTGAGATGATTAGCTTAAGATCCGAGTTGAAAAACGAGCTTAAAAACGAACTTGCTAATGAACTTAAAACTCATGCAAATAAAATGGAAGGAAATGTCCAACATCTTCAACAAAACCAACAAAAGATGGAACAAGGACAACATGAGATTAAGCAAGAATTGTTAAAAGCGGATGCTAGCCAATCAAAATTTGAGGACCGAATGGCAAAAATGTTTGAAGCAATCATGTGTAAACCCTCTTCCTCGGGTGGTCTTCCTAGTGATACCATTGCAAACCCGAAGGGAGAAATGAAGGTTATTACTACTCGTAGTGGTAAAACTTTCAAGGAACCAATCTCTCGTCCAAGTACTTCTACGGAGAAGGAAATCGAGAAAGAGCCCGAGGTGATGGTCGAAAAGGAGCACATTACAATCCCACGAAGTACCGCTCATACCACACCTACGGTAGAACCAATACCAATTGTGGAACCCGAGTTTCCAAGGCCTTTGCCTTATGTCCAACCCACACCACCCATACCTTACCCTTCGAGACGAAACAAAGAGAAAATGCAAGAACATAACAAACAACAAATCGAGCTTTTTATAAAAATGTTTCAACAAGTGCATATTGATGTGTGTTTAGCCGACGCGCTGTTGTATATGCCTCTTTTCGCTTCCACTTTTAAAAGTATGATGAGCGATAAGGAAAAGCTTTCAAAGCTTGCTAATTGTTCTTCGGTTTATCGTAACCGCATACCGGAAAAAGTTGGTGACCCCGGAAAGTTTCTCACTCCTTGTGACATACAAGATATGAAAGAATGCCTCGCCTTGGCCGATCTTGGTGCGAGCATTAATTTGATGCCATTTTCCATTTGGAAATCGCTTTCGCTTCCGGCTATTACTTCTTCGAACATGTCTATCGAGATGGCCGATCATTCTACGATTTTAGCATGTGGAGTAGCCGAAGATGTTTTCGTGAAAGTGGGGAAGTTCTACTATCCCGTTGATTTTATAGTAGTTGACATCCCCGCGGATCCTCAAGTTCCTCTAATTTTAGGTCGTTCATTTTTAGACACCTCGAGATCGCTTATCGACGTTCATGCAAGAACTATCACTTTGAGATTCAACGAAGAGGAACTTGTTATAAACGCTACTCAAAACTCAAAACCTTCTCATGTTTATGCAATCGCTACCATCAATCACATTGACTTAGTTGATGTGGTTTGCGATGAGTTTTCACAAGAAGTGTTAGGTTTTCCGATAGCTCGTCAAGTGGCAATCCCACTATTTTGGATCCGATTCTTGCTAATTCGACACCAAATCTCACTCCATTCCAAGGAGGCAATTTTATTTCAAATGAAATCGACAATGAAGATGAGGTGTTGATTAGTGATGATACTTCTATTCCATCATTTCTTCCCCCGATGGAAGTTATGAGTGTTGAACCAAAATCTTCAATCGAGGAACCACCTATCCTTGAATTGAAAGATCTTCCTTCTCACCTTGAATACGCATTCTTGGAAGGTGATGACAAGTTCCCGGCTATTATTGCAAGAGGTCTTGCTAGTGATGAAAAAACCGAGCTCTTGAAAGTTCTTAAAGCTCATAAAGGGGCGATTGCGTGGAAAATTTCCGACATTAAAGGTATTGACCCAAAATTTTGTGCTCACAAGATTTTAATGGAGGAGGACTACAAACCCGCAATTCAAAGTCAAAGACGGGTAAACCCCAAAATTCACGATGTCATTAAAAAGGAGGTCTTAAAACTCCTTGACGCGGGAATGATTTATCCTATCTCCGATAGCCCATGGGTGAGCCAAATCCATTGTGACCCTAAAGAGGGAGGAATGACCATTGTGCCTAATGAAAACAACTAGTTAATTCCCACTCGTGTTGTGACCGGATGGAGGGAGTGTATTGACTACCGAAAGTTAAATGACGCCACTCGTAAAGACCACTTTCCTTTGCCCTTCATGGATCAAATGTTGGAGCGACTCGCGGGAAATGAATTCTATTTCTTTTTAGATAGTTTTTCCGGTTACTTTCAAATCCCTATCGACCCTCGTGATCAAGAGAAGACTACATTTACGTGTCCTTATGGAACGTTTGCTTATCGTAGGATGCATTTCGGACTTTGTAATGCACCGGGTACGTTTCAATGGTGTATGATTGCAATTTTTCACGATATGATCGAGAAGTCGATGGAAGTGTTTATGGATGAATTTTCGGTGTTTGGCAATTCGTTCACGTCGTGTTTATCTAATCTCGAGCAAATGTTAAAACATTGTGAAGAAACCAATCTTGTGCTTAATTGGGAAAAATGTCATTTTATGTGTAAACAAGGAATCGTCTTAGGACATAAGGTCTCGAAAGCGGGGATTGAGGTCGATAAAGCTAAGGTAGACGTCATCGCCAAGTAACCTCATCCCAAAACCGTTAAGGTAGTTAGGAGTTTCCTAGGCCACGCGGGCTTTTATCGTCGTTTCATCAAAGACTTTTCTAAAATCTCTCGACCTATGACACACCTTCTCGAGAAGGAGGCTCCTTTTAATTTCAATGAGGATTGTGTTAGAGCTGTCAAAACTCTTAAAAGGAAACTTACCGAAGCTCCCATTCTTGTTGCTCCTAATTGGGAATTACCCTTTGAAATCATGTGTGATGCAAGTGATTATGCTATAGGGGCCGTCTTAGGGCAACGTTATGAAAAGCATTTCCGTCCTATCCATTATGCTAGTAAGACGATGACCGAGGCTCAATTAAAGTACACCATAATGGAAAAGGAATTCCTTGTCGTGGTCTATGCTTTTGAGAAATTCCGACCTTATCTCGTCTTGACTAAAAGCATCGTCTATACCGACCATTCGGCTATCAAGTATCTCTTAGCTAAGCAAGATGCTAAGCCGAGATTGCTTCGTTGGATGCTCCTCCTCCAAGAATTTGATGTCACCATGCTTGACAAAAAAGGAGCCGAGAATCTAGCGGCCGATCATCTCTCTCGTCTAGAAGATCCTCACAAAGATGTTTTCGAGAACTAGGAAATCACCAAAACATTTCCTCTCGAGACTCTCGGTGTAGTGAATTCTAAAGACACCACCCCATGGTTTGCCGACATTGCAAATTACCATGCGGGGAATTTCATAATCAAGGGTATGACGACACAACAAAAACGAAAATTCTTTCGTGACGTAAAGTTCTATTTTTGGGACGACCCTTATCTCTTTCAGGTTTGTGCGGATCAACTCGTTCGACGTTGTGTTTTTTGTGCCGAAGCTTCTAATATCCTTAGAGCTTGTCACGAGGGACCCACGGGTGGTCACCACGGTGCTAATCTCACGGCTAAGAAAGTGTTTGATGCCGGCTTCTTTTGGCCTTCTATCTATCGTGATGCACACGCACTTGTGAAGTCGTGTGATTCGTGCCAACGTCAAGGAAAATCGTCACAACGTGATGAAATGCCACAAAACATAATTCAAGTGTGTGATATTTTCGACATTTGGGGCATAAACTTTATGGGGCCGTTCCCATCGTCTCATGGTAACAAGTATATCCTCGTCATGGTGGACTACCTTTCTAAGTGGGTGGAAGCTAAGGCTTTACCTACTAATGATGCTCGTGTGGTAGTGAAGTTTTTGAAGCAACTATTCTCTCGGTTCGGAACCCCTCGTGCTATTATAAGCGATCATGGAACCCATTTTTGTAATGACCAATTCGAGAAGGTCTTAAAGAAATATGGAGTTACTCATCGTCTTTCTACGGCTTATCACCCGCAAACGAGTGGGCAAGTCGAGGTTTCGAACCGAGCTTTGAAGAGGATTTTAGAGAGGTCGATTGGAGAAAACCGTGCTTCATGGTCCGACAAACTCGATGATGCTTTATGGGCCTTTAGGACCGCTTATAAGACACCTATCGGTTGCACTCCTTATAAGTTAGTCTATGGAAAGAATTGTCATTTGCCCATTGAATTGGAGCACAATGCACATTGGGCCCTTAAGCATGCAAACTTTGACTTGAAGACCGCGGGAGATCACCGGAAAATACAATTGAATGAATTGGATGAACTAAGAGACAATGCTTATGAAAATTCATTGATTTTCAAAGAAAAGACTAAAAAGTTTCATGATGCAAAGATTAAAAACCGGGTTTTTAACGTTGGTGATCAAGTGTTACTTTTTAACTCTAGACTTAAAATATTTTCCAGGAAATTGAAATCTCGTTGGTCGGGTCCTTTCACCGTTACACAAGTGTTTCCTTATGGGACCATCGAGCTAGCTCAAGATGATGGTCCTAACTTTAAGGTGAATGGACATAGGCTTAAGCACTACTTTGGTGGGGAAATTCCTTCAATGGTTGACCTCGACCAAGTCACCTACCCCAATGATAATTAGCATTGAGGGGATCGAGTCGAGCTCATGACTCGGTAATTAAAAACGAGGTGCCTCGTGGGGGAGATCCCATGCTTATCCTTTTATGATTTCTAATAACTAATTAGAGGGGATTTGTGCCCTTACAACTCGTTGTCTCGTGGTTGTTTGTGATTGTGTTATCTAGATCATCATCATCATCTACGATTGAAGACTCTCGTGTTCGTTTACGTGAGCCTCCATCGTTTGCTTGAAGAAGTTTTTCACGAATCCATTGACATATCCTTTATTGTTCTAACAATTATCTTTTAGCATACTTAATAAACGGCTTTAGATATATTGTTGATCACCCTTTCCATGCTAGATCCTAAACATTCGACTCTTCGTCTCTAGTATGGGGGTGCTCCACCTTTAGACTCGAAACATTGAGGACAATGTTTACTTTTAGTATGAGGGGTGAATAGGAACTTTCTTTGCTTCGCCCAGACATTTTCCAACTTTCAATGTTTTGTTGCTAATAAGGCTAAAAATGGCCAAATTTTAAATTTTTTCTTAGTTTTCATAAGTGTTTTTAAGGCACGAATGTAGATTTTCTGATGGGTAGAATAAGAGCTAATTTTTGACTTGATGGGCATTTGGAGCCATTTACATTCCTTAACCCGCTTAATTCAAGTTTTGCTAGACTTTTATATAGGGAACTTTAAAACGCGAAAGTCTTAGCTCATTCGGGTTAAGAACAAGAACTTTTCGCAAGTTCCTATAATTGATCCTAGAAAGTCAACTATCAAGGGAACTATAAAATGCATTCTCCAAACTTGAAAAAGTCCAAGAAAGTGCAAGATCCTATAGGTGGCTTGAAAACCCAGAACTTTGATTTGATATAGTCTTAATGAAAGCTAATCCAAATTTGGCTTAGTTTTGACTTGCATGGCTAAGTATTCACGAGTCTCTTTAATTAGAGGTCTTTATATAGTGAAGAACGAGAGATGATAGAGTTAGAAAAGTGATCATGCTAAACATAGAACATGAAAATGTTCTTTCAAAAACTCATATGTTTTTAATTGTGGCTTTTTCTTCCCATAAGATCAATGCATTAGGAATAAAAATAATTGCAATAAGTAAGGTCGTACGATATGAAAGGTTACTTAGCCTCTAGCGCAAGATCGTTTAAAAGTTGCTCGGGGTTGAATAGAGTTCATAGCCAAGGCATAACTTATTGAAGCAGGACGCGAAGATTGGTGAAGATCCAAAAAGGTCATAACAAGGCATGAGGATCCCTATTTTGTTGCTAAAGATCCAAGATGATGTGAAGTATCATTATTCCTAAATCAATATGAAGGATCGAAACACACGACGAAAAGCAATTACTCCCCTAAAGATCAAGGAGAAAGTCTATCCAAAAAGACCCTTACAAGGTATGAGGATAAATATATCCAAGTCCGAAAAGGAGGCGGATCGTTGTATATCAAACTCCAAAATAAAGATTGAAGAAAAATGATGAAGTCGTGGTCCAAATATGAAGAATCTCTCAAAAACGTCAAGTGAAGAAATTCCAATATATGAAGAGAAGACCATAATTTCAAGAACGTCTTCCCAAGATTTGAAGTATGAAGTACATGCCAAATATCGGTCCGAGAGAGGTCTCAAATCGTGAAACGAGTTATTCCAAGATATGAACTTAAGGAGATACACGAGAAGCCGTTTTAAAAGATTTTGTTCTTTGGCTAACTATAAATTAAACCGTGCTACTTTGCTTTCTGACTAATAACTACTCAAATAAGTCAATATGAATCACTTGTGATCCATGACAAATAGTTAAAAAAATGTTAGTAACCCATTTCCTTTTATAATAACTAGGATTGCGGGGAGAAAAAGTATTACACAATTTGGACGTATGAGTAGTGTTAGCATTGTGACTTGTACCAACAATGATCTCGTTTTTGCACTTAGCATGGAATGTATGACAATCAAGGATGACGAAATTTGCTCTAAGGGACATTTACTTGTTTCTATTCTTTGACCCTAAAAGTCACATTCGTGATGAAAATCATACATTATGTCTTTACACATTCTCGTAGTATTGCTGCAAGTCTTTTACTTTTCAATAAAGGTTAATAAAAATTGAACTTTGGTGATGCTTAGATACTTTATTCTAGCATTGCGTGAGGGCACGGCAATGGCTTAGTATGGGGGAGTGATGAGATGGAATTTATACATGATCTCATCGTTCTTTTCGGGCTTTAAATGTACTAAAATGTCATAAAATACCACATATATGCTTGTGTTTATTTACTTGTGTATTTTAGGTATGGATATCGTGAAAAAGACAAAAGATCACAAGAAACAAGGAAAAACGGACACGAGAAACGAAGTCGTACAAAGAACCGGGCCCTAGTTCATGAATTATCCAACATTTACCCTTAAATACTTGAAGATATGCAAGATTGATCCTCAAACAATGAAGAAATGACACTTAAAACCCTTGTGAGTTCATAATTACAAGTTTGGTCCCTTAAGTTTGTCAAAATTTCAAAAAGGTCCTTCAACTTTGAAGAAATGGCAAGATTAGTCCCTCATCAAATCTAAATTGTCAATTATGGTCCCTCATAAAGCCAAAGATACAATGAAGACCTTTGAAGATCAAGAAAGTCCAAAATCAGTCCTTCAAATATGCAAAAATGGCAAAAACAACCCTTGAAATACTTTTGCCAAAGTTTTGGGGCAAAAGTATGAAAATGGAAAGTTCAATTGTGAAGAAAACGGGTTTAATAGGCTGAAAAACAATGTTTGCACCTTTTTCTAAAGCCAAGGACTTAAACTGCCAAGTTTAGAAGTTCAAATCCCTAAACACGCGCCAAACAAATCCTTCCCTAAGAAAACGGATGAAAACGTGTTACTGTAGCAAGTAAGAACCCAGATTTTACTTTTTACCAACAAAGGGTAAATTGAAATTAGTTGTTCCCCCGTGTGATTCACACATGCAGAAACCCATCCCAACCTTAAAACTCTCTTCTCCACTCACCAATGGACCCCACACCCAAAACCGTTTCACCCATCACATGACAACTTATTCCCCAAGTATTGCCACGTGTCAAGATCAACGGCCAAGACTCTTAGCTTAACCCCAAAGCTAAGATAAACGTCCATGATGCATTTGGACAGCTCATTCCATCAAATGATCTAGAAGACCTCAAGGACAATTTGGGAATTTCAGTTCTAGGGTTTATGAATAGTGTTTCATATGCATATGCCTATAAAAGGAGACCTCAACCTGTGAGAGTCCCTTTGTTCTAGATTTTAGCTAATTTTATTGTAATTCCTTTTTATGAAATAAAGTTTGAATTTCTGAAAATTTTGAATTCTCATTTGTTATTTATAAAAGTTTGGTGTCTGATTAGCTGAAATTTGAGTTCCATTTAAATGTTTTGTTGGTTTTGAGAAAAGGTTTTAAGGATTAAAACACTTGTTTTCAAAAATCAAAGGTTAAATCTGTTTTTGATCTCACTTTATTGTTTGTTCATCTTAGCAGCTTGGAAGCTGGTACTTGTTTTGCTAGTACCTCAGCTCAAACAATCCAGGGCCTGGATGTAGGTCTTGGAGGTTTGCATCTCTATCCCTTTTCAATTTTTCTTTATTTTTCTGAATATTTGTGATTTTTGTATGATTGTTGTTGAATCTGTGTTCTTATGATTGGATCTTGTTTATCTGGGCTTGTATGATGTTATTTAGTAGATGATAACTTGATTTGTGGGTTAAGTCTTAAATATCCTTTGAAAATTTATAAAATCAGATAATTAAGGGGTGTTTGGGTTAACTGCATAAGCAGGATTTGTGGAAAGTTGAGTTGTTGTTTTGTGTTGGTGATTGTTGGTATCTGTTTGACTGATATACTTGGTCATTTATTTGCAAGTTTTGTGGTTTGAAACACCTAAATCCAACATAGTGCTATAAAATCAGATTTACTTGGTAAAATTGGTTGTGGTTTAAGGGACACCTAGATCTAATCATAGACTAGGGTTAACTAGTGATTAAACCTAGTTAACATAACCAGGGAAGTAGGATTTGAGGCTTGAAATTGGATTTGTGGTCAATCATATCAGCAAAGTGTGCATGTGTTCTTGTAGTTCATATCAGAAGGGGTAATCTGCTTTGATCTTGTTCCATACCTTGTTTCAGTGACTGATTTAAGTTTGTTTATGCTTAATCATAGTTTATATAGCTTGTGTATGCATCTTGTTGAATTTGGAGTGCTTATTCTTGCTTAAAACTGATTAAGTGTTCATAACAGCTTATTTTCCATGTCTGTGCTAGATCTGAGCATTGTTTGATTTTTCTGTGCTTATTGAGTGAACCAAAGTGTGTTTTTGTGCTTCATTGTGACTCATTATGATTAACTGATCACTTGGGTGCCCTTGTCTTCCATAAAACATACCAAATCTCTCTAAAAAGCTTGGTCAAATAGTCAAAGCAGTGGGAACTCCTTTCCCCTACTACTAGCCAATGCTAGTGTATTTTTGTGTTCAACTTATCAATAAGCTATAATAGCTTATTTTAACCAGCAACAACTTGGATTTTGTAATAGGTGCTCATTATTTGACCCATTTGTTCATACTGGAGCATTTGGTGGGTTGACTTTAGGGTTTGACTAGAAAACCAACTTAATTGACTTTTTCATAGGTGCTTATTGGCTTATTCAAGCTTATTGGTTTGGCTTATTAGATTTTGGTTGATTGTTTTGGCTTATTGAAGTCATTTGTGACATTTTGCATGTTGAATCATGTCCTGAGGTGCCTTATATCTCAAACCCGACTATTTTGTCTTTTAGTGGATTTGTACTTTGCTTATTTATGGCTTATTGAGTGTGCTTTTTCAAAATTTCTTTTTACAGATCTCTTTAGTATCCCAAAAGAAGGTTGTGTGTTAAATTAGAGCTTATGGCATTAGCTTATTGCTTAATGGGCTTAATGGCCCAATAAGG
Source organism: Glebionis coronaria (assembly GCA_025667525.1). NCBI lineage: Eukaryota > Viridiplantae > Streptophyta > Magnoliopsida > Asterales > Asteraceae > Glebionis > Glebionis coronaria. The sequence goes on from CM046876.1 coordinate 207,122,303, forward strand.
ATAAGCTGTTTGATCATTAAGCTGTGATAGGTTCACTTTCAGCTTTTGGGCCTTTAGAGTTTTGTGTTTAGAATTAAATTTTGAGTCAGATAGTGCTTTTCCAAGTCTTTTGGGCTTATTTTGACTTTTTGGGCTAAAAAGCCCAATAAGCTTTACTGTTTTGGGTTTTGGCCCATTTGGGGGCCCATAGGGGTATTCTGGTCATTTCACTTTCATTTTCTGTTTAATTAGGTCAAAATAAACTAGTTTGCAAGTTTTTAGAATTTTTTATAATTTTTGGATTTTTAATATTATTTTAATATTATTTTATTATTATTTTTCAAATTTCAAATTTTTGCACTTTTTACATTTTTCTTAGCTTAAATACATTAAAATAGGAATTTTACAACTTTTAGATTAATTTTATCATCTTTAGATTAATTTTTATAATTATTTTAAGTTTTAATAGTTTTTGAATCATTTTAAATAGTTTTTATTAGTTTAAAATTTTCAAAAAATAGTTTTTAATCTTTTTAGGTCATTTTAGAGGTTTACCAATTGAAAAATCTTTATTTGGGCTTTTTGATAATTAATTTGATTTTTAGGGCTTTAATTAGCATTTAAAAATTGAATATTTAATTAATTAAAAGGTTTGAAAAAGTTTTGATCATTGGTAAACTCTTAGTTTATTTGTTTTGATTTTTGGTAATTTTTAGAATTAATTTTTATTTTAGCTTATTTTACGGTTTTACGTGTAGTCGTAGTAGTAATTAATTTCACGTCTTCGTCATCCTCTTTTCTCATCCCCTTCTAACCAATATTAATCTCAAACCAATTACGAATTATTCACACACATATACCTCCTTGGGAAACGAATTTCATTGGGTCATTAGTGCTTGATTTTCCTAAATCCTCACTTAATACTTACCGCTCATTTACGCTCTTTTGTTTTCGTAAACAAGAGGTGTAATTTTTCCTACAACCAGATATCATCACAACATGGCGTGTCTATAGAAATAACTAAATGAAATAAGAAATGTCATAAAATGGTGACACATATGTCATGACAATATATCAACAATGCAGGAGTCTAGATAAGTAGGTAACAATCCTACCACTTACCCAAGACAAACAATAAACATAATCAAATCAAACATATAGGTGCCAACAGTATCACTTATTCAAAACACATAAAAATAAGCTAAGAAGGAACGGGGATCTCCTTCTAAATGCAATCCTAATGCATCCAAATCTAGCCACTTCTACCCTCAAGCTTAACCACATTCTCACCTGAAAGAGACACTAAAACACGTCAACATAAAGTTGGTTAGAGTCATAGGTTTAGACTCCAACGCCAAAATCAAACCATAAGCTACGAATAACAACCACTAACAAATGAACATATGGACAATGTGATACAAACATGCATTAACAACTAATATTCAATATTTAACAAACCAATCCAAATCCAAATCCAAGGCTCCCAGCCTTACCAAACACCATGGTCCTATAGGCGCCCATACACCTACGTATCAATCCCAAGGCCCCGCCTTGTCATTATACATTGGTCCCATAGATGCTCACACATCTATGTACCTCCCCAAGGCCCCGCCTTGTCAACATCCCCTTGGTACCAAGTCAAAACATAAAACAATCAAGAATCAACTAGCAGTTAATCACATAAGTATGCACAAGTCCATCACCATACACAAAACATTCACAGCATAATTTATATAAACAAGACAGTGTCTCTTCCATCCCATCTGGAAGTCAAAATCATTAGTAATCATGGGACTATGAAACTCACCAGATTGAGCTTCTCCAAAACTCCGCGCACTAGCAAAAAGCTAACAAACAAAAGCACACAATCAAAACATGAACCAATCATTAAAATGGCTCATCAACCTATGATGGACATCTAACCTTCTCCCATATATGATCCTCATTAATATGCTCTAACACCCCGTTACCCTTCCCTAACAAGTCCTTAACTTGGTTAAGTTCGATACCTAACCCGTTCATATTTTACACAAAACAGTCCCAACTTTTAGGTCTCCAATCTATAAGTCAAACGCCCACCTAAACATACCCATGACGTTTGTAAAGGAAATACTATGCCCTTACATATGTTAGCTAACACCTCCCATTTTCCCCAACCTTAAAGATACTGTTAAGGCCCCAATATATATATATATATATATATATATATATATATATATATATATATATATATATATATATATATATATATATATACTTTTGTCTATCCAGATTTTACTGATTTTAAACACACAAAAAGTTTGTTATGATTAGGGGGTCTTACCCTAACCCAAAATATAAACCCCAATGCAGGTACTTCCTATAATATATAAACCATCTCCCATGTTCGTTTGAAAGTCCCAATGCAACCCTAAGTACCCCAAACAACCCAAAACTTAATTAGAAAATAGGCTGATTTCAAAACTGTTTTGACCTCCGACTGTTGTAACCTGTTTTTGACCCATTTCCCTACCTTCAATTTAGTTCTCGTTTCTTGCATTCGAAATCCACTTCAATTACCTTTCCAGGGATACTTGGATCGCAAAATAAGAGTTTGTAGAACTCCCTATATGATCAAAACAATTGACCCTAAATTATGCCCAGTTTTGAAAAACGGGTTTAATTAAATTAACCTAATTAATTACCCATAATCCCACCAATTACAAGCCCTAACTCATTTAATCATCATAGTATCACTAATATATCATTAATATACTGTTTTTAATTTAAACCCTAACCTAAATCCATCATAAGATGATTAAAGAAAACATTAAAACAATTTAATTAAAAAGGGTTATGAAGGTTTTACCTTTAGATTAATGGAAGATGAAAAAAAACCATGAAACCCTAAAAATCCTCTACCAACAGTCGACTATTATTATCTCCAGGGATTTATGATGTTTTTTTGTTTAGTATAAAAAATTATATAGGATGTGATAACCCATTCCTAGCCCAACCCCAAAACCCCTTTCCTTTTTCTCTTTTTTCCTTTTTTTCTTTCTTTTCTTGCATCCAAAACCGACCAACACCCCCCTTATTTCGTTTTTTTTATTTTTATTATTAATTAATATCTTATTAATATTACCTTAGTTTTCCTTAATTTATTTCAGCTCCTAAAGCCTCCAAAACCTCAAAACCGTAAAACTAGTCAAATTTACACGTTTTACCGTAAAAGACGTAAAATATACAGTTTTAAAAAAATCTCAAATTTTGAAATAAACTTTATAACTATGTCCTAAATGACTTAAAACCATCCCGAAAAATACTCACATGACTAAATACCTCTTCCGAGACCTCAAAATGCTAAACCGTAAATCGTAAAAATACGATTTTCTATAATACATATATGCATACGTAAAACCACTAAATAACACCATCTCATTTCATAGTCACTACCATGTGAGCTCATGAACATGAAATCATCACACATCGTTTCACTCACAAGGTACCCCGTACCGGAAACGATATCCAAACCACAATCTATACACAACAACTAGCACATAAACACGCAAAGACACGTAACTAGCACAAAATAAAACTAAGTGATGAACCTCAAAACCGCGGTTGTCACATTTAAACAGCTAGCAAACACTACATCTTCACATGATCGATTCTTGACCATTTTCAAACTTGGTCAAAGGAGAATATGCTGAGAATCATCCAAGGGCATTCTAGGCAGATTACTAGTTAGGGTTTATCATATTTATCATTCTAGATAGTTCCTAGTACTAGTATAAAAAGGGAGTCGACATGTGACTCCTTTTTCTTTGGTTCCAGTTTTTTTACAAAGTCTTTGTAACTTGTTTTTCTTAATGAAAGTTGGTATTATTAGTGAAAATTTAATTCCTTTTCAGTTATTTAAAAGATTGTATTGACTTGTGTGAAAAAGCTGAGTTCCAAAATCTGATTTGTTGAGTACTTTGTAATCATTGTTTTCTTGTCAAGAAAAGTTGGTTAAAAGTGTTTGTTTTTCAAAGAATCTTGTCAAGGATTTATTGTTAAGGTTGTATAAGTAGGAGGAACTACTTTGGTACTAAGGTTTAAGTGAAAAGAATAGGACAAAGATAAACGTTTTTCTTAGGTTTTCACTAGAACTTAAGACAAAATTTCAGGTGGAAGTGAAAGTGGATGCCTGGAATTGGACTGTTGAGTTTTAGTTGTTAATCTAAGTGGTCTTTGTTTGTTTAATATTAGGTTTAAAAAGGATTTCATGTTTTCAGAAAGTTTGGTGGTTTGAAATCATTGTTAAAAGTTTTTGGTTACGTTTTTTTACTTTTAACTCACTACTTATATAAGCCTGCTCATAAGCTGTTGATACAAGCTTATGAGCATCAGCTTATATAAGTTTGAAGGTGTTCTTGGTCTTGTGGTGTTGTGCAGGAACCAAACAAGAGTAAAGACCTCAACTCCATTCATTGTTATTTTCCTTTGAAGGTATTGTTCTAGCCTAGTGTCCTTCTTTGGATTCTTACAACATGCCTTCTCTACTGTTTCTATAAGCTCACTTAAGCCCTTAAATCAACCCATTGGAAATCATAAGCACAGGTACCAAGCTTGAACCCATTGGCTGTTTTTATGTGAAGTTTTATATGAGTTTATATGAAGTTGGTATGAAATTGTTTTGTTGTTGTTTATCATGCTCTATTTGGTTTTATATGCATGCTAGAAGTAATAGAAATCAGGTTGGATAGGTTTTGTGGTTTATCTCTTGTTTAATTTTCAATTTCAAAAATATAGGGGTGTTTGGGTATGCATATTAGGTTGAGTTGGTGACAAGCTATTGGCCTAAAATCAGTCTACTCACACTTATAAGGTTATTATTAGGTGTTATTGGTGGTAAGTTTCAAGTTTAGTATGATAGAATAGGTTTTTCCTGTTTAGATTTTGGTAAAAATCAGTCAATAGCAACCAGTAGTATAATCTAGTTTGTTTTTTTTTATTTTAGACCACAAATCTTTGAAATCTGTTGTAGTTAAGATACATTTAGGATTGTTATCAGTCATCTGAAAGTTGGGTGTGTTTTTGAACAAGTTTTGAAGGGTAGAAAGTCACTTGGGTGCAAACTGCATCAGACCATAACCACTAGTCCTTCTCATGTTCATCAGTAACTTTGTTTTTCTTTGTATTTGTGATTTGTGCGTATTGCTTGCTTGTTTTTGTACCTTTACTGTCTCCCCACACTTCCATGAGTGTGGGGGTGCCCCATTGTACCAAGAATACAAGTAATCACCAAGAAACGAGCACATTTGTTCCAATTTTCACTAGTGAAGAAAGACTCCTTTGTGTTTTGTCTGAAGTTCAATATTGTAGCAACTTTTCAATTTTTGTGGGCACGTTTTTGTAATTTCTAGGCTTAAATCTTTTTAGGTTTTAAAAGTTTTAGTGTTTTTGAAGTTAGTAAATCACTAGTTTTATGTTTTATAAAAAGAAAAAATAAAAAAAAAAGTTTAACAAAAAGGACGTGGCCAGGACTCGAACCTGCGCCACTCCTCTCACACACAAACGCGTTAACCAGTTGCCCTAGGGTCTTTGACTGGTTAACTCTTGGTTTGTTTAATACTTAAGGTGTTTTAATTTATAGCTTATTTAAACATACAGATTATAAATAAGCTGATTTCAGCTTATTTATCTAGGGTAGTTACTGTTTTTCAATTTTCATTTGTACTTGGATAGATTTAGGACTTTTTGGATTAAAAAATTTATTTTTCACGTTTATATTTAATTTTTTTATGATTATTTTTAGTTTTAAATTTAGAAAGTAATTAAAGAATCGAAAAAGTGTTTTAAAAATTTGAAAAAATATTTTTTAAGTTTTAATTAAGTAATTTGAGGTTTACATCCATTAAAGTTTTCAAATTTACTTATTTTTTATTTTATTTAATTTTAGGGTTTTTAATTAACTTTAAAAATTAATATAAAATTATTAAAAAACTTTTTGAAATTTTTGTTTGCATTTTTGTCTTATTTACAATTTTCTTAATTTTAGGTAATTTTTTGGTAATTTTTAGGACATTTTCATTTTTCGTCGAATTTTACGATTTTACGTTTTTTACGTCGTAGGGTAATTTTTAGCGTAATTCGTCTTTTTCTTTCTCAATTCTCATCAATATAATCACAAACAATTAATCAATTCATAGAACAACGCACTTTCCTCCTTGATAACGATCCCCACTTTGGGTCATTAACTTGTGGTTTTCCTAAATCACTTGTTTATACTTGCCCTAATTACGCTGTTTTTCCTAAAAGACCTATTTTACAAATATCATTGTGTTAGCCCAAGTTATAAAGTAAACTTGATCCCTTGTATGTTTTTAAAATAAATTATACCTGAGAAAATTAATTCCCGCTGTGAGCCAACATTTCTCGAAGAAATATGTGACGTTAATGCGAAAAGTGTCTTGCAGTCAAAAATAACTATAAGACATTTAGGCATGTTTTAAAAATATTTATAACTTTTATACGAACTTTCTTTATGGCGTCGTGTGAATATTAATCCACATTTCTAAGGCCGTAAATATTATCATACTAAAAGACATGCCTTTTTGAAAAATGAAGCATATTTTTAGGTTTTCTTGATTTTATATTTTTTATGGTTTTTGTAGGTTTTATATTTTGAAAAAGGATACTCAAGAATAGTTTACCACCATTATTCTACAGTTTCTTCTGCCAACTCCTTAAGAGTCTCAGGTGAGAATAATTTCATGCCCAGCTTGTCGATCAAAAAATCGATTCGTCCTCGATCTAAATCCTTTGTGAAAATATCCGCCAGCTGATACTCGGTGTTGACAAAATATAGCTCGATTACTCCGTTTTCCACTTGCTCTTTGATGAAATGGTAGCGTATTTCAATATGCTTCGACCGGGAGTGTTAAACGTAGTTGCAGCAAAGGCAAATAACACTTTTGTTGTCGCAGTACGTCGGTATTTTGTTGAATCTAAGACCGTAGTCATTCATTTGTGATCTCATCCAAAGAACTTGAGCACAACAACCGGACATAGCAATGTATTCTACCTCCGTACTTGATATCGTAGAGCTTTTTTGCCTTTTAGATGCCCAACTTATCAAACGATCTCCAAGTAAGTGCAAGCTTCCTGAAGTGCTACGTGACACCCAGCGTGATCCGTATCTGCGTATGCTGCTAGTGCAATGGAGGATTCGAATACCATAGACCATGATTATGTGTTCCTTTAAGATACCGAAATATCCGTTTCACAACATGTAAGTGCTTTTTGGTAGGCCCAGCCTAATACCGGGCACACATGCATATAGCAAATTGTATATCAGGCCTTCTAGTAGTAAGATAGAGAAGGGTACCAATCATTCCACGATAAAGTTTCGGATCGATAGCAATCCCATCTCTATCCTCATCTAACTTGGATCTCTCTACCATTGGAGTATCCACAGGGTCACAGTTTTCAAAGTGATACTGTTTCAAAGATTCTAGAGCATATTTGTATTGATTAATGAAGATGCGTCTAAGATTTTGAGAAATTTGTGACCCTAAGAAAAATGAAAATTTTCCCATCATTGACATCTTAAAACATGTGGACATGATATTCTCATAACGGTCATGTTGTTGTCAATACTTGAGTAGTGGCAGCAAATATGATATAATCAACATAAATTTGTACCAGTATCATGTCGTTGTCTTCCTTGAGAATGAATAAAGTCGGGTCCACTTTGCCTTTGGAGAAGCCTTCCGATATGAGATATCATGACAATAGATCATACCATGCGCGAGGAGCTTGTTTCAACCCATAAAGAGCCTTATTGAGCTTGTACACATGATTGGGATACTCTGAGTTCACAAATCCATTCGGTTGGATAACATAGACTTCTTCCCTTAGTTCTCCATTCAGAAATGTCGTCTTAACAACCATTTGACAGACGATCATGTTCGTGTGATCAGCATAATCAACGAATTGTCTGATTGCCTCCAATCTTGCAACGAGAGCAACAGATTCTTCAAAGTCAATACCCAATGCTTGTTTGTGACCAATCTTGCCTTGTTCTTTAATATTCCACCCATCTCATCGAGTTTGACCTTGTATACCAACAATAAAGTAATTCCCATACTTCAAGTCTTTTAAATTCATTAAGTTCTTCTTGCATGGCTTCAATCCAACACGATTGTGTCATAGCTAGTTGTCATGTTTTTGGTTCAATATTGGAGAGAAAGGCATCAAAGTAACAAAATAATGCATTTTCTTGTAACTGGTGGCGTGTAGAGACGGATCTTTCAATGGAACCAATAAAATTTCGGATTAGGTGATCCTTTGTCCACTTGGTGTTGTGAGTTTCAATCCGGTGGGGTCTAGAGTAAATGGTAGTAGGAGCTCCCTCTAAGGTAGACGCCCCGTTAGGGTTGCCAGGAATAGGTACACAAAAGTATGGAAGCTCTTGTATGTGAGCAAATTCCAAGTGGTGATCAGTGTGATCCTGTTCAACATAATTAGGAACGAGTGGGGGTGATGATTCATGTGTAGTTTGTGAATTAGTTAGGGATGGTGCATCCGCTTCAATAGTGAGCGTAGATGCATCAGATTAATCTCCATTATCTTGACCAACAACAGCGGGAATCAGATCTATCAATACAGGGGCTGGAGCATCATCACTCGGGGGATCAAAAAATTCATCAAACATCGGTTGAAATAACTTATCCCACTCAGGCCTTGTAGGTGATATTAATGATGGAGAAGTAGGATTGTTGGGAACTAATCTGGAACTAATAGTATCGGGTCCCATCTCATGAAGTGGGGGTTCAGAGCTGCGTTGCTCAGAAGCCATTGTTGTTAGCTCATCAAAATCGACATCCATAGTTTCTATTATCTTGCCAAGAAGACGGTTATAAATCTGGTAAGCTTTCTTCGCGAGTGAGTAACAAAAAAAATTCCTATATCAGCCTTCGGTTGAAGTTTTCCCAAATTCTCCTATTGATTTTCGGGTAACAAAGTGCACCAAACCAATGGAGAAATGATAATTTGGGTTTTCGTTCATGAAGAAGCTCATACGGTGTTTTTCCATGGCGCTTACGAATAATTGAGTGGTTTTGGGTATAACACGTGGCTGCTACAGCTTCTGCCCATAGAAATAAAGGAGCATTTGCGTAAATCAACATAGTTCTAGCAGCTTCCATTTGTAACACCCCCAATTTCGGTCATAGCAGTGGAAGGGTTCTTGGGTGTTACTATCATGGTTCAATCTCATAATCATAGAAAACGGCTCAAAGGAGTCGTTTTAATAAAAACATCCATTCATTCATTTAACAATAAAAGTTTTCACACGGTCCTAGATAATTTAAACTTTACAAACACAGTAAATAATAAAAGATTATTTGAATGGATATAATTTATGAAAGCGGGCCAAAACATTTGAAATAAGCTAGCTTCACGAAACCGCCTTCCTCGAGTGCCTTCCCAATGGACCTGAGATAAAACATGCTAAAAAGTCAGCAAAATTTGCCGAGTGAATCTATAGAGTTTAAATAAAATAAATAGAACACAAGTATTCAAAATAACCTTTCATGGTTAACAATTTATCAAAGACAATTATGTTGTACGGACATAATTATCGTGTCATTACATAAGTCCCGTGACATTGAACGTTAACATATATTATTTCAGCCCAACACACCTAGCCAAGTGCGTATATTTCTCTTATACAATGCATCCGATGTTTCATTACTAGTGCATCACAACACCACGCGATAGCTAGTCGTGATCGGACTGGGCGTCACCCGATAGATCTATCCATAGCATTAGCGTTACTTCGATTAACAATTCACGATTCATGGGTCTTTTAAGGCTAAACTAACTTATGTAATAACTTTCATATAAGCATACAATTGGGTCCCTTGTGTTCATTTTTAAAACAAAGAAGGTTTACCACAACTTCTCGTTGTACCCTTCGTTTATAATAAATGCTTTTCTAATAAGTAGGGTTTCCACAACTTCTCGTTGTACCCTTTATTTTAATAAAACAAGCCTGTTATACCCCTCGCGAGTTTTATAAAACAAGTAAACATGTTAAACGCGAGGTTATAGACTCACCTTAGCCAATATTGGTAATGTGACGATCGTTGACGATTAGTGATGCCCGTTTAAACACGAAAACCGCAACCTACCAAATAAGGCACGTTCGTTAATAATCGACTCAAGTATAAATCATACTTAAATAATATAAAAATCAAAATTAAAAAACCATGACAATCCCGAAAAATTAATAATACAAGGTTTATTACTATACCCTTTTATTCAACACTATTCTTTTAAACACTTGCACTCTCGATATTGACCCGTCTCAAGACGCCAAGTCAACGCAAGTCAACGCAAGTCAAATTATCATTTTACTTCCCTCAGACCAGTAACTAAGTCATTTATATAATGACTTAAAACTTGAGTAAATCACCATGTCCAATGGCGAATACTCAACTCACGCCACATAATTATTGAACTACGTGTTCAAAATACCAATCAGCATGTACACTCCAAATGTACACACCAATCTACCCCATCGACACTTGTATGATTTCGACGAAACTTGGTCACAAACTCACACATAATATGAATAAAACTCAGTTTAAGTTTCATTCAAAAATATTACTTCTAAGGCTTTCTGCCCAACACATCTATGAGTTACAAAAACCGGACAGATTTACGCCTTTGACTCGTAAAACCATTTTGACATATCTAAACAACTCCATTTATAAAACCGACACTCAGGTTTGAAAATAGAATCATGACCTGAGGTTTAGGCTTTAACATCAGTCCTTGAAAAGTTTTAAAACTTATTCTATAGTCCCCGAGATTCGATCAAAATATCGACAACAATTTTTGGATTGTGCCGATGCTCGTCTCCCGGTACACGAATACTAAAATTGTTGTAACTTCGCACTCGTTTGGAGTTGGAAGTCCTACGTTATATCAAATCGAAGCTAACGAAATTCTCTACGACCCTATCTAATTAGTTTAACAAAATTCATACAGTAAGTAATCCAAAAATGGCCTTTTGCCTACTGGTTTAAAATGACAAGTTAAAAATCACACTACATCAACATTTTGACCCATTTTAACAATTTGTATACTCCTAATATCATCTATCAATCATCTTCATCAAATCATCTAACCTCTAACACCCTTAAATTTAATCTAATAAAAATAAAATATATAAAAATCATACATGCAACATCATCCCACTTCAAATATAATATTAATAACAACATTTTTAACTATAAAATGGATCAAACAACATGTTCTTCACCAAAATTTGAAAAGAAAAATAAGTGAATGCATGTTGGAAAAATTTATACCAAAATACTCTCCTTTGAATTTGCAAGATGGGAGTTTAACTAGTTTTTCTTGAATCAAAGTAGAAAATCAAGATCAAGGGTGTTTTTGGTTGAGGATTTGGACGGCAACAACAAAGAGAGAAAGAGAGTTTTGTGATTTTTTATTTTAAAATGAATTAGTGGAGAGTTTGGTAGAAATTTTTCTTTTTATACTTAGTAGTGGAGGGACCAATTTTGCCAATTAGGTATAGTTTTGGACCCAAAAGTAATTAAATAAGTTAAATGGTAGAAAATGAGTATTAGTCAAACTTAAAAATATTTACGGGACTCGGGTTTCGTAAAAATACTTTTCAAAAGTTAAAACGCTTCATAAATATAATAATAAAGCTTCGACACGACTTAAAACGTAACTAAATCGAAAACGTCGAAAATATTAAATATCGAGACAATCGATAATAAAACATAAATTTTTGGGCATCCGTCAGTATCGCGATCATTAGTAGTTCTCGTCATTCGTTAAAACGTAAAACACGAGAAATAAAAATAAATACAATAAAATCATTCACATGATAATTTGAGAATATATTATCGATACTTAATGTTTTTCTTGCCAGTTTTCGTCGAAACGACATTCTTACGTTAAGTTTCAAGCCATAACCTTCTCGGTTAATCGATAATTTAAAATTCTCATTAAAGTCAACATATAATACTTAATAGTCGAGATTAAAATAACGACTTGAAATTGACGGATTGTCACACCATTAGTGTACGATTACGTCTTTCCACCACACCGTTTTGTTGTAGAGTGTGAGAAATTGATGTTTCATGTGAAATGCCAACTTTTTCATAATAATTCCGCAGAGACTTATTGACAAACTCAGTTCCATTATCAGTACGAGTACGACAAACAGTAGCATTAAGATGCACTTGTATCATCTTTAGAAACTTGATAATATAATCTGGTGCCTGATCCATGGTTGATAAAACTTTTACAAAATGTAAACCTTGAAAAATCATCCAGAATGACGAGGACGTATTTTCTACCGCTCACACTTGTCGTACACATTGGCCCGCAATGATCCATGTGCAAAAGATATAGTTTTTCCTGGTTGGTGACTTTGGCTTTGGGTTTGTATGATTTCTTGGTGCTTTTCCCCAATGAACACGCATAACATAAATTATCCTTGTAAGATGAGATAAACATCGATGCCATAACCATGACTTAGTCTTAGATGCTTTGGAGAGAAGACATACGGGAGAAGCAGCCATCATGTTTTGTATGGACAATGTGTAGAGATTATCCCCCCGAGAGACTTTTAGTAAATCTTTTCCTTCCAAATCATGGATGAAGCAGTATGTTGTCGAAAAGCAATGATGGTGTGTTTTTTGCAAGTCTTAAATTTATATTACTAGATAATTACCAAATGAGGACTAAAAACACAACACGGGTAAGTATACCATTTCGTGTATAGCATAGTCTAAGGTAAGTCCAAATCGTTCCACGAGATTGTTGTTAACAAGTTAAAACAATTATCTTTAGAGTGTCACAAGTTCTAAAGATATAAGCTTTTCCAAATGATGATATAAAGGCGAGTTTGGTTAACGCTAAGAACATAGAAATTATATATAGCAAAGATGAATTACAAGCACATAAAGAATGTAAGACAACATGTCGATTACTAGTCGTACATGCAATATCTAATTAATATAATAAAAGTCCGTCTAAAGGTTATGTCATACCAAAATCATTAAGAATGGTTTATGCTTGATTTCAATGACTAAAGTAATAGATAATATTATGTAAGAGTTGTTATGTGTTTTATTTCACTAATTACGACAAAAGCTAATAACAAGATTCATTTACTTAATGACAAGAAATCTATCCATTCACATGAGTACTAGCCATGATCATGAATAAACCCAACACATAACAATGATGTTACACAATAGCATCTAATACAAAAGCATCTAAATCATACTTAAAATCACGAACCAAGGAAAAAGTGTGCCGCACAAACTTAAGTGTGTGCCACACTTCGACCATGCGAATCAAATATAATCAAATCAATAATCAATATCACAAGCATCAATAAACTAAGAAACATATCAACATGATCAGCAAAGAAATGTACCCAATCCATTTATGCTAGTAATTCGATTACAAAGTACCATATCCAATATTATGATTACAACAACCATAAATCCAAGACAATCAATAGTCCAACAACCCAATGTTCCAATGGTGATTTAGGTTTTGGATATCATGATGGTGCAGTAGTAATTCTAGTGGTGAGTGGTGGTGGTGATATGGCGGAATACCATGTATTAGAGGAGTGTTTGGATCATTGGATCCAAAGATCCTCACCTAATTCTCTGTTCTCCAATGGAGAGAATATATGTAGTGATAGATATACTTTTCTATGTGTTTGGGGTGCTTATAAAGTTTTTCTAACACTTGAGGACCAAGTATAAGGTAAATGATCAGATTGGTAATGAATGGGAGTCATAAATATGACTTTTGAGCTGTGAGGAAGGAAAGTGCGTCGCACTTTTGAATTATGCGCCGCACATTTGCGCATCTAGAATATTCTAAGTGTTGCAGAAAATTGCTCTACACTTTTGGATTGTGCACCACCCTTTTTGACATTTTTAGCTTTGGACCAAAAGAAAAAGTTTTAGATAATTATTTCCTCTTTCCAGGGCAGCTTGAACCAGCTAAAACGGAGTTCGTATGCTCAAGATATGGCCAAAACAGTGATAGGTGTCGAGAGATCAGAAGCTTGACTTGATTTCTTCATTTAAGCTTCATGTCTTCGTGTTTTCTTACATTTCCATTCATGACACGTCCTTGGAACCTATACATCAAATATAGTCTATTAAGTATCAATAGTTCACATAATTAACCTCAATGTATATAGATAACGCACACGCAAACATGTATAATTAGAGTGTTATCAAATTCCCTCACACTTAAACTATTGCTTGCCCTCAAGATACACTTAAACTATTGCTTGCCCTCAAGCAATGCAATAAAAAAGAAAGTTAAAATAAAATTTACCGAATTTCCAAAAGAAAAGAAAATTTTAAAAAATTTTGAAATCGCAAATATTTTTGGAATTTTTATAAAAATTTTGCTAAAAGTCTAAACACTCCTTCACACTTAAGGGTTTGCTTGTCATCAGGCAATATAAGAAAAAATAATAAGTTTTTACATGTCTAAAAATACCCATGTTGATAGCTACCAAACGTACCACAAACCATGAAATATTACAATTTTTTTCTACAACCATGTATCGATCAGTATAAACGTATATCACGTCTTAGCACATTGGCTAATCGATATCTCAAAAACAACTATGTGTTCTTTCATCTTCATAAATATACATAGCTCATTGCCTTTTTTATTCACTTTTTTCATTTTCCATCTTTTTTTACGATTTGACTTTTTCATCATTTTCGTCTATTTTCATTCTTTCTTTTTCACAAACATCTCAATTAACAATTCCCTTACACTTGATATAAGTGTACACCACAAAAAATATGAAAAACGAAGTTTGCAACCCTCGTCTCCATTGAAATGGCACAATACTCATAACCAACCGCGAACTAACTATTAGCAAAAATCAACCAATCATTCCGGGTAACTAGCAACCAACCATTTATTTCTAAATTTTATTCTAATGTATTAACCTAAGTGGCAAAGAAAAAGAAAATTAATTTTAATTTTTAGATTACCGATGGCGAACAAAAGTTTTTTGTTAAATAACGAGTCACATTTCCAATTCATTTTCCCCCACACTAAACTATAGCAATATACGTAATTTAGAAAATAACTTAAAAGTAGGATAAGTGGAAAAAGTATTTTAAGATAAACGAGACTTTTCGGGGCTCATAAGTTCTTCTGTTGAATTCTGAAAATTTAGCGCAAAAAGGAGCGTCATCACAAGCATGTGAATTCAACAATAGTATTATACACCGATCCAAATATATATCTCACATCCCCAAATGATAAGATATCACCAATCCAATCCAAGCTCCACCTATTTATTAAATCTGCAAAAATAGACAAAACTACAAAAAGCGTAAAAATTCTAAAGCACACTTTCCTAGGCATCACGATTGAATTTAGCCTATGAAACAAGCTTTTAAACCCTTCGGTTTACCGAGTGGACGAGTTATTGTCTCGTGAGGGTTTCTAAGGAACACACCCACAAAGTTCGTAATATATTTATTTTTGGATAAAATATTCAAGGTACGAAACACACCGGCCGAATGCTTGACATACGAAAAAATTGAATTTTGTATTCATGTTATATTTTTTTTTTTATTTTTAACTTTTTTATTTATAAACATTTTACAAATAATAAGACACAAAACATTACGAAGTAAAAAAATAAAGGTGATATAAAATCTTTTTGGATTTTTATTTCTAAATTTTTATTTTTTGGTTTTTCTATAGATGCAATATAAACTATAATGTCACATGACTTATCTATACTACATTATAAAGAGCTCATCCTCAATGTTGAAAAAAGTTGAAAATTCAACAATTCCTAAATTGTATTTCTTACAAACCGTGTATTTGAGATTCTCACACAAAATGTAGAAACAAGTATAACCATTGCTAAAAATATAGAATGTTGAAACTAATTATGAAACCATTGAAAATTTAATTTAATGGAAAGTTGAAACTTATATGTAATCGGATGAAATAATAAAACTCAGATTTTATGTATGGGAATGTCCTGATCTTCTGGTAACTACAGGGTTATATAAGGAAGTGAATCAAATGTTAATTAAATAAACCAAAGCTTACGGAGGACGAATGAATTAGAAAAAATAAAAACGCTCTTTAAAGTCAAATTATCACCTGTATGTCATTAACAAGTAAAACCCCTCCAGAGTCATCATATTCATGTATTTATATAAAATAATACTCATCATTATCATATTATATGTTTTCCAGTAACTCGTGAATAATAAATTTGGTTTTGTTTTGATCTTGTAGGCTCACAAACTGGTATCACGCGGGATCAATTTTTTTGAAAAATAGATTTTGCATCTTCACCGGCTCCACATGTAAGGTATGTTATCCTGGCTTTGTATCTTTTTTGATCTTGAATTGATTTAGGATGAAGATGAAAGGTGTGGTCTATTTTTGTTACATAGGAGAATAAATATATTCTTCAATCAGGTTCATTTAATGATGATATTTGAATTCTATTAATTACGTTGAATTTGATTGTGATTTTCGTAAGAGTTACGTTTTTTGAAGTAGTTACGGAAATTATGTTATTCGGTTAATTGTGCAATGGAGTTTGTTTGATTCAAGAACAAAAAAAAATCATATTGGTCATTTGAAAACATAATTTGTTATTGTATCTTTGTGCAGGTGGTTGATTTTTGTTGTTGATTAGATAGTTTTAGCTGTTTTTTAAAGATCTGTCTTGATGAGATGAATAAAAGATGTGTAGATACAATGTACGGAGTCAGCTTACATTGCATTGATTTAGGCACTACATTCGAGTATGGCTAACCAAATATCGTGTGATTTTCACTATGCATATCTATTTCAAAGGGTTGCTTTATACGACTACATTTGGGTAATGCAACTTATTACATTTGCTCGATTTTTAAACCATAATTGTATTATATATATATAATAGTATAATACATAATTACATAACACTATAATCCTCCCGTTTAAAAAAAACATAGCACTGTAGTCTATAGGAGTTCAAAAATCATATTTATGTTTATTGTTTAGATAGTATCATCATATCAGATTCGAATTTTGTGACTCAATTCACTTATAGTTGTTATATCCTTATGTGAATTATGTTGTTTGATTGTAGGTGCTGGATTCGTAAGGGTGCGGTGTTACACTCTTTTAGAAGGTATAACTCCAATCTATTTTTTTACTACAATGGACACATCAATTGATAGATAAAGAACTTGGCTTCGAATCACTGGGGAGTAATAGATCAACTCAGCTCAAAAAATGTGCAAGTCCCTTTTCTCTTTCGATAACAACGACTGAATACGATCATTTCAACACACTTTGCCAACAGGTAATACACAAAACATGTATGCTGATAGATATGTGAGAAGGCATCGCATAGTCAATCGCACACGCATTTTTGTCGATCCCTGAAAATAAATAGTCCAATTGTCCAGCTTTTGAAGGTAAATACATTATTTTATTGCTTACTTTTTGAGAGGCCGCTATGATCTAAAAATTACTAATGAACAAAACTTTATATACATTCTTTTTATAAAACTTGGATGATTAATGAAATATATAGGGTGCGTTTAGTTGGAAAACATTTTTCATCATTTTCTATTTTCTGTTTTGTAGAAAAGGAAAAGGGATTCCATTTTCCACAAAACACTTAATTGGGAAAAGCGTTTAGTACGAGAAATTTGTGTTTGTGAGGAAACAAGGGGGAAAATGAATTTTCTGTTGTCTAAAAGAAAACCTAGACAATAAACAAAAGTTTTTTGTTTTGTGTGCAAAAGGGTAAAACATGCATTTTTCATTTTCTATAAAATATTTTTGTAAAAAGTTGATTTGAACGCGTTTTTTGTTTTGTTTCTATAAAACATTTTGTAGAAAACATGGTGTTTTTCATCCAACTAAACGCGGCCATAGAGTTTTTGTAATCATATTTAACATATGCCTAAATATACTTATTAACAACTAACATCTTTTAGTTTTTGTTGCAATACCCTTACTAAATCTGTGAGAGGGAGCGATAATTCATGAAGAGAAGACTTCTGACATAATATTTTTCACCATTTGATAAGAGAAGATTGTGTTACAAATATACTTGGTGTGTGCCGAGCTCGTTTTGTGCGAAACACTCTTTTTTCATATAACAATATACCTTTTTGTGTGAATTTGTTGTATTCCTCAAACTGGCTAAATCATACATTTTGTATGTTTGAATAGAAGCATGAAGATTGCTAAAATTTAATGGTCTCTATTTGCAAAAATACTCGTGTACGGAAGTACCCCGTCGCGGAGCGTGGGTGTTGAACCTTGTATATATAATTTTTATATATAACCTATTGCTCTTTACGTACATGGATATATGTTTTATGGTTGTACTAACAAGTGATAAACAAGGTTGGGAGAAGTTTAACTCGACACTCTTACAGCAAAAACCACTGCCATATCTCATGCAGATAATTTGGTTTCGGCTCCTAAGTGTTTTGTGGACTTTTTGAAGTCGAACAATTATGCTATCCGGTACAATATGTTAAATTGTTTTTGGCTTACATGATTAGTCTCATATATTTTTTGAATGTTTAATATAAAGGCATTTAACATCTAGCCATGCATTAATAAGTGAGAATTATTATAGTGTTGCATTCACATAATGCATGGAGTATGATCTAATTTGCATGAATGCATATACACTTTCTATTCATATGCTCAATTAGGCTTTAAGTAAGGATAAAAAACCAACACCATGGATTATTTGTATGCAACATAGAATAATATACAAGATGGGAGTAGATCAACTTAAAATTTACATTTGAAATAGGACTAAGAAATTAATTTTTTGATGTTTAAAATGTTTTTATTTGAAAGAGATGCAATGGTAGATATTATTAACTCTCGCTAGTAGTAAGAATCAGTAGGGTTCGAGTTCACGAGTGTGCATTTACTAAATATCTTTACATGTTCTTTGATACATTTGATTTTTTTTCTTGAGTTATATTATCGCATGTTGTTACCATTTACAAAACTTTTTGATTCATTTCACGTTCTATTTTGAAGGTCATACGAAATATTTATCACAATATAACATATCGTTAATGATTTGTTGCTAGGCTTTTCCGCCGTTATGCGCGGGTACTCGCCTAGTTTTATTAATAACATTACGACAACTTTAAAAGAAAGCAAAAATAACATAGAAAAATATGTTTTTGGTATTTAATTTTTTTGTTTTTTTCTTTTTATTTTAATGTACATTATACAAAATACAAAAATTCAACAAGACAAAGAAAACAATCATCATGTTTTTAGAAGCAAACATAGGCCTTAAGAGGGTTTGGTAGGTTTTTGAAATCGACTAAGAAAACGTTATGAATATATTTTTTCAGAAAGTGCGACGCATATTGCTACATGTGCGGCGTACTTAGAAGTTCTCCAGAAATTGTGGCGCACAAAACTAAATGTGTGGCGTACTTTCAGAAATTCTTAAGACAGAAAGGTTTGTGATTGCTAGAAATCTCTACGACAATAATTTTAATTTTTAACAAGTATCTCAGATTGTTTAAACAAGTAACGAAAACAATCCCTGGCAGCGGCGCCAAAAACATGATGTTGTTTGCTTTTCGCAAGTCTTAAATTTATATTACTAGATGATTACTAAACGAGGACTAAAAACATAACACGGATAAGTATACCCTTCGTGTATATCATAGTATAAGGTAAGTCCAAGTCATTCAACGGGATTGTTGTTAACAAGTTAAAACTATTATCTTTAGAGTCTCACAAGTTCTAAAGATTTAAGCTTTTTCAAATGATGACGTAAAGGTGCGTTTGGTTAACGCTAACATAGAAATGATATATAGCAAAGATGAATTACAAGCATATAAACAATGTAAGATAACATGCCGATTACTAGTCGTACACGCAACATCTAATTAAAATAACAAAATTCCGTCTAAAGATCATGTCATACCAAAAGCATTAAGAATGATTTATGCTTGATTTCAATGACTAAAGTAATAGATAAGATTATGTAAGAGTTGTTATGTGTTTTATTCCACTAATCGTGACAAAAGCGAATAACAAGATTCATTTACTAGATGACAAAAAATCTATCCATTCACATGAGTACTAGTCATGATCATGAATAAACCCAACACATAACAATGGTCTTACAAAATAGCATCTAATACAAAAGCATCTAAATCGTGCTTATAATCACGAACCAAGGAAAAAGTGTGCCGCATAAACCTAGTTGTGTGCCGCACCTCGACCATGCGAAGCTAATATAATCAATTCAATAATCAATATCACAAGCATCAATAAACTAAGAAACATATAAATATGATAAACAAAGAAATGTAACCAATCCATTTATGTGAGTAGTTGATTACAAAGTACCAAATCTAATATTATGATTAGAACAACCATAAATCCAAAACAATCAATAGTCAAATATCCCAATGTTCCAATGGTGATTTAGGATCTGGATATCATGATGGTGTAGTAGTAATTCATGGTGGTGATATGGTGGAACACCATGGATTAGAGGAGTGTTTGGATCATTAGATCCAAAGATCCTCACCTAATTCTCTCTTCTCAAATGGAGAGTTATATATCGTGATAGATATATTTTTCGTGTTTTTGGGGACCAAGTATAAGGTAAATGATCGGATCGGTAATGAATGGGAGTCATAAATATGACTTTTGAACTGTGCAGAAGGAAAGTGAGCCACACTTTTGAATTGTGCGCCACACATTTGCGCGTCTAGAATATTTTAAGTGTTGCAAAAAAGTGATCCACACTTTTGGATTGTGCGCCTTACTTTTGGTCATTTCCAACTTTGGACCAAAAGGCAAAGTTTTAGATAATTCTTTCCTCTTTCCGTGTCCCCTTGAACTAACTTAAACAGAGTTTGTATGCTCAAGATATGGCCAAAACAATGACAGGTGTCGGGAGATCGGAAGCTTGACTTTATTTCTTCATTTAAGCTTCATCTCTTCGTGTTTTCTTCCATTTCCTTCCACGACACGTCCTTGGAACCTATACATCAAATATAGTCTATTAAGTATCGATAGTTCACATAATTAAGCTAAATATATACAGATAACGCACACGGAAACATGTATAATTAGTATGTTATCAAGCAAACTCAAGGTTTAAATCACAAAACTGTCCCACTAAGACTAAATTATGACCGAGTCCTTCCACATAATACATCCGAGAAACCGTAACATTCCCAATTTGATATTCACCATAACCCATGATCTTTGAAATGTGGTCATTACCAAATTTAACCGTGCCTAGAAACTTGCTGACAAAATTTTTGAGCATAGAGCAATCTCCGGTCATATGCTTTGAGCAGCCGGAGTCCAAATACCAGAGGATTATTTGGACCACCTGAGAATATTAGTAGACAAAGATGATGTATCAGAATCTAATTGTTCCTCTATGTTAGCAGCTACATATAAAATTATCTTAGATTTGCAATCATAAGGTTTCTTAGATTTCTAAACTTTCTTCCTAGTTGTCAGCTTAGATTCTAGTTGTCTAAGATCCTGAGAAATTTCTTCACTGGTAGGCACAAGTATAGGGGCAGACCTAATTAAATGGCTCTTTTTCCATTTTTTAGTGCTAGTGTTCCTATTTAAAGGACGCTGATACCTAACTATAGTGGATGTGCTCCTAATTAAAGGGCACTTAGTTCCATTAAAAGTGAAGGTCCTACCAGTGGGACGCCATTGCCATCCATCTTGGGTACGAGTTTTCCCAGTTGGCCTCCATTTAAGTTTGTTCCTAATGACAAACATTTCATTAACGTGATCAACAAGGCATAAACCATGATGCTGAGAAAATATACATTCATTACTATTCCAACATTTTAAATCAGAATTCACTTTGCGCTTAGGCTGCTGCACAACCGCCTTTAGTCTTATCTACATGATTCATTTTATTTAAATTTGAAATAACATTCCTAGGGTGAACTTATACTTTCTTCTTCATAGTCCTACTAATGGAAGGCATGATCTTATCTTTCTTGTCTTGAGATCCTTTAGCCGTAGTAGAAACATCTACTACTGTAGGAGGCACGGAAACATTAGTGACATATTTTGAATTATCCTTGTTTGTTGTATCTAGAGAAGGTTTAGCACCATGGGTTTTGTTTAATGGAGTAATGGCAATGGGTTTTTGTTTGAGTGGTGCAAAACCCGGGTGACCAATGTAAATAAGATACACTAAGAAGTATTGTACCAGCTCAATGTATGTATGAGTATAGTAATAGTCACTAGTTGTGGGATCTGATTCATATAGGTCATTTAAAACATCCCTCACAAGATTCACATGCTTAATTGCGTTCTTCATGTAATCAGCATATGTGTCTGGGTTGTTCTTATGGTACGGGTTCTTATAGATCGCCACTATGTCGGTTTTTGGATCACTAGCGGACGGTGCAGAGATTGTAGATGCGTTATCAACAACTTCTTATCCTTTGAGTTGAATTGTCTGCTTTAACTTAGCTAAAACCATGTTTTTATCTATGAGTTGAATATTTAATCAGAGATTTCCGCATACTTTTGGTTCAGTTGGTCAACAAGTGACTTATATCGTGCTTCATTAGAAGATAATCTTTGCTCTAGTGAACCATAAAGTTGCGTACATCCCTGTTTTGCTTGTTCAAGCTCCCCTATAAAATAGACGGTTCTATTTTCTAAGGCGTGGTTTTTATGCTCTGCAGCCTCTAGTTCTAATTTCACTATTTCTACTGATGACTCTCTCTCAAGTTTCATAATCTCTATCTCTAATGCCTGAATCATCTTATCACTCGTCTAAACGTTATTTTCACATTCATTGGTTAAAAGAAGAGTTTCATTTTTAGATTGTTTTTCTATTTCAAGAGATATACAATGTTTTTAAAGCTTATCAAAATGTTTTTAAAGTGAATTTTAAGAATCTTGAAGCTTTAAAAATTCAGCGTCAGATTCGTGACAAGGTTAATTATCTACCACAACATTTATATTCTCAACAATATTCACAGATAGATCATGCTCATCATCACATTTATTCACAAATAGATTTACAATATCAAAAGACATCACTTTTTCCAAGAGTCGGTCCTTTTCTTTCAAAACTTTTTCTTTCTCAAGTAGCATTAGCTCATAAGCGTCATCCATTTCATAGAGAACTTTTTGAACGTCTTTAAGTTTTAAAAGTAAGTTTTAATCAATAGATTTAATCCCCGCTTTTATATTGTCAGCAAATGGAATGAATTCATCACGAAACACAGCTTTAGTGTGTTCGAAGTTCCATTCCCCTTCGGTTTGTGCCGTTGGAGTCATATGTTCCTTAATGACCTTGTCAAACCTTTTAAAATGTCTTTGTAGCTCTTGTAAGCCAGTTAACACTTTACTTACCAGTGGAACCTCTTTTGGAAGTTCTTTAGGTAATTCTGGTTCAACAAGTGTAGGAGACGTATTAGGAATTTCACTCAATGACACTTTGGGTGGTCCAAAAAGAATGTCCTTGTGTGGTTTAAAGCGAGTTCTCAAATCAAGTTGATGTTTATTATGCTTTTCATAATCAAATGGTTTTGGAAATTTAGAAAGCATTTTTTACCGGTTCTCTTCCATAAGTGGGATATATGCATCATCATCATGAACATCGGGTGGACCTAACACCTTTCCAAGTTTGGTAGCATCATAAAGTATTGGGTTGTTGATAAGAGCTTTCTTTGATTAGCCCGGGTTAGGTGGGAGGTCTTGTTGACTTTATATATCACATTCTTTAAAAGATGATGTTAACAAATGTATCGTATTAGTCGCACAATATTGTTTTAAAAGAAAATTATTAATCTTTTTAATTTGGTTAGACGCATTAATTTCCGTCTCAAACTTTTTAGGCTCGAGAATTTTGAAATCCGTTTTAAGTTTTTGAAAATTAGTGACAACTGACTCTTTTTTTTAACTTCTTTAGAAAGATTTGCTCTTAAATTTTCAATCTCTTGTAAATGACCCATTCGAATTTTTCGAAACTCATCAAATTCAGAATTGTTTAGCGTATTGGTCGAAGGATCTATTCCAAGGTTTGAACCTTTTACTTATACAAAGCAAGCTCGGCGGATATGGTCTTATTTACATTTGGGGTTTCAAGGACCGCAGTATTCATTTGGCTAAGCAGAGTTGCCGAAACCATTACCAAATCTTGTTGAGCAGGGGGGTCATATGCGAAATAGCTTTTGGTTGTATTTCACTCAATGTTTGGGGACTTGCATTGATATTAGTATCATTGTTTGTCTCCTTGTTTTAACTACACACCACCGGAGGCACTTCCAGATACTGAGACTCTTGCCCAACTTGATGTGGTGCAATACTAGTATCAATGGTAACACTTGGTACCTGAGACGTTTGATCTGACCCATAAACTGAAAGATTTGCCATAAGAGCTGCTTTGGCGGTGTTGAAGTCATCACAGTCAGAATCGTATGCATCGAGATCATCTACTTGATACGCTACATTTTGAGTGAAAGCTGTTGTGAATCCATCATTATCCGAAACTCCTTGGTCAGTAGGAAATGCTAACTCCTCCTTGTCTAGATCACAGACATTTTCTTGGGCATTAACCAATAATACCTTCTTCTCAAACCACGAAGCATCCCTGTTCCTCTTGGGTTGCTTACATTCCCTAGCCATGTGTCCTTCCCCCTTGTAATTGTAGTATATGATCATCTTCAACTTGC
This sequence comes from Glebionis coronaria, assembly GCA_025667525.1. NCBI lineage: Eukaryota > Viridiplantae > Streptophyta > Magnoliopsida > Asterales > Asteraceae > Glebionis > Glebionis coronaria. The sequence goes on from CM046876.1 coordinate 207,147,067, forward strand.
CAGTAGCATTTCTCCTAGAAGGACTAGGAGCAGGGTTGTAAGTTCTTGCACTAGTGTTGGATGAACTCGGTCTCCCCTAAACAGGTTGAACCATGACTCTGCCTTCTTGAATGGTAACTTGTTGATGAGAGTTTGAAGAAGTTCTCAACAGATTGTTTAGTGTAGGAAGTCCTCTATATGCTCGTTTATTTAAAGTTTGAGTGATATAGGCAGACATGGAAGCTAACACTTTAGTAGGATTAAAACCGTATTTGAATTCAGTAATTGGGACCTTATCATCACAATACAATATTAGTGTTGGTGGAGCTACATATGCACTTGAAGGAGTACTCACATGTTGTGAGTAGCTGGGTTGAAGAACTTCAGGTGCTTGATATGTGATGGCAGGAGCTGTAGGAGCCTGATGAGAAATATATTGTTGATGAGAATAAGTTGATGGATATGAGTCTCTTTGTGATGGTGGTGCTTGAATCTGATAGTGTTGATGTGAAGTAGGGTGTTGTGGTAGAAGAGAATATTGTGGGTAGCTTGGAGTTTGATGCAAGGACTTCTGATATGAGTGCTGCCCAGTTGCATAAGGAGTATTGTTATACGACAACAGTTGATGATTCTCCTTTAACGCCATTGGTTCAGAATAAGATCCTTGAGACATTCGAGTCGTTATCACATGCTTCTCGTGTTGTTGCAAGAAAGCATAAAGTTGATCCAGATTTGTCAAGTGAAAATCCCTTACCAGTTTAACATTAGTGACGTAACGGCTCCACTCTAGAGGCAACGTATTCAAGAACTTACTATTGATTTGAAATTGAGCAATCATCAGATTATAGGTGTTCAATTCATTCATCAATTTAGTAAATCGCCAATAATAATCATAAAGAGTTTCCCCTGGAGTGTATGTGAACCTATAAAAAAATATCATAAAGTTAACACTCACGTTCTTTCTTAGTGAGTGAAGTTCCATGTAACAAAACAGCCAATCGATCACATAATACCTTCGCTATCTTATGTTGACTTACCATTCGATAAATATTGGGTAGAAGAGCTTGAAGAATATTCTGAAGAGCCTTTTCATACGCATCGGCAATGATTTGGTTTGCAGGAGTTAAGTCAGAAAATTCTCGTGGTTGAGTCACGCCTTCCTCAGTAATGGTGCCCCATATATGTTGTCCTTGTTCGATGGATTTAATAATGACACTCCCATTAGGTCTGCCATGATTTAAATAGTTCTTTGATAAGCATCAGTTGACGGGTATCGGTACCCGATATGATGGATAGGTTGGAAAGCGACGACATGGTCGGCATTAATGAATGAGGATTCATTTTGATGAAATGAAGTCGTAATGTTTGTTGTTGTTGAAACAATACGGAGTTTTATTAATCGTGAAGAAATAAAGAAATAAATTCGCGGGATTTTACCAATCACCGATTAAACCGTAATAATCCTTAGTTCATTTGTTGATGTAGAACTCTTCAAAAAATGCTAAGTCCAAATCTCTGAATAATCATCAAAAATATCGTATTGCGCAATCTCTGATAATGTACTAATCTCGGAAGATAGTATCCAAAGATCTCGGAATAAATAACCACAAAATATCGGAATATATTTAACCAAAAATCTCGGAATATGTAACACCCCCACAATTGCTATGCGCAGCGGAACTACAACAATGGGTGCTACACAGTATTCATTGCACACAAGATATATCAAACGACGCTAAAAAAGACGTCAACTTAAAACTTGAATTTAAAAATTGTTAGAGGATACATGTCCACGGTTTTTCCAACCCCAATTTGGTACAACAGAGTTTAGCGTTTTCGGTCCCCATGAATCTCAACCCAAGAATTTCAGTTTACAACAACATCACATTAAAACTTAAAATGTTTAAGTAGAAAAAGGAGGAAAAACAAGCGGACTCCAAGCCATACACACAACATCCATCCCATGCATGCTCCATTCTACACTTCAGCGGTTACCTGAAACACATGCCAAAAATTTGGTCAACGAAAACGTTGAGTGGAATTCATAGGTTTTACAATCCATTTGAACGTATATAAAATAAAAACCATTCGTGATCATTTATAGACTTGTCGATCAAACAATCTATAATCAGGATACTGACAATTGTGTTTAAGCTCATGACACTAATCCGTTAACTCAATCACCCGCGTAATAAATACCGGCGTGATTCAGATGAAACCAGTGCCCCTTCTAAAGGCATCAGTTGCAATTATACCTTATTTCTCATACAAAATAATCTACCGCAGAACTTACTCAACGTACAGCTTCTCGGCTAGCATTGGGTCGTTAGCCCCGTAGTACTACAAATTGCATAAGCGGCTATTTCCCCCTACTCGAGGGCAGGACAATAGTTAATAGTTCATGATTTTAGGGACTTTTGCAACTTTGGTACTCAACACAATTTCTAAGGCAACTTTCGGGTCTAACAATCATTCATGATATACGTTCCTTTTAAAAACTAGCATGCATTTCCCTCGCGGGTAAAACAATTTGAAATAAACATAAGCGAGGCTATAAATTCACACCTTATATCTTAAGTAGTCGGTAGTTCGAGGGATGATCACTGACGATGTTACGGATGCCCGGGTAAATCAACACCTATCACAAATAACGCGTAATGAGTAATCTCATTTTAAATACCTTACGGTACTGTATAAAATACATATATACTAGTCACTTAGGACAATTATAACTCACGCCAAAAACAAAACAACAAGCATCACTCATTTTATACCATTCGTTCTCATTATTTACGCTATCCATTTTTATCCATTTCCGCCGGTACTCACCGAAAGTACGAGCTGTTTTACCATATTTAACCATACTTATAAAATTTGACAAAATTCTCAAAAATCCTATAAGACTTGTAGATAACATGTTTTTAATCCCAATAAAAGTTTTTACTTTTACGACCCGTTACGCAACGCTTTTCCAAAACTACATTTTACGGGCTGAATTTGCACTTCGACCAACTTTGACCTCTTTGACCTATATGAAATGCACCTTTGACTTCTTTGACTCCTAAGTCAACTTATAGACTCATTTACACAGGTTTGGGACCAAATTTTGACCCTTGACCATTTACCAATTCATACTTGTGGTCCTCGGGATTTGACTAAAACTTTACATAAATTCGGATTATGAAAGTCCTCGTCTCCCGGTACTCGATCTTTAAAACCTCATAACTTTTAGCTCGTTTTGAGTCACGGGCTCTACCTTATACCAAATTAAAGACAAAAAGACCCTCTATAACTACATTTAGTTTTCAAGACCTGTAAGGAAAATAATTTTTATGAAAAGGCCTCAAAGTTTCTGCCTAAATTTGGCTACTCCAAAAACATGCTTAGACTCGATTTCAAACCTTCTAACCACCACTAGGCATCATCCTAAGCCTCCCTAAACATATCCAAACACAAAATTTGAGTCCTACCCCTATTGATTAACCAATCTCATAATCTAAAATTGAAGAAATCAAACATGCAATCACTAACACCTATCTAAAACATCACTAAACACCTAACCAAACACAAGACAAAGCTCAAAATTCATCAACCACCATGGCTCCCCAAACACCCCTTGTGCCGTGGGGTTTGGGTGACCCAATCACCACAACCAAATTGATTTTGGTGGGTTTTCTTGGTGATTATGCTTCCAATACACATGAATTTAACATGCATTACAACAATTAGCCTCAAAAACGAATTTGGATCATCTTGAAAATTTTTGGAAAATTTATGTTAGTGCATGTGTAATCAAACCACGGATTAACACTCACCAAGGGATTCTAAGATGTGGTCTTAAGTTAGTTTTTGTGAAAACTCAAGAAAAATGGTGGATTTGTGGTGGTGTTTGTGTTTGGCCGTCGGCCTAAGGACAAAGAGAGAGAGAGTGTTTGATTTTGTTTTGTGAAATGTGTTTGTGTGTTTGTGTTTGTGTCATTTTGTGTGATTGGGAGGGACCAAATGGTAAATAAAGGTTTCTTTTGGCCTTAAGTTAAAAACGTCCTCAAAACTTTGCGGTTTCGACTCACTAGTCAATTTTGAAAATTTTACGGGAGTCGGAAATCATCCCGAACACTCCAAAATATTTTTGGGGTACTTTAAATGTACTCGGAAGGCTATAAAACTCACCCGACTCAATTTAACACGAACCGTAAATAAAATTCTCGAAAAATTACATTATCGATAAATCGTCAATAATTATATAAAATTGGGCATCCCTCGGGATCGTAATCGTCATCGTCCTTCTTGAATCGTCAATCGTAAAAATTATAACCTCGAACATCGGCTTTAACCAAAATACTTATAAATATAGAAATTAAAATTTATTAAAAATTTCAAAAATTAGCGTAATTTAGGGTAACGTTAATGACCTTGGTTCTAGGGTGTCACATCCACCCCTCCTTAAAGAGAGCGACGTCCCGGCGCTCGCCTCTTCTTGTACTCACATTTCGTTCTACTGGAACAGATGAGGATACCTTTCCTTGAAAAAGTCCTCACGTTCCCAGGTGTATTCCGGTCCACGCTTAGAATTCCATCGGACTTTCACAATAGGAATCCTACTACGCTTCAGCCTCTTGACCTCTCGGTCCATAATTTCCACAGGTTCTTCCACAAAATGCATTTTGTCGTCTAGTCGAATCTCGTCCAAAGGAATCACCAATTCCTTGTCCGCCAAACTCTTCTTCAGGTTCGATACGTGAAACGTGTCGTGAATAGCACTAAGCTCGGTCGGCAATTCTAACTTGTACGCTACTGGTCCAATTCGTTCGACGATCTTAAATGGTCCAATATACCTTGGACTCAACTTACCTTTCTTCCCAAAACGAATTACACCCTTCCACGGCGATACCTTGAGCATAACCATATCTCCAACTTCAAACTCCAACGGTTTCCTTCGGTTATCGGCATAACTCTTCTGTCGGCTTCTCGCAGCAAGTAGTCGGTTCTTGATTTGCACGATCTTCTCTGTCGTTTCTAAAACCATTTCGGGTCCAGTCAATTGACTTTTCCCCACTTCACTCCAACACACAGGCGATCTACACTTCCTTCCATACAATGCTTCGAACGGTGCTGCTTTGATACTCGCATGATAACTATTATTATACGAAAATTCCACTAGAGGCAAGTGGCGTTCCCAACTTCCTCCAAAATCAATCACGCATGCTCGGAGCATGTCCTCCATCGCCTGAATAGTTCGTTCACTCTGGCCGTCAGTTTCCGGGTGATAAGCCGTGCTTAAACTCAACTCAGTGCCCATCGCACGTTGAAGCGATTTCCAAAATTCCGACGTAAATCTACTATCGCGATCCGAAATGATCGATAACGGCACTCCATGTCTACAGACGATCTCTTTCACGTACACGCTGGCGAGTTTTTCCATGCTGTCCGTCTTCTTCATAGGTAAGAAATGAGCAGATTTCGTTAACCTATCCACTATTACCCATATCATATCACATCCACTAGGAGTTCTAGGTAAACCCGTCACGAAATCCATAGCGATTTTCTCCCATTTCCATTCTGGGATTTCTGGTTGTACCAACAATCCAGATGGTTTCTTATGCTCTGCTTGAACCTTCGCGCAAGTCAAACACTTACTGACGTAACGAGCAATATCCGCCTTCATATTTGGCCACCAATAAACTTTCTTCAGGTCGTGATACATTTTATCCGATCCAGGATGTATCGAATACTTCGACTTATGTGACTCGTTCATAACCAATTCTCGAACTCCAGGCTTTCCTTCCTCAGATGAACACAGTGGTAACCAAATCCGATTCTCAAAATATCTCAGCCCGTCTGACCTAATCACGAAAAGAGGTTTCAACATTCGTCCCAAGTTTTCGGCTTCAACATTCCCTTTCATTAGTCCTCTCTCCTGAGCCTTTAGTATAGTTTCGGTTAAGTCAACGCTCTCAGTCATGACTAAAGCTCTAACCCTCAAAGGTTTCTCCCGTTCCTTCCTACTCAGTGCATCCGCTACAACATTCGCCTTGCCACGGTGGTAGCGAATTTCGCAGTCATAATCACTCAGTAGTTCAACCCATCGTCTCTGTCGCATATTCAACTCCTTTTGATCTAAAATGTGCTGCAAACTCTTGTGGTCAGTGAATACAACACACTTCGTCCCATACAGATAGTGTCTCCACAACTTCAACGCAAAAACTACAGCTCCTAATTCCAAATCGTGCGTCGTGTAGTTCTCCTCATTCTTCCTTAGTTGCCTCGACGCGTAAGCTATCAGCTTTTCACGTTGCATTAATACCGCTCCATAACCCTTACGAGACGCATCACAATACACTACGAAGTCTTCGGTTCCTTCAGGCAATGACAATATCGGTGCGGAACATAACTTATCCTTAAGCGTTTTGAAAGCGAGTTCTTCCTCATTTCCCCATTCATACACCCTATTCTTTTCGGTAAGCCTTGTCAATGGTTTTGCAATCAACGAAAATCCTTCAATAAACCTTCGATAATACCCAGCTAAACCAAGGAATTGTCGAACTTCAGTCGGCGTCGTCGGTGCTGACCATTCCCTGATCGCTTCGACCTTGGCAGGATCCACACGAACTCCCTTACTATCAATCACGTGACCTAGAAACTGCACTGATTCCAACCAAAACTCACACTTAGAGAATTTTGCATACAGCTTCTCCTTCCTTAACAACTCCAAAATCTTTCTTAGGTGCTTCTCGTGCTCCTCCTTACTTTTAGAGTAAATAAGTATATCGTCGATGAAAACAATAACAAACTTATCTAGATACGGCTTGCACACGCGATTCATGAGGTCCATGAATACAGCAGGCGCGTTCGTCAACCCAAACGGCATCACTCGAAATTCAAAGTGTCCATACCGCGTACGAAAGGCAGTTACAGGAATATCCTCCTCTCTTACACGCAGTTGATGATACCCTGATCTTAAATCGATCTTTGAGTATACACTGGAACCTTGCAATTGATCGAATAAATCGTCAATCCTCGGCAATGGGTACCGATTCTTAACCGTCAGCTTATTGAGTTCCCTATAGTCAATACACATCCGAAATGAACCATCTTTCTTCTTTACGAACAACACTGGTGCTCCCCAAGGTGATGAGCTCGGCCTAATAAATCCTTTGTCCATCAATTCCTTCAGTTGATCCGATAACTCCTTTAACTCGGATGGTGCTAAGCGATAAGGTGCACGCGCAACCGGCACAGCTCCTGGCACCAAATCAATTCGAAACTCGACCTCACGGGTAGGCGGTAAACCTGGCAACTCGTCTGGAAAAACTTCCGGATAATCGCAGATAACAGGTACCTCTTCAATCCTCGCCTCTAAATCACCATCACTCGACACTTGTGCCAAAAACACATCGCATCCGCTCTCACATACTTCATCATTTTTAAACAGGAAATCACTTTCAAACGAGAAGTGCATTCGTCTCCCTTTACCGTCAAAACTTTATTCCTCAACGGAATCTGAACCAATCTCTCGCCGCAGACGATCATAGCACTGTGCGCCATTAGCCAATCCATTCCCACAATCACGTCAAACGATCCTAGCTCTATAGGCATCAAGTCGATTTTAAAAGCGTAATTTCCTAACTTCAAGGTACACCCTTTCAGTATAGAATTCGTACTAACAATTTTTCCATCGGCTAACTCAACGTTATGACTAGTCGCTAATAACACCGGTTCTCTATCAATATGACAACTAAATTTAACATCTACAAAACTCTTGTCGGAGCCAGAATAAAAAAAAAATACTAGCATAACAAGCGTCTAGCAAAAACGTACCGGTAACCACATTAGGACCCTGTGGTTTATCAGCCGTTCCCACTTGATATACAGCAGCCGCATTGTTACCTCCCCGCTTGTTTCCTGCCTTCGGGCAATTCGCTTGCACATGACCCCTCTCTCCACAACCATAACATCCCCTCATCCTGATAGCATTAGCCCCAGTGGCTACTCCTCCCGTTCGGCAACCAGAAGTCCTATGACCTGCCTTCCCACATTTGCCGCATGTAGGCGGGCAATTTCCAACATGATACAAATTGCACTTACCACAATGGGGGTTCACTTTCACTCCTCTAGGGTTCGTCACTGCCCTCATCCCTTCATTCCTTCTTTGGTTAAACTGCTGATTTCGGTTCGGCCCATGGTTGTTTCGGTTTCCACCTCGGTTCTGGCCTTGGGATTGGTTGCTTTGTGCCGCTTCCCATTTCCTCTTGTTGCCTTCAGCAATTGAGTTCTGCTTGTCCTGGAGCTTGACGTCCATCAATGCGTGTGCCATCTGAACCGCTTCATCAAACGATCCAGGTTTTGACGAAGTTGTTTCACCTTTGATATTGCTGGATAAACCCTTAATGTACTGTTTCATTTTCTTGGCATCATTGGCAAATATGTCTGGACACAAAAGACTTAACTCATTAAACCTCCTAGTGTAGGCAGCAATATCGTTGTTCTTCAAGGTCAAGTGCCTCAACTCATCCTCCAATTGTCCCAATTCCTCTTCTGGGCAAAACTTCTTAGTCAACAAAGCTTTTGTCGCATTCCACATCCTTGCATTCGCTACAGCCAATCCAACCGTAGCTACCTGGGTATTCCACCAACTTAACGCATCATCAAGAAACGTAGCAGCTGCAAACTTCACTTTGTTCGCTTCTGCACAACCGCTGATTTCGAACGTACTTTCAACCTTTTCCAACCATCGTCTAAGTTCTAAAGCTCCACCCGTTCCACGGAACTGCGTGGGACCGCATTTCATAAAGCTAGAATAGGTACACACTCTCGGGGCTTGCTGTCTCCCCGCGTTCCTTCCCTGGTCCTGATTTCTCCCGGCTGGGTCCGCTTCCAACGCATTTGCTATAGCTTCCTGAATCATGGTGTTAACACGATCGGCGGTCAACTTTGGAGGCATGGTGTTATCGAATATCTCTTTCTGCAAGACAGGGAAAATAGAAAAACAATGTAAGTATACATATCAAGTTTCCCAGACATAATATACATACAACGACACATCACTACAGAGTTACTAATATTCATCAATTCTCATCACAAAAGATCAAATTTAAGACATATCACAGATCATGAAAGGTAACATAGATTGTATTGATAATTAACCAAAATCGTGACAAGTATTGCCACTACAATCGTTCACCACAAAACTCAAGTACTTAAGTTTCTCGTCATAATACCATCATACAAAAAGTCTAAAACAGTTCTATTACAATGATCAAAGAAAATACAAAACAAGTAACTAGGCATGTGGTGATCCACACGGCCTCTTGGATGGCGGCTCGTCGTCGTCTTCCTCGAGTTCCTCATCACTATCGTCCTCATCCACATCATCCATTTTTCTCTTTCCTTTATCATCCGGCCCACATTCCGTTTCCTTATTCGTCCCTGATGTGGATCCACACTCAATCGCTACCTGATTTCCCACCGTAATACAAGCACCTCTAGTAGGCGGCTGAATCATGAAGTCATTCGCCTCCATCTCCAAATCGTCCACGAATCTCCAATCCGGGGGCAATGATGCTCTCACACGATGCTCCCAACTCTGCATCCTCGACAACCTCACTTGATCTTCCCTCACACGGTCAAGACTAGCACTTAAATTTGCAACCATTGATCTTAAACTGTTGATGTCACTTTTGTTCACATTTCCATCATACTCAACTCTTGCAGTCCTTTCCAACAGTCTTTGATGTTCCCTTTCATTCTCGTCGAATCTACTGATCACCCTTGATTCCACTACGTACCGCATGCACATCGATTCATCTAAACCTCTCACAACACGTCGTACGTCATGATGAACCCTCGGTCTGGGGCAGCAATTTCTTGGGATGCCTTGATGAAGAGAATTTGCGCTCACTGCACCTTCGGCTCTTCTGGGGATACCTGGTGCACCAACCAGATGGGAAGTACGCATAGGCCTGGGGCAAGTAGTTCTCCCTTGGTCGGGGTCATGGGCTTGTACATCGTTCGTCTCATCTTGTCCTTCAGCTGCTGTTCCAACACTTCCCCCTTCGCGACCTACGACGTAATCGTTTCCATTATCATTAGGCGGTACCTCGGCCATTCCTGCTATAACAGCGAATTTCGGAGGGTACATAAGTAATTATACAATAGTTATAAATACATGCATGCAAATGCAATGCAAAGGTGGTACATATGCCCGAAATGTAATAATATGATGCTCATGCATGATTAATACAAAAATTACGATGTCGGATATTCCACGTAAAATTCAACGTCTACATATAGTAATCTTCATACTTACGTAATAATTACCCACATATATATTTCACTCAAAAGTATACGTCAAATGCCATAAATACAACAATAAATCTTACCGGAGCCATGCAGGATAGTTGTGTGTGCTTGGACCATTTCTTACGACACCAAAAGTTATAGTTTAGGATTTTCAAAAACGACCTAGTTCTCTATAACTCATGGCTCTGATACCAATCTGTAACACCCCCACAATTGCTATGCGCAGCGGAACTACAACAATGGGTGCTACACAGTATTCATTGCACACAAGATATATCAAACGACGCTAAAAAAGACGTCAACTTAAAACTTGAATTTAAAAATTGTTAGAGGATACATGTCCACGGTTTTTCCAACCCCAATTTGGTACAACAGAGTTTAGCGTTTTCGGTCCCCATGAATCTCAACCCAAGAATTTCAGTTTACAACAACATCACATTAAAACTTAAAATGTTTAAGTAGAAAAAGGAGGAAAAACAAGCGGACTCCAAGCCATACACACAACATCCATCCCATGCATGCTCCATTCTACACTTCAGCGGTTACCTGAAACACATGCCAAAAATTTGGTCAACGAAAACGTTGAGTGGAATTCATAGGTTTTACAATCCATTTGAACGTATATAAAATAAAAACCATTCGTGATCATTTATAGACTTGTCGATCAAACAATCTATAATCAGGATACTGACAATTGTGTTTAAGCTCATGACACTAATCCGTTAACTCAATCACCCGCGTAATAAATACCGGCGTGATTCAGATGAAACCAGTGCCCCTTCTAAAGGCATCAGTTGAAATTATACCTTATTTCTCATACAAAATAATCTACCGCAGAACTTACTCAACGTACAGCTTCTCGGCTAGCATTGGGTCGTTAGCCCCGTAGTACTACAAATTGCATAAGCGGCTATTTCCCCCTACTCGAGGGCAGGACAATAGTTAATAGTTCATGATTTTAGGGACTTTTGCAACTTTGGTACTCAACACAATTTCTAAGGCAACTTTCGGGTCTAACAATCATTCATGATATACGTTCCTTTTAAAAACTAGCATGCATTTCCCTCGCGGGTAAAACAATTTGAAATAAACATAAGCGAGGCTATAAATTCACACCTTATATCTTAAGTAGTCGGTAGTTCGAGGGATGATCACTGACGATGTTACGGATGCCCGGGTAAATCAACACCTATCACAAATAACGCGTAATGAGTAATCTCATTTTAAATACCTTACGGTACTGTATAAAATACATATATACTAGTCACTTAGGACAATTATAACTCACGCCAAAAACAAAACAACAAGCATCACTCATTTTATACCATTCGTTCTCATTATTTACGCTATCCATTTTTATCCATTTCCGCCGGTACTCACCGAAAGTACGGGCTGTTTTACCATATTTAACCATACTTATAAAATTTGACAAAATTCTCAAAAATCCTATAAGACTTGTAGATAACATGTTTTTAATCCCAATAAAAGTTTTTACTTTTACGACCCGTTACGCAACGCTTTTCCAAAACTACATTTTACGGGCTGAATTTGCACTTCGACCAACTTTGACCTCTTTGACCTATATGAAATGCACCTTTGACTTCTTTGACTCCTAAGTCAACTTATAGACTCATTTACACAGGTTTGGGACCAAATTTTGACCCTTGACCATTTACCAATTCATACTTGTGGTCCTCGGGATTTGACTAAAACTTTACATAAATTCGGATTATGAAAGTCCTCGTCTCCCGGTACTCGATCTTTAAAACCTCATAACTTTTAGCTCGTTTTGAGTCACGGGCTCTACCTTATACCAAATTAAAGACAAAAAGACCCTCTATAACTACATTTAGTTTTCAAGACCTGTAAGGAAAATAATTTTTATGAAAAGGCCTCAAAGTTTCTGCCTAAATTTGGCTACTCCAAAAACATGCTTAGACTCGATTTCAAACCTTCTAACCACCACTAGGCATCATCCTAAGCCTCCCTAAACATATCCAAACACAAAATTTCAGTCCTACCCCTATTGATCAACCAATCTCATAATCTAAAATTGAAGAAATCAAACATGCAATCACTAACACCTATCTAAAACATCACTAAACACCTAACCAAACACAAGACAAAGCTCAAAATTCATCAACCACCATGGCTCCCCAAACACCCCTTGTGCCGTGGGGTTTGGGTGACCCAATCACCACAACCAAATTGATTTTGGTGGGTTTTCTTGGTGATTATGCTTCCAATACACATGAATTTAACATGCATTACAACAATTAGCCTCAAAAACGAATTTGGATCATCTTGAAAATTTTTGGAAAATTTATGTTAGTGCATGTGTAATCAAACCACGGATTAACACTCACCAAGGGATTCTAAGATGTGGTCTTAAGTTAGTTTTTGTGAAAACTCAAGAAAAATGGTGGATTTGTGGTGGTGTTTGTGTTTGGCCGTCGGCCTAAGGACAAAGAGAGAGAGAGTGTTTGATTTTGTTTTGTGAAATGTGTTTGTGTGTTTGTGTTTGTGTCATTTTGTGTGATTGGGAGGGACCAAATGGTAAATAAAGGTTTCTTTTGGCCTTAAGTTAAAAACGTCCTCAAAACTTTGCGGTTTCGACTCACTAGTCAATTTTGAAAATTTTACGGGAGTCGGAAATCATCCCGAACACTCCAAAATATTTTTGGGGTACTTTAAATGTACTCGGAAGGCTATAAAACTCACCCGACTCAACTTAACACGAACCGTAAATAAAATTCTCGAAAAATTACATTATCGATAAATCGTCAATAATTATATAAAATTGGGCATCCCTCGGGATCGTAATCGTCATCGTCCTTCTTGAATCGTCAATCGTAAAAATTATAACCTCGAACATCGGCTTTAACCAAAATACTTATAAATATAGAAATTAAAATTTATTAAAAATTTCAAAAATTAGCGTAATTTAGGGTAACGTTAATGACCTTGGTTCTAGGGTGTCACAGAATAGATGATTTCGCTAAACAAGATTTCGGAAAACACCAATTTCGGAATAAGTAGCTAAATATCTCGGAATGTACAATGTACAAATCTCGGAATAACTCTCCAAAATCTCGGAATGTGTAGTTAAAGATCTCGGAATGCACAATGTACAAATCTCAGAATAACTCTCTAACAATCTGGGAATGTGTAGTTATAGATCTGAAAAAAAAGATTTTGGAATACTTGAGGATCTCTGAATATGGTACTTTTTGCGAGATTTCGGAATACTTCAATAATTTCGGAATACTTCAATGATTTCGAAAAAACAAATATTTCAGAATACTTCAACGATTTCGGAAAAAGGTTAATCTCCGAATAAAACTGGATATCGGATGAAAGATGATATTTTTCGAGTTTTTACACCAAAATCAAGCCAAAAGACCAAAAAAATTTACGTTTTTCACCAAAACAAGAAATCCAAATCCCTACCACGACTATGTAGAAGATTTTAAGAAAGATATAAAGGCGAAAAACACAAAAAAAAGTAATTGTTAACCATGGGTATATGTAGCAATAAAACGCACGAACCAAGACTAATAACAAAACAAAACTTTATTTCACCCCATGGATCTTGATACCAATTGTAGAACTATGGTAATCTTCTTAAGAAGTGAGGTTGATGTTTCTAGAGAGAGAAAGTTAGGAAGAGAAGTAGAGAGAAAATATGTGTTTTATTAATGAAATTGTGAAACAACCAACACCCTCTCCATCAAAGGAGAGGGTTTATATACCCAAGTCCATAAATGGACTTGGGCCTCCGGCCCATGAACATGCTCATGGGTCGGGCTTACTTAAACTATTACAAATACTATTGCAACGAGCCAGTAACTATATTATTGGAGTGACCGAGACTTTCTAATTGTTGATACAAAATTGGATGATCCTAGCTTGACCCGAATTAGGCTTAGTTCGGGTGTCTAGGCTCCTGCTCCTACACCAAGTGAACTTTGGTTTGATATCCTACACACTAAAGAAACACGTTGTTAGTCTTACAGTGGGAATCTATCCAACGATTAGACTCCAACGTTAGAGTAAGTAATCTATTTAGGGTTAAATGGCACGTGAGTTGTGAGAGTCAAGAATATGATACCTCTGTGGAACCCTTAGGGGTTCCTTATATAGGAGGTAAAACCCTAATGGGCTTTTACCAAATCTTCGGCCCCAAGTAAAGGATAAGTACCATAATTAGTGATTGTTATCTTCTAATTATTGTCAGTGTATATCATATTCTTTAGGTTAATCACAATCCTAATTAGGTTGTGATTCTGTCTTAACCCTGATCCGGCTATGCCGGGCCGTGGGCCGCACATGACTTGTGCGACCACTGTTCATCCAAAACTCATAGTCTCAAATGATACCATTCCAACCCATTCGTGATAGGCCAGATACGGGTAGTACCCGCGGGCCGGGTTCATGACCCGGCTGGGGACTATACATCATCAAGTCCCCCAGTCTAGTTGTTACAACCGTAGGCGTAACCTCTAGACTAACAAATGCCCTCTGTCCCCGTTGGATAAAAACAACCGCATAACATAAGATGTGTGACCAAGACAACATTAATGAAGGCATTAATGGTAGTCAAGGTATGGTCATGTCAGCGTCTATTCGCATGATTCATCTGAAAAAAGTGTAACAGGCGGGCCCCACTTTCAAGCCATGTAAAAAACTGTTTAGGAGGTGACCCGTGGGCCTCTCTGACATTTCAACTGTGCTATGAATCCCATCCATTGGATAGGCCTATTGGATTACACGTGGCAATCATCCTACCAGCCTCGTAAACTGAGGCAACACTATAAATACCCCATGTGTTTGACTGCGCACACACACAGTTATACTCTTTTCCACCATTGTTGAAATCTCCTTTCATTCCTTCTACATTCATTTCACGGATATCCGTATTACCAGGTTAGAATACCACACCTTTTTCCATACTTATATAAATAATGGTGAAAGATAACCCCACCATCACGACCGTGCTCAACGTATTTCCACCTTAGAAATTCATTGAGTTCTTCTCTGATTACTACATTCTCGAAAGCGTACATCCCACCTATCTAGGTGATGATGAATCTATCACGGATGCTCTGGATGGGAAAATAGGTGTATACACGCGCCTATTCGACTCAGCCAACTACCGCATTCTTTTGTCTAGGTTGCTGGTAGATATCCTTACATACTATGATTTCCATATAACCGAACTACATTGTATAGGGGCGTGTAAGATCAATCAATTCGAAATATCATGCCATAAATGTGACATAGTGTGACAAACCTCAAAATTCACATCTATGCTATAAGCTATAACTGTCTCAATATGAAAATTTGGCTAGAAATTTTTTCTTTATGTATCGTACTTGGTAAGATGAGCTGCTTCTCACAACCTGAACTGCCATTACAACATATTCCTATATGTTGCCAATATAATGTATATATCAAGTCTACAATCTAAAAGTAATCCAATAAGTTCAATAACAATAAGAACATATCAAATGTAACTATGATGCCCTAAATTCCCTTAGAAACCCTAGAATCCTAATAAATGAGTTTTAAACTCAAGAATCGTAAACTATGAATGAAGAATACACATGAGTAAGTCATTATGAATTATCAACAAGTTGAAAACCATACTTTAAAGACATACTAATACCTAAGAATGACAAAAACAAACCATACAAAGGTAAGTACAAGTAATCCTACATAATAGTCTAGATCACCACCTAGAAACCTTGATAAAGAATATTTTAAGTAATGTAACTACATAAAATCCATGTACTATTATCAAAAACAATATACTAATAACAATCTATCAAATAAAGAAAAGTTAATTGATCTCAAATTACTAATATTCAGAAATCCAAGGCTAATTACAAGTTATGACCTAGTAACCAAGATTAGCATATAAATTCCATTTCACATTGAATTAGAGTCTAATCTTTTTCCATAAATTATAAAACACAACTATGCATCATATTATGATTGTAAATTTATTTGAAGTCAAGTTACAAGTTGTTAAAGCATAAGGTACAAGTTATCAAAGCATAGGATCTTAAGCTCTCATAATTGTCCCTAGAATATGATCAACCTATACAAACCCTTAAACTAAAAATGTAGAATCCCTAGAAGTCATAAAAAACTGTATAAGCCCTAGAATAAGTGTTTATAAAGGTACAAACACTAATTACCCAAGATAGAAAGTCATTAGGATTAATCACCTAAAAACCCTTATATTAAGAAGTCTACATGAAATCATCACCTAATTCTTTTTGGACAAGTCTATAAATATTTATAGGACTTCATGAAGGTTATAAGATTATGTTAAGACAATTTACAAGTACCCTAATGAACAAGGTACAGTATTTTAATGCATGGCTTGTAAATTAGGTCAAAATGGGTATTTTCACCCTTTGGACATGTTTACTTAGAATAACTTAATAAAACCAATGTAGGGACTTCATGAAGACATTAAGGACAATTTAGGATGTATAAATTTAGTTTACATCAGTAGCTAATTGAAGTATAATCACATTTACTAAGATTAAACCCTAGATCATTAGAAAACCCTAATCTACATATTTATACTTCCATTTTCACATCAAACCTTTGTTAAACTTCAAACCAAGGACCCAAATCTCTTAAATAGAATGTCTAAACCCTAATTAATCCTTATTAACTCACTAATCACTTTCCCATATCTAATCACCAAAAACACAAACCATAAGTTACAAGCCCTAGTTTTAGACCCGGTTTTGGTTTTTCCCTCTAAAGTTGATTAAAAACCATTTCCCTCCTAAATTTAAACATTGTATCGGTACTAATAGTTATTTAGGAGATATTTTACAAGTAGGTGATGCACCTAATTGTCAAAGACACATATTTGGTCTTATCTTTATATGTCGTGACCTTCTATGTACCACATACTTAGATATTTTTGATCCTAGAACTCATGACTCATTCCTAGACTTGAATAGATCTTTCCTAGGCTTCCTTAGTCACTAACCCCTGGTTCTTACACGTTTCAAGGCATTCATTGGATTCTAAGGCTTGAAACTAGTATAAATAGGACATATGAACTTCATTTGAAACTTGTACCCTGTTTTCTCTTAACCTCCATTACCCACTCTGTTTCCACCTCTATATACGTCCTAAGACATGTCCCAATAACAGAAAGAAGTTCTATAAGCTATCCATTGAAGCTCTTGAAGCTTTGATAGCAAGATATGTTCATAAGAAGCCATTAGAAGCTATTTTGGCGCATCCTAGGTAATCACTTTGTTAGCTATGATTTGATCTTGTTATTATACTTTCTTAGAGTTTTTATAAAGGAAAAATTATGTTAGAAATATAATCTGAAAGAAACTAAGTCATTTCATCATTATAAATGAAAGTTATAAGTTAAAGAAGTCTTAAAACCATAGTTTTGTAATCTACATGAAATAGTAAGCAAAAACCCATTTCAAAAGCTATAATTCTGGAGAAATGTTTTTGTTATGATTATAAACATGTTTAGAAACTTTTTTTTAAATCCTAGATCATTTGGTACATTTCTAGGGTTGTTATGTGATTTTTACAAGTATAGGGACTAAAACTATCATTTTTGAAACTATTTAACATTTTGGGCCAAAAGTGTCATTTTATGAAAGTATAATCTATAAGTATAAATGTTGGAAAGTTTGAGGTCCTAAGGTTAAATATTGAAGGTTTAAAATACAAATACTAAAACTATACACTTAAGGGGTTAAAAGTGCAATTACGCCAAAGTGTAATCAAAAGGACTAATTTTGCCAATTTTGAAACTAAATAAAGTTAATCATGAATATGAAGAGTTAATGAAAGTATCATGTTAGTAGGGAGCTTTGTACAAAGTGTTGATCCCAAACTCAGATCTTAAAACTTAGCTTGTTTAAGGGTTGTGATAGAAAAAATAAATTCCAACTAACACTAGAGAAACTTTGCAATACACTGATTAGCACAAGAACAAGTGTTTAAATCAAACTTTGAGCTTTAATATCTCAAAAATTTACGAATACTCGATAGTGGTATTAGGGTTACACAACCTTAAAGTTTGAAATGAAATGAATAGAGAAAGATATATTATACATGACAACCTAGTGACTCCTTTTATAGCACAAGGACTCACGTACAAGATAACTACTAACAAACTAGGAAAATATCTTGGAGTAGTAACTGAAACGTATCATAATCTCTTCCAAGTTTATCTTAGTAGCAGGGTCTTTGACTTCCAGTAGGGGACCAATCCCCCTGCCTTTGTTATTCAGCAGGGGGAACTTACTATAGCAGGGGGAAATCTGACCAACCAGCAGGGGGAACTAGTACTCATACATTTATTCCCAACAATCCTCCCCTAAACTTGTGCTTTAGCCTAAAGACAAGTTTCTGAATAAATGCTAGTTTATGAGGATGCTTACAAAGTTCCTGGCCGAAGTTGATTATGAATTAATCTTACCAAATCATAAGCAACAGGTGCTTTAGCATCCACAATTAAATCAGCCTGTGCCAGTTTCTTCAAGGTCTCTTGAGTGAAAGGATAATAACGATGATTAAGCAAATAAACACATACACCTTCCATGGCTACCTCATAAACCCCAGAATTGGTAAACAGGTTCCAATATAGCATCTTTGCTTCATTCACTGCATCAAAGAATCAAATAACGCATGCTCATACATCCTGTGCATGCAGTCCTTAATCACCCAGTCTTTCTCTACACCATCTAAAGTAGGAGGATTTGTAGAAAATGTCCTTAAAAATCCTCCATAGATCATCTAAGTCCTCTCTGTCTAATGTTTGAAATAACAGATCTAGCCTTAGAAAGGTCTGTCCTGTATTGTTAGCTCTTGTAAGCTTCCACCAAGACATTCCTTTGTGCTCATAAACAACATACTCTACTATGGTGTACTTCTTCCCAAAATCACTTGGTGCAATTTCATCATTCTCTTCCATAATCAAAGGCTGATCTATTTCTTTATTGGAAGGATGCTGAGTTTCCTTAGTGACTGTACCAATCTTTTCCATTCTTTTTAATCTTTTGGATACTCTCTGTAAATTGAGAACAAATCATTCAACTGCTGGAAAAGTTGCACCTTCTTGGGATGATGCACCTGCTTGTGTTGTTTCCAACGCCACTCCTTCAGCCATTCTTTTTCTGGACTCCCTAGCTTTCTGTATCATCTCATCTTTCCTCCTGAGATACTCAACCTCTTCAGGAGTATTTATGCCTATGAAGGCATCCACATTTGTCTCCCTTAGTACTTGCCTAGCTACTCTCTCTATCTCCTCAAAAGTCATGTCTTTGAAGTGAGCATCAGTCCACCTCTTGTGTCGTTTAAGCATAAGCTTGTAATGTGCCAACCTCCCCTTCTTAGAACTCAAATACTTTTCCTTCTGAATCTGACTCATTCTTCTTTCCAGATAATGCTTTTGATAATTGAATACCAAAAGAGTGAGTTCATATCTTTATTCCAAAGGAGCATTCACCAACTCCTTATCCCATTGGTCTGGAAATTCTTGAACATGAGGTACCCTGTCATACAGCTCTCTATGCATGATTTCAACCTGTTTAAGCATTTCTCTGGACCTCATTTGTTTCATTCTCTGTTCTTACATGTGTAGCTCTTCTTCTTGAATTCTAAGAGCTACATGTTCATCATGTTCCTCTTAAGCCCTTAGTTGTTCAGGCGTTTTGTGTTTGTACTTCCTCTTGGGTTGTTCAATCATCTTCCCCTTTCCTTTGTCTTTTGGATCCACTGCTGGTTTTGCTTTGGGTGAAGCTTCTCTAATCTTTATCCCCTTCTGAGCTGGTTGCCTTCTGTTCTTCCTAACAAATGTTTGAGTAATAAGTTTAGCAGGGGAAGGACTTACAACAGGGGGGATCAATAGTAGCAGGGGAAACATTTGTAGAAGCAGGGGATTCTTATTGATTGCCCATATTCTACAAGGCTTGGGCAATATCTTTTGTGGCACTCCCCTTATCACTCCCTTTCTAATGACTTGCCACCTTTTCTTGTCCTAGATCATTACCACTAGGAAATGTATTCCACTGAGTAGACTCATCTATTTGAGGAACTTCCTTCCCTTTGGAAGCATCCTCATCTGTATAAACAATAAGCTTTGGTCTTCTCCTCCCCTCAAGTGTAGCAAGTCTAGTCTCCAAATTATTAATAACCAGACCTTGCTTTTTGACAGTTTGTACTAGTTGTGCATTTTGTTCTTTCAAGCTAATGCACATATTCATCAATTCCAATAAGGATAGTGGTTTTAGTCTGCTCTCAACCCTTTGAGGAGATTTCTCTCCTCTTTGGGTATCACTGAGTGAGGGAGATGACTTACTTATGTTGTCACTATCCTGCTCATCCCTTGGAGATGAGATAGTAGTGGCAGCCAAACCCCCAGTGTGCTCCAATCTTTTGGAGACTCTCCTCTCTGCTACTTTTGAAGATTCACCAGGAAAGGGAGACCTAGAAAACCGGGTTTTGATTCTCCTTTCATGTTGTAGGTTAGCAGGGGGAAGTTGACTGGCAGGGGAATATCTAGCTGGGGCATCAGCAAGAGGGGTTTGGGCTGCTCTTGGTTTGGAAGCAGCTTCTCTTCTGATCTGGTCGATCATGATTGGTGTAAGGGGAACTGCCCTGCCAGAAAATTGTAGGGTAGGTGCTGCAAGAGTGGTGAATAATTTGGTTGTATGGGGTTTAGCTTAAAAATAGTCCTTATGACGAATTTTACCATGTTGCCTCATATCCAACAAAATTTCAACAAACCTTGGATACATACAAAATTTTGAATGACTTGTAACATTTTTTACCATACCTTCAAAAATCATTTGAGAAAAACAATATTTTCTCCCCGTTGCCAAGCAAATCAGGGCAAAAGCAACTTGACTCCCAAATTCATTAAAAGCTGTAGTTTTTGATGATAATCATTGCAAAATAGTGTGAATTAAAAACTTCCAGTGGTGTACAAACTAACCTTTAGCAAATTTACATTTTTGATCAGCAAAAATGTTGTACCCCATGTTTGTAAGACCCTCAAAATATTCAGCCTCTTTGAAAGCAACCACCCCACCCTCATCATCCAAGACTAATTTTTCTCGAATGGAGGCAAGTGTAACCACCTTGGGATTGCCATCAACCAGACTTTTAATTGTTACCTCTTTATCCACTTTTTCAATCTTTACATTAGACCAAAACTATTGGATGTGTGAGGTGTAGATTCTAGGATTGATGACAAGGGCTAACCTGAAATAGAAGGATTTTAGGTAAGCAACAACATCAGTAAATTCAGCAGGCTCTTGAGATAAAAGAGCAATCTGATTATGGTTAGCAGTAATTTTGAGAGTCGTGGAAGACATTTTAAGTGTAAAAAGGTTTATGTTTGTGACAAATTGGTGGGATTTTATCGAGAGAGTGAGTTAGGCCTGCTAGTTAAGGGAATTGAGTTTATATAGGCGAATTGAAGAGCTGTGATTGGACCAAATTATCAGTTTGCAAAAATATCAGAAATAAATCTTGATAAGAAAGTAATTTATTTGAAATAATAATAAAAAGGTTACCAATCAGCAAAGAAAGCGCCTTAAATATCTTTTGAAAAGAATAAAATATTCCCTAACCAAAAAGTTAGCAAGCAGGACCAACGGCTATAAGCAGGCAACGGTATTATCGGTCAATGGTCAAACATGGGAAAGTTATATTAGCAGGGGTATCAACAATTATAGCAGGGGAAACTTTCCTAAGGGTATTAGACTTATCCTGAATATATCAATGCTAAACAGCTCTGCTCTAATGCACACCCTTGTAAAAACAAGTTAGATACATAGAAACTCAAGAGTCCTCAATTCAGCAAAGTTCCAAACAGAAAAAGTTAACACATAAGCAATCCTACACCTGGTCAACCCAATGAAATAAGTATACCCCAGAATCCATCCCTACCATTTCCTTGCTATGGTTTATTGGTCTTGGAAATATGCACTAAAAATCTTAAATTAGACAACAAGCTGCTTAATAAAGAATTTTAAGTACACATTAAAGTGCCTTAAGTTTCAGAACTCCAACAGGCGTTGCAGCAAGTCTTCATTATCCCAAACCCCTACTCACCAGTGGATATGATCTAGAATCATATATAAGTATACTAAGGATACCCTAAGTCCTAAAGGTGTGACCTAACCTCCCCTGAAACATAGAGCATATACCTGATCCTCCCATAATATAGTATGCTCCATTAGGATCTCTGCATAGTTAGTATAAGAACCACATATAACCACTTTAAAAAAAGCAAACCCAACTTAAGAGAAAAACTCTTATTAGGGAAAAACGCCTTAGTAGGGGGATGAACCCCAACAGGGGAATCCTTGTTAAAAAGCAGTGGAATGAAGAATAATGGAAAAATTGACTAACATATGTACAAGAACAGCCATAATACAATCCTGAATACACAATACAAATCAGACAACGAATTTTAGGGAGTGACCATTCCAATACTTGCAACCAAGTACTGAAACCTCCTTACATCAAAAGCTTTTGTCAAAAGATCAGCAACAATAAGTTTTGTATCAATTGCCTCTGGGACAATCAATCCTTTTTCAACACAATCTCAAATGAAATGATGTCTGATTTCATTATGTTTAGTCTTCCTATGAAAAACAGGATTTTTAATAATGCAAATGGTGATGTTGTTGTCAATGAATATCTTGGTTTTAAGAAAATTGTACCCATAATCAAGCAGTTGGTTCTGAACCCAAAGAACTTGTCCACAGCATGCGGCAACTACTACATATTCGACTTCAGTTGTGGATGTCGCCAGAATAGTATGCTTTTTACACTGCCAAGATATAAGCTTACTTCCCAAAAACTGACATCCACATGTTGTAGACTTCCTATCATTGTTGTCACCAGCATAATCACTATCTGAATAGGATACTAGCTCAAATGGTGACTCCTTGGGATACCAAAGTCATAAAGTTGGGTGAAACTTTAGATACCTAAAGATTCTCTGTACAACAAAAAATGACACTCTGTGGGTGTCACTTGGTATCTTGCACATAAGCGAACTACAAACATAATGTCAGGTCTTGAAGTTGTAAGGTACATGAGAGATCCAATCATAGACCTATAGTTCCTGACATCAATAGGCTTCCCGGGGCCATCTTTTCCCCAAGGATGCTCCTTATCCATGGGAGTAGAGACTTTCTTTCCTTCACACATTCCAAACTTCTTCACAATTTCAGCAACATACTTGTCTTGTGAGATAAAGATCCTATCTTTCCTCTGCTGAACTTGTAACCTCAAAAAGAAGTTGAGTTCACCCATTGCACTCATTTGAAATTTATCTTGCATCAACTTTGCAAACTCTTTGCTAAGTATAGGGTTTGTGGATCCAAAGATGATGTCATCCACATATACTTGCACCAAAAGAATGTCACCCTTCTGTTTCTTAATAAATAGGGTCTGGTCAATTTTCACCCTGTTGAAGCTATTATCCAACAGGTATTTAAAGAGAGTTCCATACCAGACCCTAGGAGCTTGAGGAAGTCCATACATAGCCTTCTTCACCTTGTAAACTTTGTCTGGGTGTTCTGGGTCTTCTAACCCTGGATGTTGCATCACATAAACTTCTTCATCAATGGTGCCATATAAAAAGTCACTCTTAACATTCATTTGATATACTAAGGATTCCATAAAGGAAGCATAAGCCAGAAAAAATATGATGGCTTCAATTTTGTCTACTAGAGCAAAGACCTCTTCATAATCAATACCTGTGCTACCAGTCTTGCTTTGTTTCTGACTACAATGCCCCTCTTATCCTTTTTGTTCCTGACTACCCACTTTGTCCCAATGGGTCTTGCCCATTTTGGACAATCTACCAGAACCCATACTTCTTGGATGTCAAATTGCAGGAGTTCTTCTTGCATAGCTTCAACCCATCTTGGATCATTGAGAGCGTGAAAAATCTTCTTTGGCTCCTCTTGTGACAAAAAGGCAGTAAACAGACAGCACTGCATATTTTCATGGTTAAACTTTATAGTAATGTTGGCAATGAAGTTGTGTTCCTTTCCTGAATACCTTGTTTGTTTGGGAGTATCAAGATCACCTATGATTTGGGATTGGGGTGATCTTTATTGATTCTGTAGGTAGGCTGCATGCTCATGATTACCTCTATTTCATCCTCTTCCAAATCAGCATTTATAGTACTATCTTGATTGGGAAAGAAATCCTCAAAAGAGATTCTAAATTATACTGCATGACTGAGGGATGTATGCTGATGAGCTGAATGCAGCTCTGAATAACTTGGACCTCCATTCCTAATTATTCTGCTTCGACTGCTAGATAAAGTGATTGGTGAAGATGAGGAAATGAGTGGGGATTCTCTTTCATCAACATTTACATCATTGACACCTGGTTCTTTAGCAGCAGGGGAAACATTTGGTACAACAGGGGAATCCTGGAATCTACTGCTTTCAACCATTCCGCTGCTTTCAAGAGTTGACTTAGTAGGGGAATGGATTGACTGCTCCTTCCTTTGAGATGTGTCATCTTTTTCTTCTGTTTTTGTAACAGCATCATCAATGGGAAACAATGAGGGTACAGTCATGTACCTCATTGGTGGCTTCTCCACAGTAGTTGGTTCTTTTGTACCTAAAATTTTAGTATTCTCCAAAGCAACTGGCACATAATTCATTGATCTATAAAGTACTTCAATTTTAAAGAACCAATCAGGACCTGTTTGTACATCTTCAGGCTTGTCTTCAAGGAAATCTACATGGAGATTTTATGTCACTTTGCTTGTCTTCTTGTTGAAGACCCTATACCCCTTGCTGTTTAATGAATAACCTATAAAGTACTCATCATCCCCTTTTCATTGAATTTACCTAGATTGTAAATTGTGTTCAGAATGATCACATGACATCCAAATGGTCTGAAAAAGTCAATCAAAGGGGGTCTGCCATTGAACAACTGATAAGGGGTCTTATTATGTGCCTTTACCACCAAGGCCATGTTTTGAACATAACAAGCAGTGGCTACAGCTTCAGCCCAAAAGATAATTGGAAGCTTGGAATCAGACAGCATAGTCCTTGCAGCTTCAATAAGTGTCATGTTTCTTCTTTTTGCAACTCCATTTTGTTGAGGTGTTCTTTCTATACTATATCCCCTCCTTATTCCTTTGTTTGTGTAGAAAGTGTCCAGCTTCTTGTTTCTGAACTCACCACCATTGTCTGATCTAATGGTCACCACCTTCATACTTTTGGAAAGTTCAATCTGATTAATAAAACCTATGAGTACATCTGTTGTGTCACTCTTTTCAAACAGGAAGAATGTCCATGTGAACCTTGAAAAGTCATGAGTAATCACTAGGCAGTACCATTTCTTCATTATTCTTGCCACAGAAGTAGGACCAAACAGGTCCATGTGCAGCAATTCCAATGGCTTGGTGGTGGACAGACTTGTTTTTGACTTGCAAGAGGCTATGTGTTGCTTCCCTTTCAGGCAAGAAACACATGTGTGATCACTTGTCTAAGGTCTTGGAAGGAAGGCCATGAACAAGATTAAACTTGACCAGCTTGTTCATGTTCTTGAAGTTAAGATGACCAAGTCTTCTATGCCATTTCTTGCATTCATCAACTGATTCTTTGGTAATAAAACAATTTTCATTGTCTTGAAGAGTGATGTCCTTTAAATCAATGGTGTACATGCTCTTTTGTCTTGGGTTTCTGAGCACAATAGAAGTGTTTGGAGGTAGAATAAACTCCTTTCCCAAAAAAAGACATTCAGTATCAGTAAAAAGGACAAAATTCTTGTTATCAGTCATCTGGGACACACTGAAAAGATTGTACTTAAGCTCTTTCACCAAGTAGACATTATCAAATGTCATGCCATTTGTAACAATAGTCCCTTTCCCTATAATAGTTCCATGCCCATCTCCAAATGAGACACTATCATTGTCATGCAGGGGAACAAAGCTAGACAGATAGGATTTATGTCCAGTCATACTCCTTGAACATCCACTATCCTAATAGGCTTTATCATTCCTGGTCTGCTTTGTCACCTACAAAAATAAAAACAATTTAGGACATGCATCATTCACCTTTCTTAGTGCAGGAACTACATACTTATCAGACAACTTATTTCTCAAAGCAAGGGCAACATACTTAGCAGGGGAAAAAGATTTTTCCCCTGCATTCAATAGAATGGCTTTTGGTTTCATTTCCTTTAAAGGATTTACAGCCACTATTTCCGTAGGTGCTTAACAGTCTTGATAAATGTGTTCAAAACCGCCACATGTGAAACAAGGTTTTGTGTTTTTCACAAAGTCCTCTCCTAATTGATGAGACTTTTGGTTGTTCTAATTCCTCTGATTACTTCTAATGGGTGTATACATACCAGCATATTTAACAGTTTTCTTAGGGGGTTTTGGTCCTGATTCAGATCTGTTAGAGGTTCTAGATTAACTACTTTTAGAACTGGAATCACTTCCAAACAATCCTTCTCTTGAAAAGAGATCAGGTTTATCTATTTTCCACTATTTTAAAGCAATTTGTTCCTATTCAAAATCCCTAACAACACTAGTTTTCACTAGAGGTTCTTCTGTTTCTAGATTCTTTGGTATGTAGGCATTTAAGTCAAACTCAATGTCTTCCTGCTTTTTGAAACAAGAAAGACCAGTCCAAGACAGATCTTTCCTAGGCATGGGTTCATGTATATTAGCAGGTGGTGGTGGAATAGTGGCATGTTCATTTTTAACCCCAAAACCTATTTTGTCCCTTGGAGATTGTCTAATTTCAACTGCCTTAGTTAGATCTTTAAAAGCTTTTCCAAAATTTTCAACAGTTTGTTCATCTATCTTCTTGTTAAATCTAAAAACTTCTAATTCAGAAGTTAATTCCTTAATGGAATCATCATTCTCTAGCATCTCTCTCTAATACGACAATATGATCTCTGTAATCATTTTTTCTTTGTTTATATTCTCTTATGGTGGATTCTGACCGTTCTAAAGCACGTTTGTAATTGTCTAAGTCATTATCACAATTAATGTAATCAACTTTTAACTTTCTTATTTGATCATTCAATGAATCAATATTTTTTCTACAAGCTTTGGTACAATATGAATCATCATATACCTCATTGTCTGAACTAGATGTTGACATGGCCATAACAGCAAAATCTTCCTCTTTCTCTTCAGCAACTAGGGCTTGATTCCTTTCAACACTCTCTGTCATAACACTCCAGTCCCATCCACATGCTCCATCAATCCCTTACATGGCTACCATAGCCTTAGCACCAGAATCTTCATCCCTGCTCTCCTTCCTATAGATTCTTCCATTCTTTGATCCTCTACACTCCCTAGCAAAGTGACCTTTCTTGCCACAGTTGTATCATTCCACTTTTGATTTCTCAAATCAAGCTACATTAGAAGGATTGATGGAAATATTCTTCCCATAGTTCTTGTAAAATCTGTTGGCCCTCATGCTGAGTAGAGCCATGTTCCACTTGATGTTCATCTCCTCCAGTCCATGCTTACTGATTTGATTCAGATCTTCATGTAACACAGTAGATCCTTGAGATCCTTGAGATGCTATGAAAGCACAAGCAGTGTCAAGACTGAATGTTGCTGGCCTTTCTTCATCATAAGATGATACGATTTTGCAACAGGGGAATGGGTAGCAGGGGAAACTTTAATCCCATTGCCTTTGGAGATTCCACTGCTGTGAGATATGAAGGCCATATTATCAGGGAGAAACAGCAAATCTACATGAATTAGTGGGAATGGTTCCTGATGACTTCATCTTGTTGACTACTCTTAGGGAAGAGATTGCAAGTACCTTTTCCCCCACTAGTCACTCCTACCCCGTAGACAGCTGGGGACACATCCTCCTCGCGGGAAATCCCTGATGCAATGCACAATGACTCTTTGAATGCAAGGGTTGTGGTAGCTCCGCTGTGACAATCCGTCAATTTATGGTTGATATTTTATTCTCAAATATAATTTAAAAATATTATTTTAATGTTATATTATGAACTCACTTATTTTTGGAAAGAAATTTAGATTTATGTCTTGTAGTAGCATCGACTACGTCTAAACCGGAGGATTCTACGTTACGTGCTCACGTTTACATACACCGTCTTTGGTGACAGTCCGACATTTCAGAAAATAAATTTATTCATGAATATTATTTTGGAATTTTAAATTTGTGTTGGTTCATAAACTCACAAATTTACGAGAAGAGATTAGGACTTACGATTTTAATTTAACGTCCTTTACGACTAAACCGGAAACCTTAGGATTACGTATTTACGTTTTCGAACTCCGTTTTTGATGAGACAATTTTTATTAGATTCGTTTTGTTTCGTTGATTCATAATTTATAAAAACTTTTTTCGTAAAACGACCCGAGGGCACGCAAATCGAGGAAACTAGAATCGAGGAGTACCCGTAATTAAATGGGGATGAGACAAGTGGGACACTTGCCCCATACCCACAAACCCATGGCTACAAAGCTCCAACACACCAACATTGGTGTCAAGTGTAAGCTAAGTTTACTTACACTTGTCACTTTAGCTTACAATGTAAGCCTTCCACCACCAAAACCACTAACTAGCTCAAACATAAACCACTAGTCTCATTTCTCTCATGCAAAACAACCAAAATCCTCTCTTCCTCTCTCTATGATTTCGTCCCACTCTCACACAAAACACCCCATTTGATCTAAATTTAACCACAAACTATTGTTATAACTTACAAATGTTAATCTCCTTCCAAAGAGATGAAGATTGGTGCAAGTTTTAACATCCAAGGAGAAGTTTCCATGGAGTCTTGGGGCTGATTTTCCACAAGGTGTTCATAAAGAATGGTGGTCTTGAAGATGGTCTTGGTTTATCACAAGTTTCTCCATCAAAATCCATGTCTTGATCATAACCTACATCATCATGGTGATATAAAGATTGTCCTCCCCATCCTCTTGTTAATTTTTGATTATGTAATCTTGTATTTCTTCTACTTATGTATATGTATATGATGATGAATGATGATTAAAAATATTGTGTGGGGATTTGGTGTTGATAAACATGGTTAAAAAGATGAAAAACTATAAGAAACAAGGCTAAAATCTTGTTTAAATTGTTGGCTGTATAAAACAGTAAAGAATCATATGATGAACTGATAAAAATGGCATAGATTAATGTATATACAGTAATTATAAGATGTTACACATGTGAGAGTTGGCCATGCAATGGAATCATTATAATGAGTGAGATATGATCAAAACAAGTTTAGAGTACAAATCTGAGTTCACTGTTTTGGACGATTCTCAGAAAATACTTAGATGCTGATTAAACAGTAGCTATAGTAGAGTTAAATGGAGAACATATCATGTAGTTTATGTGATAAAAATTTGAGCTTCTATCTCCATATAGAACTCTAGATATGGCAGTTTTAGTGAACATCAAAATAAAAATCAGATTTTGGGAAATTAAAGTATAATAGTATTATATAAGCACTTAAATAAAAATAGTATAAAATGTGAATTAAAACCCACTAACTTATATAATAAATTTATATAAATATGTATAAGGATAAATAAATGGAAATTTTATAAAAATGGTAGTTTGATAAGTTTTATAAGTTATAAAACTATAAACATGATTTTTATGACTTTTTTGGCTATTACCGTAAAATTAACGTTTTTGTTAAATAAAACATAGACGGTTGGACCCGTCTAATGTAAACTTTTGTAAACTCATATACTGATATATAAACATATATAACAAGTAAAAACCGATGGAACCCGAACTATATACATACGGACATTAACGGGCTAAGATAACGTTATTGGACTAATAATACAACAAAATGGGCTAAAACACTTATAAACTTATTTATTGGGCTTAACCCATTTGGGCCCAACATTTAAAGTATAAATACTGATATTACAAGTATAAAATGGATTAATACAAGTTAAAGAACTTATAATAAGTTTATTGGACTTAAAACACATAAATAGGTAAAACTAGTAACTAGTATAAAAGTTATCGACACATAACACTAAAATGAGTAAACGAGAATATGTAAACCCACTTGATCATCATATATATAAAATCATCATATGTATACATAATTGTTATTTTTATAAAGTCATTGGACATGAGACTAAGACGAGTATTATTTGTCTAGGTTTCCGTGGTTGAAGCACGTACCGTACGTCCGGATTGCCGATAACCCGCCTTCGCACATCAACGTGAGTTCATAGCCTCACACTCTTTTAAATGTTTTTATGAAATGTTTTATAAACCCGTGATGGAGATAACATGTTAGTTTTTATAAAATAGGACACCATTTGTCCCGATTGTTTGTTTATTGATTTGGACCCGAATGATTGTATGACCCGATAAATGCTTAAATGACCCGATAGATGAAATTAAATGGATTAATAAAGTTAGGTTATGTCACTAAAAGTCCCATTAGCATGAATTATGAACTACCGGGATTTGGTAGACGCTTATGCATATAATAGTACTATTTGGGGACGATCACCCCAGTTCGCGCCTTGACGGTTGATCCCCGTCGTGCCACATTGATTGGTAAGCGAATTTATGTATGAGAAGATTACATAGCGTGAACTTTGTGACGACACGCTAATTTAGATGGGAAAATGAGTTTCGGGCTAGCTACCCGTTGTTTGTTGTAGTAAGGTGCGCCTTATAATAATCCAATTAACGAAATACTGCTATATGCACCGAATTACGATATATTGCCTGACTAGCAATATGGGGTCTTACTATTGATATTATGTTCGTGTTTTGGTTTTCATAACCATATTCATATAACGGTTTTTATTTAACTTTATACAACGTCATAAGACGTATTGTATGATGTTTTTTACTACATTGGCTCGTATAATGATTTTTAAGGCAAATGCCTATATTATGATTTTGATAAGGATTTGTATAAAATGACTTTGGCTATTTTATGGCCTATTACAATGATTTGTACAAAATGATTTTCGGTAACAATTTTATACTGATGTTATATTGATGGATTTTATTAAACTCTATGAATTCACCCGGCGTTATCGCTGACCTTTTCTTTTAACATGTTTTATCTCAGTTACTTGAAGGTAATTCTCGGGAAGACAACAAGAATTCATGGCCCGCACTTAAATAATAACTTCCATTCAAATGTTTTGCAAAACTTGTATGAAATACAATGACTTGGGACCTATGTAAATTTGATATTTATGAATGGAAATACTTTATGATTAAACGACGCGATTTTTAAGCGTTGTCTATGATGTGAGTAATGTGCTATCCCGTAACACCAACGAGTCTTCCGCTGTATTGAGTTATATAAATTTGGGGGTGTTACAGTTTGGTACCAGAGCTCTCGTTATAGAGAATGAAAGATTTTTAAAACTAAGGTTTTGAATAAAATTTTTCAAAATCTTTTAACTATAAACATTTTTCTCAAAATGTCTAAAAATCTTTTGACTATAACGGTGCCGAAGAATTCCCGAGTTACCGACAAGGCTAGACCGAGAAGTGTTATTTTAATATATATATAACTTGGATTATATATATATGTGATGTAATTTTATTACATGATTGTTTGATGATTATTTTGATATTTATACGAGGTATTTATGCGACGTAGATTGTCACAAGGAACCCTAAATCCCCTAGTAAATTAATCGAAGCTATTCGCGTAGGAATTCTAGCTATCCTAGATCTAAACCAAGTTGTGGATATTTATGATCCCAACAAATAGTTGATATTCTTAGGAATGTAGATATTTGTTGATTATGATATTGTAGAAGAATTGGCGATATTAAATCTGATATCGATGTCATGACGATCTTTCCTTATAGAGTGGAGTTTGACAAAATGATACCACCTAGAAAGATGTCATCTGATTCGTTGTCATCCAATTCTTAAAATTGAAATCGAAAGGGTAAATGTTGCACTTGAGGCTGTCATTGGAACCATTACCCAAAAGCCTCATGCCACTAGTACCTTTCCAAGAAATCTAATTGAATGTATGAGTCATCTCATACTAGTGACTCATTTGATAATTGTTGTTGTAAGAGCTATAGGATTGGAAATTAAGTGTTGTTCATATCGAGCTTTTATTGCCCTTTTAAGGTTTAAATATAAAGTTGAAGTATTGGGAAATGAGAGAAGGATATCGAATTGAGTATAAAATTGGTTAAAACTTGAATAAAGTAAAATTTAACCCATATGGAATATGAGATTATTAAGAGGAAGTCGTTAAGTTCTGTGATTGAATTATAAGGTTTTAAATGATTGTTAGTTCGTGTTAAGGGTTGTTCCTATACCATTGTCCAATAATGAGGATGCCCAGTGTCCAATAAATAAATTGAAGAAATCTTCTTCTGAATTGGGACCGATGGATCTTCCGGGACAGGTGGGACACCTAATGACTCTTGTAGATTAGTATTCATTGTGGTATCTTTTAAAAATCCATAACTTAACTGAGACATCAGTTGGTAGGATGAGTTCTGAGAATTGTATGACATAGTGACACGTAATGTGTTACGGTATAATTTTGACTTGTTTGTGATTAATGAAAGGACTACCATTGATTGCTAAATTCTACATGTATCGATGATATCTATCTTTTATTGCTTCATTCTAATGTTCGCATTAGTGATACAACCATTGAACAAGTACTCATCTTGATTTAAGTTACGTTGTGAATCATTCTTCGTGAGTGCCATCGAGGTCATGAACCTCATGATTATTTGGCTAAGCTCATTTCCTATTATATTGTAGTTAGTTCTTGGTGATCAACTTTTCATCACTCTTTTGCAGATCACTCATTATTTTTATAAGATAAAACAGTATCCTTTGAGAAAATTGAATATTCATCACTATATGGATTATTTAAAGTGAGACTTATAAATAATCATTATTGAAATAAAGTTGATTATGAAATACCTTGGAAAACTTAATTGTTTTCATAACAAAGAAAATCTTTGTAAATTTATTTTTGATTCTTATTTAAGAATTAAGCATGAAAATGATTTTATTATAAACATGATGATAAAATTTTGACGAACTGAGTATTGCATCGTTAATCTTGAAATTGTATATAGTTGCGCGCCTACATACAATTTGGAATGAACCATGCAAGGCTGATTAGTAGTCACCATAAAACTAATGAATAAGCACTAAATTTTCTTTGAAGATTGTTAAAGAATAAATTTTATGAGATCTGCAAGAAGTGAAAAATAGGGACATAGTGTTAGGGACACCTACATATGTGCCTGTAGCATCTATTCTTCTGAGTCGAATTTACTCATCTGTGGAAAGTTGTCTTATTTGACAATTGACAATTCTTTCTTGTCCAATTCTCCCGTAGTGAGATTCTTAGGAAAAGTATCTGATTACCGAGTGTTGATACCCGACCGGATGTATCGACGTTCTTATCATTTCTTTTGATTTGATTTCATTTGAATGACCTGGGTAACGATCCGAGGAGCTTTCGAATGCGTACTCAAATTATGAAAACATGGGATATATTCATATTCATTAAATGTTTTCGTCTGTATCTGATTTGAAATTCTCTCCCATAGATTATGCTTTGACATTACTCTTTTGATGATAAGTTGGGTCTCCATATATCCTTGAATTTGTGAAGGATTATGAGTTATTATTAGTCTTCTAAGAAGTTCACATCTTATCGACGGCAATGAAACTAGAAAGTTGATAGTGCCAGTAGAATGGATTGATTGATTATGACATGACGACATTGTCTTAATTAATGGGAACTCGAATTGAATTCCCCTGAATGATAAGATGTTGATTATCAAAAGTGATCTAAATAATTCTTGATGGATGACTTGAAATTATACCGTGAATGGTTGTGAACTAGTTATAGATATTGTAATCTAGAAGAACCTAATATGAATTTATTAAAAGATGTTTCTGTTATCTGAAACTTTAGGAGGTATTTATTGGTGAATTACCTTGACTTTTGCCATTAAGGCAGATTGACATTGTTATTGATTATATTCTCGGTGCTGCACCTGTGGCGTGTGCACTGTACGTCAGCGCCATCTGAATTAAAGGAATTATCGTACAACTGAGAGAGTTTTCGGAGAAAGATTTTATCCTACCGAGCTCGTCATCATGAAGAGCTATGGTGTTATCATTCCTTATATTTATAGATTACTGTGAACTGAGTAAATTGACAATCGAAAACTATATCCATGACTCGAAATGGAAGATTTGTTCGATCATTTACAAGGTTCTAACATATGTTTTAAAGATTTGATACATGGCATGGTTATTATCAACTTCGCGTCCGCGAAGAAGATTATCTATTCCAATCACTACATCCGGTACTTGTAATGAACATTACGAGTTTCACGTGATGTCGTTTGGATTGACTAATACACATGTAGCATCCATAAATTTGGTGAATTACGTGTGTAGGCTGTAATTTGATAAAATCATGCTTGTGATCATTAAGGACCATTTGTTTGCTTATAAGAATAAGAATGAATTAATAATTATTTATAGATTACCCTGAATTGGCCGAACAATGAAAACCTATAACTTAAATAATTGATATGTGATTTAAGACTTAATCCTTTATATTAATTCACCGTGTGATTAATAGATAATGGAATATATAGACTCTTTAAAAATTAAGAGCCCTTTTAAGACTTTGGATTTTACCAAAAAGAAATGGAGAAATGTTTTGACAAATGTTTTAACAAAGGATTTTAAGGTATTATTCCCTTATACACAAATCATTTAACTAAACTCCTGTTTAGGGGTAAATGTTTGTGTATACCTCAAGACAACCTAAGAGGGATTGAGGAAACCATTTAAACCATGACTTAAAGTTTGAAACGACACTTTTTGCTTTTCAACTAAGAAAATTTTGACCAAAGTATAACCAATGATTTTTCAAACATTTACGAATCTTATTAATTATTTTCGATAAATCAACAAAAATCTTGTTAATAAAATTCAAATTTATTTTGAACATTTTTTTTTATAATTGGTCGAACTAAGAAATTTAAAATTTTTACGTTTACGTTTCATAAAAATTGAATATTTATTATTTAAGTCGTAATAATTATCGACGCTTTAAACGTCGGATTTAGTAAAACAGATAAAAATAATAGTTGAGATAGAACTAAGACTTAGAAAATGTGAAGAAAGAATTTTCGAATAAATACGGTCATGATAATTATTCCATCTAGGAATGTGAACATAATTACTGAGACATTATGTATAAAACATAAAGAACCAATTAGGACACGTTCCTTAATAATGAAGGTGCAAAATAAATACCAAACAATATAAAAATAAACAATGCTTGTAAAAAGGATAATATAGATAATAAAAACGGGTTCACGGCTTATGTGAACCATTAGAATTGAGAAGCCAATGACATTAAATGTTTTAAAGGGCCGTTTATGGTTGCCTAAATATGGAAGAGTGTGAGATGTAGTTATATTGGAAATCTTGTAAGTATAAGTATTCTATTCCTGTCATTTCTGATTTAATGTATCATTATCAGAAGAAGATGTACTGATGTCAAATTATGAAGGCAGACATTGCCTCATACATTAGTAAACGTCTAGCTATCGCAAAGGTCATCATCTGAATTTGATTCGATTTGGGTCATCGTCGACAGACTGACCAAATATGCTAATATCATTCCTGTTAATGATAGATTCTTGATGAAGAAATTGACTCTTTTGTATCTAAAGGAGTTGCGTAAACATTGTGTGCCTGTAACGATCATCTCTATCAAGATCATCGCTTCGCATCGAATTTCTAGAGATTTGCTCAGGAGTCATTGAGAACGAATCTTGAAGAGAGTACTGTTTACCACCCCAAATCGAAGGGACGAGGTAAAGTAATGATA
This sequence comes from Glebionis coronaria, assembly GCA_025667525.1. Classification (NCBI taxonomy): domain Eukaryota; kingdom Viridiplantae; phylum Streptophyta; class Magnoliopsida; order Asterales; family Asteraceae; genus Glebionis; species Glebionis coronaria. Next base: position 207,183,268 of record CM046876.1, read on the forward strand.
CAAAACACTAGAAGTCTTGTTTTATGCTTGAATGATTGACCTTTGGCAATAAACCGTATAATCGTTTTCCTTTAGAGAGATTATCATTGATAATTATCGCATTAGGATTGAGATCGAATCTTGTCATGATCTAATTATTAGAGCATCTGTAAGCAGGAGTTGAGATGAAGACACCCGACATACACCCATTGTGAGTTGGACATGTCTTTTAGGTTTAAGGTTTCCTATGATGGCGAACCTAACCTTACAAAATACTCGACCCGCGAGACCTGAAATGATTGTTGAAATTAGGATCTGAATATTGACTGCCGGTAGTGGGCAGGAGGTTATGTGAATATGAAATGTAGATCTAGAAGTGCCAGATGGGTAGCGAAGTTATGCCAAAAATTTTAACCATGGAGAATGAATTGATGATCTGGAAGATCATGGGATATAAGTCCCCGTTGTATGGGACCATTGAGACGATGTAAAAGATTGGTTTGAAAGGCATATAAGCTGGATCTAACCTAGGACTTCAAGAGCTGCGTGAATCATGTTTTCGTATATCGAACTTGATAAGATGCCTATCAAGTGAAAATCTGACTATTCCTTAATGAAGTTTAGATCGGCGAAGAGTTGCATTCATTAAAAACTCGCGTATTATATTGAATTGCACTTGTGAGAAAAGACCGAATGTGGAGGAAATACCCACATGGCTTTAACTCTATAAGAAGCGAGTAGTAAGGTAAGATGATCTTTGAGGACAAAGATCCTGTTTAGGGTAAATGCTGTGACAATCCGTCAATTCATGGTTGATATTTTATTCTCAAATATTATTTAAAAGTAGTATTTAAATGTTATATTATGAACTCACTTATTTTTGGGAAGAAATTTGGATTTATGTCTTGAAGTAGCATCGACTACGTCTAAACCGGAGGATTCTACGTTACGTGTTCACGTTTACATACACCGTCTTTGGTGACAGTCCGACATTTCAGAAAATAAATTTATCCGTGAATATTATTGTGGAATTTTAAATTTGTGTTGGTTCATAAACTCACAAATTTACGAGAAGAGATTAGGACTTACGATTTTAATTTAACGTCCTTTACGACTAAACCGGAAACCTTAGGATTACGTATTTACGTTTTCGAACTCCGTTTTTGATGAGACAATTTTTATTAGATTCGTTTTGTGCCGTTGATTCATACTTTATAAAAACGTTTTTCGTAAAACGACCCGAGGGCACGCAAATCGAGGAAACTAGAATCGAGGAGTACCCGTAATTAAATGGGGATGAGACAAGTGGGACACTTGCCCCACCCCCACAAACCCATGGCTACAAAGCTCCAACACACCAACATTGGTGTCAAGTGTAAGCTATGTTTACTTACACTTGTCACCTTAGCTTACAATGTAAGCCTTCCACCACCAAAACCACTAACTAGCTCAAACACAAACCACTAGTCTCATTTCTCTCATGCCAAACAACCAAAATCCTCTCTTCCTCTCTCTATGATTTCGTCCCACTCTCACACAAAACACCCCATTTGATCTAAATTTAACCACAAACTATTGTTATAACTTACATATGTTAATCTCCTTCCAAAGAGATGAAGATTGGTGCAAGTTTTAACATACAAGGAGAAGTTTCCATGGAGTCTTGGGGCTGATTTTCCACAACGTTTTCATGAAGAATGGTGGTCTTGAAGATGGTCTTGGTTTATCACAAGTTTCTCCATCAAAATCCATGTCTTGATCATAACCTACATCATCATGGTGGTATAAAGATTGTCCTCCCCATCCTCTTGTTATTTTTTGATTATGTAATATTGTATTTCTTCTACTTATGTATATGTATATGATGATGAATGATGATTAAAAATATTGTGTGGGGATTTGGTGTTGATAAACATGGTTAAAAAGATGAAAAACTATAAGAAACTTGGCTAAAATCTTGTTTAAATTGTTGGCTGTATAAAACAGTAAAGAATCATATGATGAACTGATAAAAATGGCATAGATTAATGGATATACAGTAATTATAAGATGTCATACACATGTGAGAGTTGGCCATGCAATGGAATCATTATAATGAGTGAGATATGATCAAAACACGTTTAGCGTACAAATCTGAGTTCACTGTTTTGGACGATTCTTAGAAAATACTTAGATGCTGATTCAACAGTAGCTATAGAATAGTTAAATGGAGCACATATCATGTAGTTTATGTGATAAAAATTTGAGCTTCTATCTCAATATAGAACTCTAGATATGGCAGTTTTGGTGAACATGAAAATAAAAATCAGATTTTGGGAAATTAAAGTATAATAGTATTATATAAGCACTTAAATAAAAATAGTATAAAATGTGAATTAAAACCCAATAACTTATATAATACATTTATATAAATATGTATAAGGATAAATAAATGGAAATTTTATAAAAATGGTAGTTTGATAAGTTTTATAAGTTATAAAACTATAAACATAATTTTTACGACTTTTTCGGCTATTACCGTAAAATTAACGTTTTTGTTAAATAAAACTTAGACGGTTGGACCCGTCTAATGTAAACTTCTATAAACTCATATACTGATATATAAACATATATAAAAAGTAAAAACCGATAGAACCCGAACTATATACATACGGACATTAACGGGCTAAGATAACGTTATTGGACTAATAATACAACAAAATGGGCTAAAACACTTATAAACTTATTTATTGGGCTTAACCATTTGGGCCCAACATGTAAAGTATAAATACTAATTATACAAGTATAAAATGGATTAATACAAGTTAAAGAACTTATAATAAGTTTATTGGACTTAAAACACATAAATAGGTAAAACTAGTAAACTAGTATAAAAGTTATCGACACATAACACTAAAATGAGTAAACAAGAATATGTAAACCCACTTGATCATCATATATATAAAATCATCATATGTATACATAATTGTTATTTTTATAAAGTCATTGGACATGAGTCTAAGACGAGTATTATTTGTCTAGGTTTCCGTGGTTGAAGCACGTACCGTACGTCCGAATTGCCGATAACCCGCCTTCCCACATCAACGTAAGTTCATAGCCTCGCACTATTTTAAATGTTTTTATGAAATGTTTTATAAACCCGCGAGGGAGATAACATGATAGTTTTTATAAAATAGGACACCATTTGTCCCGATTGTTTGTTTATTGATTTGGACCCGAATGATTGTATGACCCGATTGTATGACCCGATAAATGCTTAAACGACCCGATAGATAAAATTAAATGGATTATTAAAGTTAGGTTATGTCACTAAAAGTCCCATTAGCATGAATTGTGAACTACCGGGATTTGGTAGACGCTTATGCATATAATAGTACTATTTGGGGACGATCACCCCAGTTCGCGCCTTGACGGTTGATCCCCGTCGTGCCACATTGATTGGTAAGCGAATTTATGTATGAGAAGATTACATAGCGTGACATTTGTGACGACACGCTAATTTAGATGGGAAAATGAGTTTCGGGCTAGCTACCCGTTGTTTGTTGTAGTAAGGTAACAATGTCATGCGCCTTATAATAATCCAATTAACGAAATACTGCTATATGCACCGAATTACGATATATTGCCTAACTAGCAATATGGGGTCTTACTATTGATATTATGTTCATGTTTTGGTTTTCATAACCATATTCATACAACGGTTTTATTTAACTTTATACAACGTCATAAGACGTATTGTATGATGTTTTTATGACATTGGCTCGTATAATGATTTTTAAGGCAAATGCCTATATTATGATTTTGATAAGGATTTGTATAAAATGACTTTGGCTATTTTATTGCCTATTACAATGATTTGTACAAAATGATTTTCGGTAATAATTTTATACCGATGTTATATTGATGGATTTTATTAAACTCTATGAATTCACTCGGCGTTATCGCTGACCTTTTCTTTTAACATGTTTTATCTCAGGTACTTGAAGGTAATTCTCGGGAAGACAACAAGAATTTAAGGCCCGCACTTAAATAATAATTTCCATTCAAATGTTTTGCAAAACTTTTATGAAATACAATGACTTGGGACCTATGTAAATTTGATATTTATGAATGGAAATACTTTATGATTAAACGACGCGATTTTTAAGCATTGTCTATGATGTGAGTAATGTGCTATCCCGTAACACCAACGAGTCTTCCGCTGTATTGAGTTGTATAAATATTGGGGTGTTACATCCGCAAACCACGGCGGAAAACCCTCCTGCAAAACAGAGCAGGATATGAGTGACTATGTCGCAAAAAACTACGAAGCCCTAATTCTACTCATGAGATCGCATATGAGAGAAAATCCAGGAAGATATCTACGGATCAGCCTAGACTTTGATAAGGAACTTAGGGCCTTGGAAGGATCAAGACCTAACAACGAAGCCAGGAAGGAAAGAATGAAGTAGAAAAAGGAGAAAACAGTTGAGATCTCGACATCTCTTTCTGATGCACCCCTTATTGAAGACGCGTCGTCCTCAGATGATTCTGAGGACCAAAGGGAAGAAGACACCTTCATCACACCGGTCAATAATCATCGACGCACAAGCGTGAAAGACAGATTAGGGTCCAACCCTTTGGGCCGACGAAGTGCCCTTAATAGACTGGGCCCATTGGAAACGAATTCATCTACGCATTCGCAAGGACAGGAAAGAAACAGGAGTGTTGAAAAAACACGCAGAAGAGATTCCTCAAGCGAAAAATCCTCAGACTCTAATTACAGCGATCACCATCCTCGCCGTATAAGGGTCGCCTTCTCATCCACCGAGGACTCCGATTCCTCTGACTAAAATAAAAAGCGTCGCATGGCACCCAAGAAACCAAGAATGCGCAGCGAAGAAGAATGGACCCTCCCATGGCGTCGCGAGAAAGGAAGTGCGTTTTCAAAACGCATAACAACTTTCAAAGATAATAAAAAGAGGGGCATGCCGTCCAATGTCAAAACCTATGATGGTACGACGGACCCATATGATAACCTATAGGTGTTCGAATCTCAATCAGGAATAGAACAATGGCCAAAGGCCGTGTGGTGCCACATGTTCCACTCAACGCTCATTGGGAATGCCCGAGATTGGTTCGACCGCCTCCCGCGAATGAGTATCAATCGATTCGAAGAGCTTAGGAGAGCATTCAGAAGAAATTATGTGCAACAAAAAAAGTACGAAAAGAGCCCCGTCTCACTTGCAAGAGTGAAGCAGAGGCACAATGAAAGTCTCAAAGACTTTATGGAGCGTTTCAAATTTTAATGCAACTAGATCAAAGATTGCCCTGAATATCTTAAAATTTCAAGATTTCTCGCAGGAATTACTAAGTCGGATCTAATAAAGAAGTTGAATGAAAGAACCCCAGAAACCTTTGATGGGGTAATGAAGAGGGTTCGAGCATTTATTCAAGGTGAAACCACAACAGCGGATAGCAGGCAGATGATATCAAGCTACAAATACCAGGACCGATCCAAGAAGCAGTCATATGGGCAAAACATCAGCCGTACCTTGGATTTCCAAGGCACAGCGAAACAAGGGCGCAATAACCACAACAATAAGTTTACCCCACTGCAAAAAACATCCAGGGAGATATTCTTATTTGAGGGCGCAAGCTTTCTAAAGCCTAGTCCGATGATGGGCCCGACAAACAAACGGGATAACACAAAGCATTGTGAATACCATGACGATAAAGGGCACGCTACTGATGAGTCTATTCAACTAAAAAGGCACATCGAAAGCCTGGTCAAATTAGGGAAGTTGAACCACCTGATAAGAGACTCGAGGAAGGGCACGGACACGAAGAAAAGTGCAGCAAAAAAGCAGAAGGATAAGCCCATAACCATTTACATGGTTCAACGAGAGAAGACTTTCATGAAGACGAAAACAAGAGCGGAATTTATACGCGACAAGAGATATTGTTCCTTATTCTTTCGGACATGGACTATAAGGTTGGATCATTAACGATCGACATAACCCTCGGAAACCTTGTTATAGAGAACATGTGTGTTGATGGAGGATCAACAACAAACATATTGAACGAGCATTGCTTCGCACGACTACCATGGGAAATAAAGGAGTTAAAGGACACCGCCCGAGCCCTTACAGGTTTTAACGATGATAAAAACCAACCGTTGGGTCACCTCTACACGTAGGTAACTATTGGAAGCGCAGATCACTCGACAACTGCGTGGATGGATTTCATGATTGTACGATCCCAATCATCGTACAACGGTATCATAGGACAACCAGCGCTAAAAACATTGCTTGTTGTACCCTCTAGAGTGCATGGTATGTTCAAATTCCTAGTGCAAGACGGGGTGGTCACCCTCCACAACATAGACACACTCGAAGGGGGTAGCAACACTTCTAGCTCACGGATGATGAAGAGGAGGTGCATTTTAGAATATTTCTGGGCAAAAAAACATATTCATGCGCGAAAGCTCATCAGGAGGACTCCCATGGGTCTTATTTTCAACAAGCTTCGCAGGAAAAGGAGGGCCAGATGTAGGGTTCATCCTCACAGACCAATGTGACATAAAAATTACCTACGATCTGCTGTTTGACTTTTCCACCACAGGTATAGAAGCAGATTATGAAGCCCTCATAGCAAGTTTGAGATTAGTACTCAGAATGGACATAAAGAGCCTAGTGGCCTACGCGTGCAACCCTTTATTGGCAAATAGGGTCGCGGGGTCATGCGAGCCACGAGGACATACGCTAATCCAATACACGCAAAAGGTGAGAGCCATAACCAGACAGTTCGCAGAGTTTTATATACGAAAAGCCTCCAAAGAAAATGACGAAATATCAGCTAACGTGGATCAACTCTTAATTGTAGACATGGATAAACCTCCAAATCACGTACTAGTTGATTTCACCCTACAAAAAAATATAAGGGTGGATCCTGAGCCACCCACATGGATGATAACTATTAGGGAGTTCTTGACACACAATACACTGCCGAGCAATAGAAGGAAAGCCAGACAAGTACAGATGAGAGCGAGGCACTTTAAAGTCATCAAGGGGACGCTGTAAAAATAATCAAGTAACGGGCAAACACTGTAATCTCTAGCGCCGCAGCGAGCACAGGTAGTCGTGGAAGTCCTGTAGAGAAGGGAATGCCTACATGGCTCGATATCTATGGTTGATGAGATTACTCTCTCAGGATAATTTTGGCCATTTATGCATAATGATGTTCGTAACAGGGTGGCGTGATGTCTCCGATGTCAGGCAGACCCATGTCACATGAAGGATCCTAACAGATCGCTTGGGCGCCCTGAATAAAAAGCATAAAAGAAGATGGAGTCCTCTCAAAGCTGGGGCATACTCTAGGATTTTTGACCACGTAAATAAATAATATGGCGCGAAGGGTCGTAGCCATACTCCCATTGCAAGGTGACCACCAGCAAAAAAGCAAAGGAGCAATCACACCTCCAGTTATAAGGATTGCCCGCACTCTGCGACAAAGAGATCACGCAAATAGGATGACGGAAGCACGAAGCATGCAACAGCGCGGACGAACAAAGGAATGACTTCAATGGACTAGGATGAACAGTGATAATTACGCGCAGTCGATGCCTGGTCCTACGGGGAGTAACTCATGTGATAACAAGGGTTTCGGGCGATATTCTTCCTAAGATGTCTCACCACCAGCATGGATCACTTTCTTGGCTGTAGACAGCCCCCCCAACAAAGATCCATGTATTTTTTCTTTTTCAAGCACTCTAGGATTTTTCCTTTTATGTTCTTTGTTAAAACATTTGCAAAAATATGAATAAAAAACAACGGTTCCTAGCTAGTTCCGCAGTCCAGTTACTTCTTTTTATCTTTTATGCATAAGAGTATTTTCTTTTCTGAAATATAAATTTGGTCCTCCGGTGTACATGTACAATAAAATGTTTCCAAGCGAAATAAGTGGAGTAAGTTTACCCTACTATTTAAACTTGTCACGTAAGAGAGATGCACCCCAAGTGGCGCCGGATCAGGTATCCTTTGTTAGACAGCTTACTATAAGACGTTGTAGTAAGTGTAGCATTCCTCATACTCTATGATGGATATGCACAAGACGCAGTGTGCAAGCCTAACAAACACGTCATTATCTATGACATAGCTTATGTTAGTAGTGGCAGGCCACACCTAATGAACTTTCAACGCACCCATAAGCTCGAAGCTACACTTCACTAAATGTGCTCATAAACAGGAACTTACACTCACAATCTCATGCGTGGGTACACAGACCTAGACATATTTTAAAAATAAAAAAATTTAACAACACGGCGTAGGACGCTATATGTATATAACAGCGCAGGTCGCTATAGACATTACAAATTTCTTACTTTACAAATAATGTTAGGAAAGGTACATGGGTACAACTAGGCACATAGTGCGACAACTGCCCTTTATAACAGATCGCCAACTGAAAGCGATCTCTTTAATCTGTGATGCGATGGGTTCAGTGACACACAACATTGTGCCAAAGCCTCCTTTATATCTTGCAAGACACGCACGTGATATACATTAATGGAAGGTATACTTACAGGTACACCATCAGATTGATTAGGGTGCGCTAAACCTAAGTCGATAACAACATCTATGGCAGAAGACATGTTCTTCTTCGCAACACGTTTATCATGATGCTTCAGTTTGTCCTTAAGCGAAACCATCTTTTGTACACCAGAAGAATAGACATGAACCCGTAGTTGGGAGATATCCGGCTTGGCAATACCATGGGGATCCTCTTCTACATCTTTGTCACAATGACTCGCCAGAGTAAGTGACGCCATAAGTACGTTGATCAGTTGGTCTTGATCCTTTTCAATAACATCTATGATGGGCATCATGCGATTTTTCAATCTACGACAGGCGGCGTCGAAGCCTTCTTGGGCATAATGAGAATATATCGCATTACCCTCCAACGGTCCCGTCAGTAAGCCGTCTTTGAAGGCACGCTTCATGGCAATTATTTTCCCTAGTAATTGGGCAGAATCGAAAACCTCCTGGACCGCTATGTTCAGGTTGGGTAACTCTACAACACCTTTGACAGCCAGCGAAAGACCGTACCTGATTAACCACTGCTTCTCTGTGTGCACTATTGTTAGGTGCGGGTATAGCTCCTCGTCAATATCGGTACTCATGCACTTTAGAATTTCCGCCTTCCTAGCCATATCTTGATGACATTTGGCAACAAAGTTATTGCAATTCGAAGTAAGGGCTCTCATACCCTCCTCAAGCTTGGACATTGCCCAACGATTTTGTGACAATCCGTCAATTTATGGTCAATATTTTATTCTCCAATATTATTTGAAAATATTATTTTAATGATACAATATGAACTCACTTATTTTTGGGAAGAAATTTGGATTTACGTTATGGAGTAGCATCGACTACGTCTAAACCGGAGGATTCAACGTTACGTGCTTACGTTTACGTACACCGTCTTTGGTGACAGCCCGACATTTTAGAAAATATATTTGTCCATAAATATTATTTTGGAGTTTTAAATTTGTGTTGGTTCATAAACTCACAAATTTACGAGAAGAGATTAGGACTTACGATTTTATTTTAACGTCTTTTACGACTACACCGGAAACCTTAGGATTACGTATTTACGTTTTCGAACTCCGTTTTTGATGAAACAATTTTTATTGGATTCGTTTTGTGACGTTGATTCATAATTTATAAAAACGTTTTTCGTAAAACGACCCGAGGACACGCAAATCGAGGAAACTAGAATCGAGGAATACCCGTAAACTAGTGAGATGGGACAAAATACATTGTCCTACCCCACTAGCTTATTATGGACGGCACACTTGACACCACATACTAAGGTGGCATCAAGTGAAGCTAACACATAACAAGTGTAAGCTTAGCCTACACTTTAAGCACCAACTTTACCACTTAACACCAAAAAAAACTAGCAACTTCTCATTCCACTTTCCATACATGTAATCAACACACACACTCTCTCTCTCTAGCACTATGTGCCGTCCCATATCTCTCCCAAAAACACCCTTTGATCTAGATTCAACCATGAAACCATATGTTATACTTGCATATGTTGAAGCCCTTTCAAAACCCTATTGATTGGTGGTACTTATAACATCCATGGAGGAGTTTTCATGCTGTCATGAGGCTGATTTTCCACAAGGAGTCCATGGAGCCTGGTGGTCTTGAAGATGGTCATGGATATCCACAAGTTTCTCCATCAAAATCCATGTTTTGATCACAACTTACATCATCATGGTGGTATAAAGATTGTCCTCCTCATCTTCTTGTTATTTTGATTATGTAAACATGTATTTTATTTCCTATTGTATATATTTATGATGATTTTATGATGATAAAAATGTTATGTGGGGATTTGTTGTTGATAATCATGGATAAAAAGGTGAAAAACCATAAGAAACAAGGTTAAAATCTTGGTTAAATTTGATGACTGTATAAAACAGTAAACAACTATATGGTAATCTGATAAAATGATGAAGTAGAATGGATTTACAGTAAGCTATGGGTCTTGTACACATGTGAGAGTTGGCCATGCAATGGAATCAAAATAATGAGTGAGATATGATCAAAACAAGTTTAGGGTATAAATCTGAAGTTACTGTTTTGGACGATTTTTAGAAAATACTTAAAGGATGATTCAACAGTAGCTATAGAAGAGTTAAATGTAGCACATATCATGTAGTTTATGTGATAAAAATTTTAACTTCTATCTCCATGTAGAACTCAAGATATGGCAGTTTTGGTGAAGATGAAGTTAAAAATCAGATTTTTGGAAATTAAAGAATAATACTATTATATAAGCACTCACATTTTAATATATAAAATGTAAAATAAAAACCCACTAACTTATAAAACTTATTTATATAAATATATATAAAAGGTTAATCAAATGGATAAATTATATAAATGGTGGTGAAATAATATTTATAAGTAATAAAAACTATAAACTTGATTTTTACGACTTTTTCGGCTATCGCCGTGAAATTAACGTTTTTCGCCAAATAAAACTTAGACGACCAAACCCGTCTAATGTAAAGTTTATAAAAGTCATATACTGATGTATAGGTAACTAATACAAGTAAAAACCGATAAAACCCGAACTATAAGAAATACGGACGTTAACGGACTAAATTAACGTTATTGAACTAATAATACAACAAAAATGGACTAGAACACTTATAAACTTATTATTGGACTTAACCCATTTGGGCCCAACTTGAAAGTGTATGTACTGATAATATGAGTACAAAAAGGATTAATACAAGTTAAGAACTTATAATAGGCTTATTGGACCTAAAACACGTAAATAGGTAAAACGAGAAAACTAGTATAAAAGTTATCAACACATAACTCTAAAATGAGTAAACGTGAATATGTAAACCCACTTGATCATCATATATATATAATCATCATATGTATACATAATTGTTATTTTATAAGGTCATTGGACATGAGTCTAAGACGAATATTATTTGTCTAGGTTTCCGTGATTGAAGCACGTACCGTACGTCCGAATTGCCGATAACCCGCCTTCCCACATCAACGTAAGTTCATAGCCTCGCACTCTTTTAAATGTTTTATAAATGCTTTATAAACCCGCGAGGGAGATAACATGTTAGTTTTTATAAAAGTTTGGACACCATTTGTCCCGATTGTTTGTTTATTGATTTTGGACCCGAATGATTGAATGACCCGATTGTATGACCCGATAAATGATTAATGGACCCGATAGATGAAATCAAATGGATTATTAAAGTTAGGTTATGTCACTAAAAGTCCCATTAGCATGAATTGTGAACTACCGGGAGTTGGTAGACGCTTATGCATTTAATAGTACTATTTGGGGACGATCACCCCAGTTCGTGCCTTGACGGTTGATCCCCGTCGTGCCACATTGATTGGTAAGCGAATTAATGTATGAGAAGATTTCAATAGCGTGACCTTTGTGACGACACGCTACTTTAGATGGGAAAAATTTGTATCGGGTTAGCTACCCGTTTTGGTTTAGTAAGGTAACAATGTCATGCGGCTTATAATAATCCAAAATTTACAAAATACTAATAGACGCTCCGAATTACGATGTATTGCCTGACTAGCAATACAGGGTCATACTATTGATATTATGATTGTATTTTGGTTTTTATAACCATATTCATATAACGGTTTTTATTTGATTTTAGACAACGTCATAAGACGTATTGTATATGTTTTTACGACATTGGCTCGTATAATAATTTTTTTAGGCAAATGCCTATATTATGATTTTCGATAAGGATTTATATAAAATGACTTTGGCTAATTTATGGCCTATTACAAAGATTTGTATAAAATGATTTTGGCTAATTTTACGGCCTATTACAATGATTTGTACGAATTGATTTTTGGTACTAATTTTATACCAAAGTTATATTGATGGAATTTATTAAACTCTATGAATTCACTCGGCGTTATCGCTGACCTTTTCTTTTAACATTTTTTATCTCAGGTACTTGAAGGTAATTCTCGGGAAGACAACAAGAATTCATGGCCCGCACTTAAACAATATTTTCCATTCAAAATACTTGTAAAACTTTGTACAAAATATAATGACTTGGGACCGATGTAACTTTGATATTTATGAATGGAAATGCTTTATTAATAAACGACGCGATTTTTATGCGTTGTCTATGATGTGAGTAATGTGCTATCCCGTAACACCAACTAGTCTTCCGCTGTACTGAGTTGTATAAATTTGGGGGTGTTACAGTTTGGTACCAGAGCTCTCGTTATAGAGAACGAAAGATTTTTAAAACTAAGGTTTTGAATAAAACTTTTCAAAATCTTTTAACTATAAACATTTTTCTAAAAATGTCTAAAAATCTTTTGACTATAACGGTGCCGAAGAATTCCCGAGTTACCGACAAGGCCAAGACTGAGAAGTGTTATTTTAATATATATATAACTTGGATTATATATATATATATGATGTAATTTTATTACATGATTGTTTGATGATTATTTTGATTTTTATACGAGGTATTTATACGACGTCGATTGTCACATGTAACCCTAAATCCCCTAGTAAATTAATCGAAGCTATTCTCGTAGGAATTCTAGCTATCCTAGATCTAAACCAAGTTGTGGATATTTATGATCCCAACAAATGGTTGATATTCGTAGAATTGTAAACATTAGTTGATTGTGATATTAGAGAAGAATTGGCGAGATTAAAACTGATATCGATGTTATGACGATCTTTCCGTATAGAGTGGAGTTTAGCAAAACGTTACCACCTAGGAAGATGTCATCTGAGTCGTGTCATCCAATTCTTAAATTGAAATCGAAAGGGTGAATGTTGCACTTGAGGCTGTTATTGGAACCATTACCCAAGAGCCTCATGCCACTAATACCTTTCCGAGAAGTTTAACTGAATGATCAAGTCATTTCATTATAGTGACTCATTTGATAATTGTTGTTGTAAGAGATATAGGATTGGAAATTAAGTGTTGATTCATATTGAGATTGTATTGCCTTTACAAGGCCGAAGAATAAGATTGAAAGTATTGGAATATGAGGTAGGATATTGAATTGAGTATAAAACTGGTTGAAACTTGAATAAATAAAAGTAAAACTTAACCTGTATGGAATATGAGATTGTTAATATAAGTAATTAAGTTCTGTGATTGAATTATAAGGTTTTAATTGATTGTTGATTCGTGTTAAGGGTTGTTCCTAGGCCATTGTCTACTGACGAGGATGCCCAGTGTCCAAGAAATAAATTGAAGAAATCTTCTTCTGAATTGAGACCGATGGATCTTCCGAGACATACGGAACACCTAATGACTCTTGTAGATTAGTATTCATTGAGGTATCTTTTAAAAATAATCCCTAACTTAACTGAGATATCAGTTGGTAGGATGAGTTTTGAGAATTGTATGACATAGTGACACGTAATGTGTTACGATACAATTTGACTTGTTTGTGATTAATGAAAAAGACTACCTTTGATTGCTAAATCCTACATGTATCGATGTTATCTATCTTTTATTGCTTCACCCTAATGCTCACATTAGTGATGCAACCATTGAACAAGTACTCATCTTGATTTGAGTTACGTTGTGGATTAATCTTTTTGAGTGCCATCAAGGTCATGAACCTCATGATTATTTGGCTAAGCTCATTTCCTATCATATCGTAGTTAATTCTTGGTGAACAAGCTTTCATCACTCATTTGCTGATCAGTCATTGTTTTTATAAAGTTAAAATGGTATCCTTTGAGAAAATTGAATTTTCATCACTATAAGGATTATTCATAGTGAGATTTATAAGTGATTGTTATTGAAATGAGGTTGTTTATAAAACGCTTTGGAAACTAAATTGTTTTCATAACAAATAAAATCTTTGTAAATTTATTTTGATTCTTATTTAAGAATTAAGCATAAAGATGTTTTATTATAAACATGATGATAAAATTTTGACGAACTGAGTATTGCATCGTTAATCTTGAAATTGTATATAGTTGCGCGCCTACATACAATTTGGAATGGACTATGCAAAACTGATTAGTAGTCACCATAAAACTGATTAATAAACACTACATTTTCTTTGAAGATTATGAAAGACTAAAATTTTATGAGATCTGCAAGAAGTGAAAAATAAGGACATAATGTTAGGGACACCTACATATGTGCCCGTACCATCTATTTCTCCGAGTGAAATTTACTCATCTGTGGAAATTGTCTTATTTGACAATTGACAATTCTTTCTTGTCCAATTCTCCCGTAGTGAGATTCTTAGGAAAAGTATCTGATTATCGAGTGTTGATACCCGACTGGATGTATCGACGTTCCTATCATTTCTTTTGATTTGATTTCATTTGAATGACCTGGGTAACGATCCGAGGAGCTTTCGAATGCGTACTCAAATTATGAAAACGTGGGATATATTCCTATTCGTTAAATGTTTTCGTCTGTATCTGATTTGAAATTCTATCGCGTAGATTATACGTTGACCTTACTCTTTTAAGGTTAGTTACGTCTCCAGATATCCTTGGATTTGTGAAGGATTATGAGTTATTATTAGACTTTTGAGAAGTTCACATCTTATCAACGGCAATAAAACTGGAAAGTTGACAGTGCCAGTAGAATGGATTGATTGATTATGACATGACGACATTGTCTTAATTGATGGGAACTCGAGTAGAATTCCCCGAAAAGATAAGATTTTGATTATCAAAAGTGATCTAAATAATTCTTGACGGATGACCATATCCTGCATTTAGACTTGAGATTATATTGTGATTGGTTGTAAATTAGTCATAGATATTATAATCTAGAAAGAACCTAATATGAATTTATAAAAAGATGTTTCGGTTATCTGAAACTTTAGGAAGTAATTGTTGATGAATTACCTAGACTTTCGCCATTAAGGCAAGTAGAAATTGGTATTGATTATAATTTCGGTGCTGCACTTGTGGCTTGTGCACTGTACGTCAGCACCATCTAAATTAAAGGAATTACCGTACGACTGAGAAAGTTGTCGGAGAAAGATTTTATTATACCAAGCCTGTCATCCTGAAGAGCTATGGTTTATCTTTCCTTATATTTATAGATTACTGTGAACTGAGTAAATCGACAATCGAAAACGATATCCATAACTCGAAATGGAAGATTTGTTCGATCATTTACAAGGTTTTAACGTATGTTTTAAAGATTTGATCCACGGCATGGTTATTATCAACTTCGTTTCCGCGAAGAAGATTATGTATTCCAATCACTACATCCGGAACTTGTAATGAATATTACGAGTTTCATGATATGTCGTTTGGATTGACAATACACATGTAGTATTCATAAATATGATGAATCACGTGTGTAGGCTGTAATTTGATAAATTCATGCTTGCGATCATTAAGGACTTAATCCTTTATATGATTTAACCGTGTGATTAATAGATAATGGAAGCTATATTGACTTTTCAAAGATTAGAACCATTAACGCTTAGGGATTAAAAACTTAATCCTTTACATAAAATGACCGTTGGATTAATAATGGTAAGATGTATGCATATAGACTCTTCAAAAATTAAGAGCCCTTTTAAGACTTTGGATTTTTCCAAAAAGAAATGGAAATATGTTTTGGCAAATGTTTTAACAAAGGATTTTTAAAGGGATTATTCCCTTATACACAAACCATTTAACTAAACTTCTGTTTAGGGGTAAATGTTTGTGTATACCTCAAGATAACTTAAGAAGGATTGAGGAAACCCATTTAAACCATAACTTGAAATTTGAAATGATAATTTTTTCTTTTCCAATAAGAAAAATTTTGACCAAAGTATAAACAAAGAATTTTTCGAACATTGACGAATCTTATTAATTATTTTAAATAAGTCAACAAAAACGTGTAAATTAAATTCAAATTTATTTTGAACATTTTATATAATTGGTCGAACTAAGAAATTTAAAACTTTTACGTTTACATTTCGTAAAAATTGAATATTTAATATTTAATTAATTATAATAATTATCGACGCTATAGACGATGGATTGAGAAAAACAGATAAAAATGATAGTAAAGACGAAACTAAAACATAGAAGATATGAAGAAAGAATTTTGAATAACTACGGTTGTGATATTTATATCATCAGGAAGGTGAACGTAATTACTGACGCATAATATATAAAGAATACTTGAGTGAATTATGGACACGATAATCACATCATCATGAGAAGTGAATATAGATACTGACGTATTATACAAAAAGGATAAAGAACCAATTAGGATATATTTCTTAATAATGAACGTGCAAAATAAATTGCCGAACGATAAAAAAATGAACGATGTGTGTAAGAAGGATAATATAAATATTGAAAGGTTTTACGGCTAGTATGAACCATTAGAGTTGAGAAGCCGATAGCGTTAAATGTATAAAAGACCACTTATGGTTGCCTAAACATGGAGGATTGTGAGATATAGTTATGTTGGAATTTGTAAGTATAAGTATTCTATTTATGTCATTTATGACTAAAAATATCTTTGTCTGAAGAAGTTGTACTGATGGCAATTATGAAGGCAAACATCGCCTCATACATTAGTAAACGTCTAGCTATTGCAAAGGTCATCATCTGAATTTGATTCGATTTGGGTCATCGTCGACAGACTGACCAAATCTGCTAATATCATTCCCGTTAATGATAAATGCAAAAGAGTTGTGTAAACATGGTGTGTCGTATCGATCATCTCTATCAAGATCCTTGATTCGCATCAAATTTCTTGAGATTTGCTCAGAAGTCATTGTGAACGAATCTTGATGAGAATACTATGTACCACCCCAAATCGAAGGGACGAGGTAAAGTAACGATACAAAATACTATAAGTGTTGTTTTATGTTTGAATGATTGACCTTTGGTAATGGACCGTATAATCGTTTTTCCTTTGGAAGGATTATCATTGATAATCATCGTATTAGGATTGAGATCGAATCTTGTTAGGGTCTATATTAGAGCATCTATAAGAAGGAGTTGAGATGAAGACATCCGACATACACCCATTGTGAGTTGGACATGTCTTTTAGGTTTAAGGTTTCCTGTGATGGCGAACCTATCCTTGCAAAATACCTGACCCGCGAGATCTGAAATGATTGTTGAAATTAGGATCTGATTACTGACAGCCAGTAGTGGGCAAGAGGTTATGTGAATGTGAAATGTAGATCTTGAAGTGCCAAATGGGTAGCGAAGTTATGCCAAAAATTTTAACCTTGGAAAAATGAATTCATGATCTGACAAATCATGGGATATAAGTTCCCGTTGTATGGGACCATTGAGATGATGAAAAAGTTGGGATTGAAAGGCATATAAGCTGGATCTACCCTAGGACTTCAAGAACTGCGTGAATTATGTTTCGTAAATCGAACTTGATGGAATATCTATCAAGTGAAATTCTGATTATTCTTAGTAAAGCTTAGATCGGTGAAAAGTTACATTCATCAAAAACCCGTGAACATCATGGATAGAGAAAGTAAGTCAACATTAAGCCTGATCTTATTCCCGTAGTTATGTTTGATGAAGCTCGCGTATTGTAATGAATTACACATGTGAGAAAAGACCGAATGTGGAGGAAATACCCACATCGCTTAAACTCTATAAGAAGCGAGTAGTAGGATGATCTTTGAGGACAAAGATCCTGTTTAGGGGTAAATGCTGTGACAATCCGTCAATTTATAGTCAATATTTTATTCTCCAATATTATTTGAAAATATTATTTTAATGATACAATATGATTCAACCATGAAACCATATGTTGTACTTGCATATGTTGAAGCCCTTTCAAAACCCTATTTATTGGTGGTACTTATAACATCCATGGAGGAGTTTTCAAGGTGTCAAGAGGCTGATTTTCCACAAGGAGTCCATGGAGCATAGTGGTCTTGAAGATGGCCATGGATATCCACAAGTTTCTCCATCAAAATCATGTTTTGATCACAACTTACATCATCATGGTGGTATAAAGATTGTCCTCCTCATCTTCTTGTTATTTTGATTATGTAAACATGTATTTTATTTCCTATTGTATATATTTATGATGATTATATGATGATAAAAATGTTATGTTGGGATTTGTTGTTGATAATCATGGATAAAAAGGTGAAAAACCATAAGAAACAAGGTTAAAATCTTGGTTAAATTTGATGACTGTATAAAACAGTAAAGAACTATATGGTAATCTGATAAAATGATGAAGTAGAATGGATTTACAGTAAGCTATGGGTCTTGTACACATGTGAGAGTTGGCCATGCAATGGAATCAAAATAATGAGTGAGATATGATCAAAACAAGTTTAGGATATAAATCTGAAGTTACTGTTTTGGACGATTTTTAGAAAATACTTAAAGGATGATTCAACAGTAGCTATAGAAGAGTTAAATGTAGCACATATCATTTAGTTTATGTGATAAAAATTTAAGCTTCTATCTCCATGTAGAACTCAAGATATGGCAGTTTTGGTGAAGATGAAGTTAAAAATCAGATTTTTGGAAATTAAAGAATAATACTATTATATAAGCACTCACATTTTAAAATATAAAATGTAAAATAAAAACCCACTAACTTATAAAACTTATTTATATAAATATATATAAAAGTTTAATCAAATGGATAAATTATATAAATGGTGGTGAAATAATATTTATAAGTAATAAAAACTATAAACTTGATTTTTACGACTTTTTCGGCTATCGCCGTGAAATTAACGTTTTTCGCCAAATAAAACTTAGACGACCAAACCCGTCTAATGTAAAGTTTATAAAAGTCATATACTGATGTATAGGTAACTAATACAAGTAAAAACTGATAAAACCCGAACTATAAGAAATACGGACGTTAACGGACTAAATTAACGTTATTGAACTAATAATACAACAAAAATGGACTAGAACACTTATAAACTTATTATTGGACTTAACCCATTTGGGCCCAACTTGAAAGTGTATGTACTGATAATATGAGTACAAAAAGGATTAATACAAGTTAAGAACTTATAATAGGCTTATTGGACCTAAAACACGTAAATAGGTAAAACGAGAAAACTAGTATAAAAGTTATCAACACATAACTCTAAAATGAGTAAACGAGAAATATGTAAACCCACTTGATCATCATATATATATAATCATCATATGTATACATAATTGTTATTTTATACAGTCATTGGACATGAGTCTAAGACGAATATTATTTGTCTAGGTTTCCGTGATTGAAGCACGTACCGTACGTCCGAATTGCCGATAACCCGCCTTCCCACATCAACGTGAGTTCATAGCCTCACACTCTTTTAAATGTTTTATAAATGCTTTATAAACCCGCGAGGGAGATAACATGTTAGTTTTTATAAAAGTTTGGACACCATTTGTCCCGATTGTTTGTTTATTGATTTTGGACCCGAATGATTGAATGACCCGATTGTATGACCCGATAAATGATTAATGGACCCGATAGATGAAATCAAATGGATTATTAAAGTTAGGTTATGTCACTAAAAGTCCCATTAGCATGAATTGTGAACTACCGGGAGTTGGTAGACGCTTATGCATTTAATAGTACTATTTGGGGACGATCACCCCAGTTCGCGCCTTGACGGTTGATCCCCGTCGTGCCACATTGATTGGTAAGCGAATTAATGTATGAGAAGATTTCAATAGCGTGACCTTTGTGACGACACGCTACTTTAGATGGGCAAAATTTGTATCGGGTTAGCTACCCGTTTTGGTTTAGTAAGGTAACAATGTCATGCGGCTTATAATAATACAAAATTTACAAAATACTAATAGACGCTCCGAATTACGATGTATTGCCTGACTAGCAATACAGGGTCATACTATTGATATTATGATTGTATTTTGGTTTTTATAACCATATTCATATAACGGTTTTTATTTGATTTTAGACAACGTCATAAGACGTATTGTATGATGTTTTTACGACATTGGCTCGTATAATAATTTTTTTAGGCAAATGCCTATATTATGATTTTCGATAAGGATTTATATAAAATGACTTTGGCTAATTTATGGCCTATTACAAAGATTTGTATAAAATGATTTTGGCTAATTTTACGGCCTATTACAATGATTTGTACGAATTGATTTTTGGTACTAATTTTATACCAAAGTTATATTGATGGAATTTATTAAACTCTATGAATTCACTCGGCGTTATCGCTGACCTTTTCTTTTAACATGTTTTATCTCAGGTACTTGAAGGTAATTCTCGGGAAGACAACAAGAATTCATGGCCCGCACTTAAACAATATTTTCCATTCAAAATACTTGTAAAACTTTGTACAAAATATAATGACTTGGGACCGATGTAACTTTGATATTTATGAATGGAAATGCTTTATTAATAAACGACGCGATTTTTATGCGTTGTCTATGATGTGAGTAATGTGCTATCCCGTAACACCAACTAGTCTTCCGCTGTACTGAGTTGTATAAATTTGGGGGTGTTACAGATTTTCCTCCTCTTGTCTCGCACGAAGGCGGTGCTCTCGATTTATTGATTCAGATAAAGATGCCTTCTCATCTTCCAAGTATCATATGGATCCGACATTTATACCAGACACACCGCACAGACGGGCGAGTTTGAATTTGGCGCACAACAGCTCGTTATCTTTTTGTTCTATAAATTGGGTAATTTTCAAATTAACTTGAGCCAGGCTCTGAGATAGATACGACATCTTCTTTTTCAATTGAGAGGCTAACGCTACCTCTTGCGATACGCCTATGGTCAACTCTCTCATAAGCATTTCGTCTGACAGTTTGTCTAAACGTTGGGCACGTCCGGGAGGGGTTAGATGTTGGTGAACGTCCTCACAATTGATCGCACTATCCAGTGCGCATGAGCATGTACACTTCCAGGGAGGAAGGAATTTCTTAGAATTCGAAGTGCTAACGTCAGCTTTGGTGGCTACAATGCATGAGCTGCACATTTGATATCATGAAAGTTTTAGAAGGTAATTTGTTCTTTTTTAAGGAAAACTTGGGGACATAATTACAATATACATACCTCGGAGCAAGAAAGTGCTCCCGTGGCCTTGTGAGCATACCCCATCCAGTAATGTCAGCGCGCGGACTGGTCACCCGTGACCTGCTCCTCTTGGGAATTTGATCTGTTGGGGAGCGCGGTAATCTCTTATATAAAGGTACTAGAATGATATTCTCTAAGGGGCCATCGCGCGAGCTACCCTCCAGGCTAAGGTCTCTCTCACTTAACAGTTCTGCTTCTTTAGACGAGGAATCCAATATACAAGGAATGCTCCGAATGGGAGTGGCATTCAGTGCGAGCATCCTCTCTGCACCTCCGTTGGTAGGAGGAGAAGGAAACTCAAGTGCTATGATGCATTGACCAACACGCCATCCATTGGATATCTCGAATGGTTTAAAAGATCGATGACGCATGGTCACATCACACGGGTGCTCGTGCTTCACGAGTTGAGTGTAAGTTAACTCTGTCGAAACAGACAGGAAGTATGAGCACATACACATGGAACATTTGCATTTAGATTCTCAATAAAAAATAAAAAAGAGAAGGTATTTTTTACCATGGCCAAAGTTGTCAAAATATTGTGGAAGGTGATTTGCAGGTAGAATGGATTGATGACTCAGCCCTAATGCATATAGAAACGCCTTAGGATACTTCTTCATTGGTATGCGGTTAGCGTTTATTCTCTGCGTATCTGCCTCATTATAAGTACCAGGGAGTGGGCGGTCATCTTTCATCATGGTCTCGGGAGTAATGAAATCATAGTCGAACGGGATACAACCTTGTCTACTCAGAAAAATTTGTCATTCCATTTCTTCAGGGAATCTATATTAACTATATAACATTGCAATTGGTCAGGCCGTTTAGAGAACAATATCCACCCGTTTATCTAGGATGGGCGATAGAAGGCACGAAACAAATCCATCGTCGGGTCAATATTCTTCAATAAGCAATTTATTTCAAAATATGAGATCTTCGTTGCACCGATACAGTGCAGCTGTGACAGATGTATACTGTAGTAGCTTAGCACATCGATCAGGAAACGGCGTAGTGGTATGGAATTGTTGGAAAACTCAAAAAACCTAGTATATACACCAATTTTTCTAGTAGGAAAGATTCCTATGTGTGCTTGCGGATCTGGCACAGTCGGATGGAGGTGTGCAAAAATGTGATATTTGGTGGAAAAATTGGAATGTTCTTGTTCTGAAATACGTGACTTCACATCAAATAGTTGTACCACCATTTTTTCCTTCTTAAGATAATTAAGATTTCTTCTTTCACAAGTGATTATTTCTCGTTGTTTTCAATCAATGGTGGAAGTTTTTGAAATAATTAGAAGAGGATGGATGGTCAACAGGACTGCATTTAATTCCACTTTACTGATGCGGGATCATGCAACGTGTGTCTAAGGGATTAGTTCATCCTATGATGTTATCTAGTTTGATCTTATGACGTGGTTGATGCCTTTCCCAGTTCCCAAAGTGAGTAGGTAGTAGTGGTCTATGACGTGGATGCGTATTCGCGGGCACATTTAAAATCATTTCATTCACATTAACATGGCGCATGAATTTCTTTTAGCATACGGGATGTCTACGAAGGGGCCTTTGAGATTCATAGTCTAGTAGCCGCGGTTAGAACCTGCGACAACTAGACTGGAGGGACATGATGATGTATAGTCCCCACTCGGGCTGGATAGTTCAACTCACGGGTACTACCCGCACCCATCAGGAAAGGATTAATACTTATGCGATGCGCGCACAGCCCAGGAGGCCCAATAAGTCGATGTCCCACATATGGTTTATTACTTAACCGTATCCTCGTTGCACTATGACAGGATCAGACGAGAATATAATCTATCTTATCTTTATGTTCTCCTAAGGAAAGAGTATATACACTTACCTCAGTTATGCGCTAAAGGTTAATTTATTTTGAGTCATTATCCCTTCCTTAGACAGCAAGAATAGGGAGCCCAGCTAGGACTCTCCCGAGTATAAAAGGAACCCCCATGGTTCCACAAAGGTATGATGCTCAAAATACCCTAAACCCTAACATACTCAAATCAATTACTTACTCTCACGCTGGAGTCTAATCTTGGGTCATAAACACACGGTAATCCTAACGGTGTCTGTTTTAGTGTGCAAGGTTCTTAAACAAGTTTCACTTAGTGCAAGAGCCAGACTCCACAAGAACCCGAATTAAGCCTAATTTGGGTCAAGCTCGGTCCATCCAACTTTTGTATCAACACCACACCAGTCAGCGTTGTAGCTCCTACTAACACTGAGCCGATAATAACACCAACGTAAGTGTTATACAACCATACTCTTTATTTTCCTAGTGGAATCTTAGTGAAATTTAACAAGTTTATAATATAACAGGGTGGAACCTTTAGCCGCAGCGCACAAGGAAGATGCCGGCAGACTAACACCGCCCGTGATCAAAGATACTCCCTCAACATATCCCCTAACTTCCGTGGAAGAGACGCAGTCTGAGGGACCAGCCCAACGCCTCTGCCCACAATGTGACTCCTCCCAGCCTGATCCATGATTTAAATTAGCTCACCCATGGAACTCTTCTCGAGCAATTCAATATGGCTACCGTGCATCAACTGACTATAAGCGCGACCATGCGACACTGCTTCGAAGGCACCTTGGGTCACATAAGGAGCTCGGACAGGAAAATATATCGCAAGGAAAAGATGATTGAAGAGCATGAGCAAACCGTATCCACCCTGCAAGCTGATTTGTCCATGGCCAAGGCGACCATAAAGGAGCAGGCGAACCATGCCGTCGCTTGTGACAACCCAAAATCAAGGTCATTGCTTAATCTTATTTTACGATTATTTTTGAAATTTTTGGATGAGTTTGAACTATATTTATTTTTTGAGGTTTAAGTTTAAACCGATGTTGGAAGGTTTATATTTAATATTTATTAAGTATAAGGAGTATTAGCAAGCGTGATGTCGATGGATGCCAAATATTTTTCGTTTTGTTTTCGGTTGTTCGATTTTTGTCATTTTTGAGGTTTTATTTTAAATGACGTGTTAAGTCGAGTCGAGTCGATATTATTATTTTTGAGGTACGTTTTAAATTTTTAAAAGTATCTTTATGAAACCCGAGCCCGTAAATATTTTGAAAATTTACTAATAGTTATTTCTCGCTTTTTAGCTAACTATTTACATTTTTAGCCACAACTATTGCCAAATTGCAACTTTGGTCCCTACCCTACTATATATAAACCACAAACAACACATACACTTTCATTTTCTTCATTTAAAAATTTCATCATCACTCTCTCTCTCTCTCTTGTGTTTGCCGAAACCCACCCAATCCCCAAACACACATTCAAACTTCAAATTTTCTTGAGTTTGAGGTTGATTCAAGCTAAAATAACACAAGACCCAATCTTATATTTGATCAAGGGTCATTTTGGTGTAAGAAATCCTTACATGCAAGCACAATTTTTTTCTTGATGTTGGTAGGTAGGAGCTATGATCATGCATGGCATAATCATGATGATCCATGGTGGTTTTTGCTAAAAATCTTGTTAAAAACTTCATTTTGATCTTAAGATTTTTATTTTTATTATGATTTTGATGTTATGGTTGATGTATGATGATATTAGGGTATAGTCATGATCATTTTCATGGTTGGTTTTTATCAAAAAGTTGATTTTGTACAAGTTTTTAGTAGTCATTTTATAAGAGTAAGTAAAGTGTAAAATCCAAAATTTTATGTTTTGAAAATGGCTTAACTTATAGCCTAGGGTTGTAGATAATTTTCTTAGCTTCGATTTGATATAAGGTAGAGCTTCTAGCTCTAAACGAGCGCGAAGTTATGATGTTTTGAATGATCGTGTACCAGGAGACGAGTATCGGCACTACATATAGTTGTTGTCGATATTTAGATCGAATCTCGGGGACTCTAAATGGATGTTTTGAAAAATTTAACCTACTGATAATGAGGTGATTACTTATTAGGTTGAGTTTACTTTAAAACCCGAGTGTCGGTTTTGTAAACGGAGTCGTTTAAATAAGTTAAAACGGTTGTATGAAAAACTAACGTAAATCTGTCCGGATTTTGTAGTTTGAAAATGAGTTGGGTAAAGTACTTTAAGTAATTTCATTTGATAAACTTGTAGGAGGACTTTCTATATATAGTAAGTTAGTTTATCGAGTCGTTTCATAAATGGTTGACGAGTTTAAAAGGGGTAAATAAGCTAGTACATGTAGTATGTACCGGCGGACTTTGTAAAAAGTGTAAAATGGTAAAGTAAATGTGTAGTAAAGTATAATGAAGTTATTTATATCGTTTTATCTCGAGTTTATCGTGACTTTATGAGTTTGAGTTTGATGTTGTTATGTATTATTTATTTCTCAAGTCATTATTAATGAACGCGCCTTATTTGATAGGTAGCGGTTCTCGTGTTTTAAAGGCATCCATTATCGTCGACGATCATCTCGCTAGATTTCTTATACTAAGGTGAGTCTATAGCCTCGCTTTCTATTCGTTTTAATGATTTTAATACCCGCGATGGGGATACATGCTATTTGAAAATAAATGAACACAAGTCATGAGTAATTGTTCGACCCGAATGTTGCCTAAAGTTGATTTCATTGTATTGAGTAACTTGTTGCTAAAGACCCTAAATTCACGAGCCGTTAACTATCTTCTTACTTGATGTTGTGAGTCGGGAATAGCCTCTTATTCTAATGATAGTACTATTGGGTTTACCACCCTATCTGAAACCAGGGCATTACGTTGAGTAACCTGCTAGGAAGGATAATTTTACGTGAATAAGATTCTGGTATTCTAGCAACTGATACCCTACAGGGGCAATGGTTTTATTCTAGTCATGCCGGCATTTGGCGTGGGTGACTATTTGGTTAAGGGGTCGGTGTCATGAGCTTAAATACAATGTTTGTTTATCATTATTATTACTGCCTTGAATATAGATTGTGTGTACGACAATTCTATAAGTGATTATGATTGATTTTCTTCTTGTGTTCAAATGTGATTTGATAAACCTATACTCTCGCTCAACATTATTGTTAACCCGTTTTATGCATGTATTTCAGGTAATAGGAAGTGATGGAGCATAGACCTTTTCTGTGGAGGTTGTAGCTTGGCTTTTGGAAGAATGTTGGTCTAAACTGTTTCTACCTTTTTAAATGTTGAACAATTTACTTTATGTTGATGTACTGTACTAAACTTGTTGGTTGTTGGTCGAGATCCATTGGGACAAAACGCTTTACTCTGGTATCGTGTCAGTACAATTTGGGTTGAAATCTATGTTTTAGACCATTTATGAAAATGTTGTTTATATTTATGTGTAAACGTCTCACTTTTGAGTCGTTCAATATAGCTTGTGTGATGATGCTTGTGTCTAGCACCCAATTGTGTATTTTCGCTGCGCAATGTAAATTGGGGGTGTTAGAGATTGGTATCAGAGCTACAAGTTATAGAGAACTGGGTCGATTTTGAAAATTGTCCTAAACTATAACTTTGGTGTCGAAAGTATGTATTCTTCAAAAGCACACAACTCCTCTGCAATGCTCCGGTAAGATTACTTTTAGTTTTGTTTTGCATTGTAGATGTATCCCTCATAACTGAAATGATTTCCCGAGTATTTATTAAGTAAATACTACGATATTGTATTGGAATTATTGAAAGTACGCTGAGTGCTTGTAAGTATCATACTTTGTTTTGTTTTGCGAGCATTGCATAAACATCATTTGCATTGTGTTGCATAGCATGGATAATGTATGACATTTGCATGAGCATTGCATACTAATTATTATTTTATTAACAATGACCTTAAGTATCCTTGAACCCTTATAATTGTAGAAAATGGCTGGTTTACCTCGTGAGGATGGATGGATTGATATGACTAATGTAGTGGATGGTGAGGAAGTAGATAACTTTGGTGCTACTGACGATGAGGAGCCTTTTGAGTTTTTAGATGATGGGATTCCACTTATTGCAGTTGGTTAGACAGAGCCTGAGTTGATACAAGGTAGTTATGCTCCAAGGGTTAATGTTGTGCCATAGACTGTTCTAGATTGTCAGCGACCGGTTGTTCGTTCTTCGACTCCTACTTGTGATGCTTATATTAGTAGTTTGCTTGGGATTGCATTTGCTAGGGGTGATGTTCTTGTTGAGTCGAGTAGGGCTGCTAGTGCTCGATCTATTTATGATGGTATTTCTAAGGTTTATTGTCCAGGTCCTAGGTCTTATGATGATATTTTTTGGTTTCTCAAGAAGTTTGATAGGTCTTTGTTCGAGAGGTATTTGGTTGAGACTCGTATGATTAGGATGTTTGAGCAGAATGAGAAAAAGTTTGACAAGTTTGTTGGTAGTGTGAGGAGGTCAGAGTTTGTTATGGCTAGGTAAATAGATGAGGTTGTTAGATTGAGGTCTATGGTGTTGAATTTGAGTGGGCAGGTTGAAATGTTACGTAGGGAGCAAGAAAGGAATGCTAGGTTGAGTGCGTGGGATTTGCCGATGAGAACTTTTCCTAGTCGAGGTGTTGTCATTCGTGATGTGCCGAATCAGGTTGAAG
The DNA here is from genome assembly GCA_025667525.1 of Glebionis coronaria. Lineage (NCBI taxonomy): Eukaryota > Viridiplantae > Streptophyta > Magnoliopsida > Asterales > Asteraceae > Glebionis > Glebionis coronaria. The sequence goes on from CM046876.1 coordinate 207,211,355, forward strand.
CTCAAGTGTCGGTGAAGCCGAGTGAAGGAGGTAGTCGAAAAGGGAATGAAAAAGTGGAGGAAGAATCTAAGGATGATGATAGCAGCAGTGATGACGAGCCGATGTACGAGAAGCTGCGGGGATGTGATGTTTAGTTCTTTATGTTGTTTTATTTAGCCATGTTGTAATTGACCTTATGTAGACTCGTACTCTAGTTTGTGATGAAACTTAATGACTTTAAGCTGTTGTGATGAAGGATTGTAGTGACATTACTTGTCACAATTTTGTGGAGATTTTCCAAAGCAATCCAAAATTACCTTCATGACATATGATTTGTCTTATTAGTTCTTGTGTGATTGGTTAATGATTCATTGTGAATTGTGTTGTTGGTTCATGTAGTATCCATGTTACATCTTGACAGAGAAATCCTTCTTCTTATCTTGATATGAATACTTATGTGTTCTTTTTTTGTTATGGTGACAGGAAGGAGTTGGGAGGCATTTTTCTGACTTTACTAAATTATTGTTTGGTTAGTTTCCTGTAAACATGCCGCCTAAATTGACGACTGCTACTGTTAATACCATGATTGAGCAAGCTATCGCTAGAGCTTTGGAAGCTGAACGTGCTACGAGGAACCAAGAGGTTGAGAATAGGAATGCTGCTGGTCAGGTTGGAGGGAATGTTGGAAATCAGGTTGGAGGTAATGCTGATGAGCAAGCAGAAGGAAATGTTGCGGTACAAGTTGGAGGTAATACTGTTGTTCAGCAGGTTCAAAAGGAATGTTCTTATGCTAGTTTCATGAAATGTGGACCTACCCAATTTCGTGGTACTGGTGGTGCACTGGAATTAAGGAGGTCGATTGAGAAGATTGAAAGTACTTTTGAAATCAGTGGATGTTCAGAAGCTAGTAAGGTGAAATTTGCTGTAGCTACTTTTCAGGATGATGCATTGAGTTGGTGGAATACTCAAGTAGCTACTATAAGGTTGGTTGAAGCTAATGCTAGAACATGGACTGTGACCAAGGGGCTGTTGACTGCTAAGTTTTGTCCTGAGGAAGAGTTAGGTCAGTTGGAAGATGAATTGAGGCATTTGGTGCTGAGGAATAATGATATTATAGCTTATACGAGGAGATTTTCTGATTTATGTTTGTTATGTCCTGATGCGTTTGCTGATAACCGTAAGAAGATGAAGCAGAATATTAGAGGTTTATCTAGTAATATCAAGGGAGAAACTACTTCGTCGAAACCCAAGTCATTTGATGAAGCTGTTCAAATGGCTCATGCTTTGATGGATGTAAAGCTGCAGGATCGAAAAGATAGTATTGCTGAAGGAAATAAGAGAAAGTGGGAAGCTGCACACTCAAGTCAAGGGCAGAATCGAGGTGGTTATCGTAATAACAATAACCAAGGACCGGATAGGAATCAACCATATAATTTGAGAAGGAATGATGGTGTTCGTGCTGCTACAGGAAATCAAGGTAACAAGGTGAATCCAAAGTGTGGTCGGTGTAATCTGTATCATGTTGGAAATTGTCCACCTGCTTGTAACAAGTGTGGGAAGGCCGGACATAAGATGGCAGATTACAGAAATAAGGGTGTAGCCACTGGGGCTAATGCTGTCAAGTTAGTTTACGGTTCTAGATGTGGGGGTCGTGGACATAAGCAAGGGAACTGTCCGAGGGTTGGCATACGACAGGGAGGCAATGTTGTTGCTATTGCTGCTGGGATTGCTGCTCCAGCCTATGTCATGGGAGATGCTGACAAACCTCAAGGGCCGAACGTGGTTACTGGTACGTTCTTACTTGATGCTTGTTATGCTAGTGTGTTGTTTGATTTTGGATCCGATAGAAGTTTCGTAGATGTTAGATTCAGTCAGCTATTGGATAGAGAACCAGTGACATTGACAATTAGTTATAATGTGGAGTTAGCTAATGGTAAGGTTATAAGCACTAGTTCTATACTGAAAGGTTGTTCCTTGAAGTTAGGTAATTATGTGTTTAGTATTGATTTGATGCCATAGAATTAGGATCTTTTGACGTGATTGTTGGAATGGACTGGTTAGTTGGTAATGGTGCAGTAATTGTTTGTGGAGAAAGATTAGTTCAGATACCGCTAAGGAATTGGGTATTGACTGTGAAAGGTGATGAATGTATGTCTCATTTGAGAGTTGTTTCTTGTTTAAAGATGATGAGGTATATAGAAGCAAGTTGTGATGTGTTTCTTGCACAGATAAGTAACGATGGTGTGAATGAAAGGAAATTGGAGGATGTGCCTGTGATTAGAGAGTATCCTGAGGTTTTCCCTGAGGAATTACCAGGATTACCGCCGCATTGTGAAGTGGAGTTTCGTATTGATTTAGTGCCGGGTGATGCTCCCGTTGCTCGTGCACCATATCGTTTAGCTCCATCTGAGATGAAAGATTTATCTGATCAATTGAAGGAATTGATGGATAAGGGATTTATTAGACCAAGTTCGTCGTCGTGGGGTGCGCCTGTTTTGTTTGTTAGGAAGAAAGATGGTTCTTTTGTGTGTTGATTATAGAGAGCTTAACAAATTGACTGTCAAGAATCGGTATCCACTGCCGAGGATTGATGATTTGATCGATCAGTTGCAAGGGTCATGTGTATACTCGAAGATCGATTTGAGGTCTGGGTATCATCAACTGAGAGTTAGGGAAGAAGATATTCCTATAACAGCTTTCTGTACTCAATATGGACATTTCGAATTTCAAGTGATGCCTTTTGGGTTAACAAATACGCCTGCTGTATTTATGGATTTGATGAATCGTGTATGTAAGCCGTATTTGGATGAGTTTGTTATCGTATTCATTGATGATATTCTCGTTTATTCCAAGAGTGAAGAGGAACATGAGAATCATTTGAGAACAATTTTGGAATTGTTGAAGAAGGAGAAGTTGTATGCGAGATTCTCTAAGTGTGAATTTTGGTTGAAATCAGTGCAATTTTTGGGGCACGTGATTTATAGTGAAGGTGTTCATGTGGATCCTGCTAAGATTGAGGCAATTAAGGATTGGTTAGTGCCGAAGACGCCGACTGAAGTACGCCAATTTCTTGGTTTGGCTGGGTATTATAGAAGGTTTATTGAGAAGTTTTCATTAATTGCTAAGCCGTTGACTAAGCTTACGGAGAAGAATCGAGTGTTTGAATGGGGATTGGAAGAGGAATCTACATTTAGTATTTTGAAGGATAAGTTGTGTTCTGCGCCGATATTGTCTTTGCCAGAAGGATCTGAGGATTTTATAGTGTACTGTGACGCGTCTCATAAAGGATTTGGAGTTGTATTGATGCAAAGGGAGAAAGTAATAGCGTATGCATCGAGACAATTAAGGAAGCATTAAGAGAATTACACTACGCATGATTTAGAACTTAGGGCTGTGATTTTTGCTTTGAAGTTGTGGAGATACTACTTGTATGGGACCAAGTGTGTTGTTTTCACTGATCATAAGAGTTTGCAGTATATTTTGATCAAAAGGAATTGAATATGAGGCAAAGGAGATGGGTTGAGTTGCTGAGTGATTATGACTGCGAGATTCGTGACCATCTTGGTAAAGCGAATGTGGTAGCTGATACACTTAGTAGAAAGGAAAGAGATAAGTCTATAAGAGTTAGAGCTTTGACGATGTTGGAAAGTGTTGATTTGACAAAAGAGATATTGAAAGCCCAAACTAATGGTTTGAAGAAAGAGAACGTTGAGGCAGAAAATTTGTGTAGAATATTGAAACCATTGTTTGAAATGAGGTCGAATGGATTGAGGTATTTTAAGAATAGGATTTGATTACCGTTGTGTCCGTTTGAGAAAGATTTGTTAGGGGTGCGAGATTTGGTGATGAATGAATCTCATAAGTTGAAATATTCAATACATCATGGATCGGACAAGATGTATCAAGATCCTAAGAACGTTTATTGGTGGCCGAATATGAAGGCAAATATAGCACAGTATGTTAATAAGTGGTTAACTTGTGCGAAGGTGAAGGCTGGACATAAGAAACCGTCGGGATTATTAGTGCAACCTGAGATTCCTGAGTGGAAATGGGAGAAGATTGTGGTAGTGATATGATATGGGTGATTGTAGATAGATTGACTAAGTCTGCTCACTTTTTGCCAATGAAGAAGACAGATAGTATGGAGAGGTTAACAACAGTGTATGTGAAGGAGATTGTTTGTCGACATGGTGTGCCTTTGTTGATAATTTATGATCGTGATAGTAGGTTTACTTCAGAATTTTGGAAGTCTTTGCAGAAAGCGATGGGAACGGAGTTATGTTTAAGTACAGCATATCATCCGGAATCTAATGGACAAAGTGAGAGAACGATTCAAACGTTAGAGGATATGTTTTGTGCATGTGTGATTGATCTTGGAAATGGTTGGGATAAGCATTTGCCATTGGTTGAATTTTCGTACAATAATAGTTATCATTCTAGTATTAAAGCCGCACCATTTGAAGCTTTGTATGGACGTAAGTGTAGATCTCCAGTGTGTTGGAGTGAGATAGGAGAAAGTCAATTGACTGGGCCTGAAATGATATTTGAGACGACCGAAAAGATGGTACAAATCAAGAAGCGTTTGTTATCTGCCAGGAGTAGACAAAAGAGTTATGCTGATAACAGAAGGAAACCGTTGGAATTTGAAGTAGGAGACATGGTTATATTGAAAGTATCTCCATGGAAAGGAGTAATATGTTTTGGAAAGAGAGGAAAGTTGAGCCCGAGATATATTGGACCATTTAAGATTATCCAAAGGATTGGATTGGTGGCTTATAAGTTAGAATTGCCTGATGAGCTTAAGGCTATTCATAACACTTTTCATGTGTCTAATCTGAAGAAGTGTTTAGCTGAAAGGGATGTGGTGATTCCATTGGAGGAAATTCAACTTGATGATAAGTTTCATTTTATAGAGGAACCTGTAGAGATAATGGATAGGGAAGTTAAGAAGTTGAAGCATAGTAGAAATCTGATTGTGAAGGTGAGATGGAACTCTAGACGTGGGCCAGAGTTTACGTGGGAACGTGAGGATTTCTTTAAGGACATGTATCCTCATTTGTTTAGGAACGATTAAGCGCCGCGGACGTCGCTTATTTTAAGAAGGGGGGGATGTGACAACCCAAAATCGAGGTCATTACTTAATCTTATTTTACGATTATTTTTGAAATTTTTTGATAAGTTTGACCTATATTTATTTTTGGAGGTTTAAGTTTAAACCGATGTTGGAAGGTTTATATTTAATATTTATTAAGTATAAGGAGTATTAGCAAGCGTGATGTCGATGGATGCCAAATATTTTTCGTTTTATTGTCGGTTGTTCGATTTTTGTCATTTTTGAGGTTTTATTTTAAATGACGTGTTAAGTCGAGTCGAGAGTCGATATTATTATTTTTGAGGTACGTTTTAAATTTTTAAAAGTATCTTTATGAAACCCGAGCCCCGTAAATATTTTGAAAATTTACTAATAGTTATTTCCCGCTTTTTATCTAACTATTTACATTTTTAGCCACAACTATTGCTAAATTGAAACTTTGGTCCCTACCCCACTATATATAAACCACAAACAACACATACACATTCATTTTCTTCATTTAAAAATTTCATCATCACTCTCTCTCTCTCTCTTGTGTTTGCCGAAACCCACCCTATCCCCAAAACACATTCAAACTTCAAATTTTCTTGAGTTTGAGGTTGATTCAAGCTAAACGAACACAAGACCCAATCTTATATTTGATCAAGAATCATTTTGGTGTAAGAAATCCTTACATGCAAGCACATTTTTTTTTCTTGATGTTGGTAGGTAGGAGCTATGATCATGCATGACATTATCATGATGATCTATGGTGGTTTTTGCTAAAAATCTTGTTAGAAACTTCATTTTGATCTTAAGATTTTTATTTTGATTATGATTTTGATGTTATGGTTGATGTATGATGATATTAGGGTATAGTCATGATCATTTTCATGGTTGGTTTTTATCAAAAAGTTGATTTTGTACAAGTTTTTAGTAGTCATTTTATAACAGTAAGTAAAGTGTAAAATCCGAAATTTTATGTTTTGAAAATGGTTTAACTTATAGCCTAGGGTTGTAGATAATTTTCTTAGCTTCGATTTGATATAAGGTAGAGCTTCTAGCTCCAAACGAGCGCGAAGTTATGATGTTTTGAATGATCGTGTACCGGGAGACGAGTATCGACACTACATATAGTTGTTGTCGATATTTGGATCGAATCTCAGGGACTCTAAATGGATGTTTTGAAAAAGGGTAACCTACTGATAATGAGTTGATTACTTATTAGGTTCAGTTCACTTTAAAAACCGAGTGTCGGTTTTGTAAACGGAGTCGTTTAAATAAGTTAAAACGGTTGTATGAAAAATTAACGTAAATCTGTCCGGATTTTGTAGTTTGAAAATGAGTTGGGTAAAGTAATTTAAAAGTAATTTCATTTGAAAAACTTGTAGGAGGATTTTCTATATATAGTAAGTTAGTTTATCAAGTTGTTTCATAAACGGTTGACGAGTTTAAAAGGGGTAAATAAGCTAGTACATGTAGTATGTACTGGCGGACTTTGTAAAAAGTGTAAAATGGTAAAGTAAATGTGTAGTAAAGTATAATGAAGTTATTTGTATCGTTTTCTCTCAAGTTTATCGTGACTTTATGAGTTTGAGTTGGATGTTGTTATGTGTTATTTATTTCTCGAGTCATTATTAATGAACGGGCCTTATTTGATAGGTTGCGGTTCTCGTGTTTGAAAGCCATCCATTATCGTCGATGATCATCTCGCTAGATCTCTTATACTAAGGTGAGTCTATAGCCTCGCTTTCTATACGTTTTAATGATTTTAATATCCGCGAGGGGGATACATGCTATTTGAAAATAAATGAACACAAGTTATGAGTAATTGTTTGACCCGAATGTTGCCTAAAGTTGATTTCATTGTATTGAGTAACTTGTTGCTAAAGACCCTAAATTCATGAGCCGTTTACTATCTTCTGACTAGATGTTGTGAGTCGGGAATAGCCGCTCATTCTAATGATAGTACTATTGGGTTGACCACCCTATCTGAGACCAGGGCATTACGTTGAGTAACCCGCTGGGAAGGATAATTTTACGTGAATATGATTGTGGTATTTTAGCAACTGATACCCTAGAGGGGCAATGGTTTTATTCTAGTCATGCCGGCATTTTGCGTGGGTGACTATTTGGTTAAGGGGTCGGTGTCATGAGCTTAAATACAATGTTTGTTTATCATTATTATTACTGCCTTGAATATAGATTGTGTGTACGACAATTCTATAAATGATTATGATTGATTTTCTTCTTGTGTTCAAATGTGATTTGATAAACCTATAGTCTCGCTCAACATTATTGTTGACCCATTTTATGCATGTATTTCAGGTAATAGGAAGTGATGGAGCATGGAGCTTTGCTGTGGAGGTTGTGGCTTGGCTTTTGGAAGAATGTTGTTCTAAACTGTTTCTACATTTTTAAAAGTTGAACAATTTACTTTATGTTGATGTACTGTACTAAACTTGTTGGTTGTTGGTCGAGATCCATGGGGACAAAACGGTTTACTCTGGTATCGTGTCAGTAAAATTTGGGTTGAAATCTATGTTTTAGACCATTTATGAAAATGTTGTTTATATTTATGTGTAAACGTCTCACTTTTGAGTCGTTCAATATACCTTGTGTGATGATGCTTGTGTCTAGCACCCTGTAGAAACTAGAAGGGGGGGGGGGTTGAATAGTTTCTTATATTTACTTGTTAAAATATGGTTTCCAAAAATCCTTTTTAAAAAACTTAGGCTTGAGGAAATATGTGAAGTCTTCTTATGAACAATATGAACAATGATAGTGTAGCTAAACTAATACTAACAAAAATATATTCACAAAGAATAAAGAATGATAGTGTAGCTAATCTAATACTAACACATGTATATGCAAAAAGAATAAAGAATGTAAAGAGTTAAGGGTAAAGAAAGATCAAACCGAACACCAAGGATTTATATTGGTTCGGCAACGAAGCTCACTCCTCGTTCCTACTCCACTCCTCGAGTACTCCTTACTTGAGAGTTCACTACACAACAAGCTCCTTATGGTGGAGAAAATCGTACACGTCGCTTAACCAGTTTCCGACTCTAAGCTAAAAGTCGAGCCCTAATTGTAGCTAGGACCAATCTACACAACTATACTTAGTACATACACAACTTCCAAATAGACACAACTACTTGGATCTTCACAACTATGACACAACTACAAGTGTATAAAATTTGATCTTCAATGGATCTTTGGTGGTGGACTCAACACTTCACTAGGATAGTGTTCTTCTCTTTGCACTTGGAGAGGAAGGGATGGAAGAACAAGATTCACTTCTTAAACAAGTAATAATCAAACAAATGATCAAATATTTGAGTGATTAAAGAAGGGGTTTGAATCTGGAAATAAATGTGCAAAAGAGGTGAGGTGAAAAGCTGAGAATGGTCCACTATTTAAAGGATAAAGGAGCCAACGGCTATATCTGCCCGCGGTACCTTATCACAGCCCGCGGTACCTTATCGATAAGGTACCGCCTAGGCGCTAAGGTACCGCCAGACTAGACTCCTCTCCTTTTTGTCCTTTAGTGGTGGAGGTCTTATCTGGGTATAAAAAATATCCTGAAAGGATATTCTTAACAGAATAAGAATATGCCATTTTCAAATTTCAAATAATTAATTTAATAAAACATTTTCTTAAAAATAAAGTTTAATAAAAACTTGTCACATTTAATAAAAAGTGAGTTTTAAGAAAAGATTAAATCACTTGATCACTTGATTAAGGTTAGTACTTGTTTATCCATACCTTAAGTGAAAATGGGTAAAATGAAAAATACTTGAACTCAAGAATTCGTTTTTCGTTGTTTTCGTAAATGCTTGTTTTTACATGTTGTCATAATCAAAACTAAGCGAGACCGAAAAATGCAAGTAACGTTTTTAGTCATTATTGCATTAACAATCTCCCCCTTTTTGATTCCGACAATACATAAACTCAATCACACAAAAACAAGATTTTCGAAGACGAGTGTATTCATTTCTCCCCCTTTGTCGAAGCAAAAAGGTTGCGTAAGCCGGTGTTGAAGAAACGGACTTTGCAAAGACTCCCCCTTGGTGCTTACTCCCCCTAGCTTGGGGCACCGGGGAATCGAGATATGGTGACAGGCTACATAGAAGGGTTAGTTAAACAAAAGAAACAACCAACAATATATAGCAATAGGTCACATAAATAAAATTAAAAGAGAAGAAAACACAAGGACAAAGATCCAAGATAAGTTACTAAATGAACATCATACAAAGAAGTATGGAAAAAGAAACAAGCCAAAAGCATAAATCTAATCCTAGTTATTCTAGAATTCTAAGATTTGCTTGAATTTGGTGTCTTGAGGATAAGCAATCAATGCTTATATGAAAGACAAGGTAATAGCGGAGGGTGGTGGTGGTGGCTTGTTGAAGATCTCATAGTCAAAGTGAAGAGGAGGTTTGATTAAGAGACTCTTGATGTAGCTCAACTCCTCATAGATGTGTGCCATAACAAGATGTTGATATTGACAACAATGACAATATGTTCCATGGTGCATGACATTATCATGAGAAGGAGGAAGAACACTAAAGGGTGGTGGTGGAAGAAAGGAAGTTCCACAATCAACATTCTTGGTAGGAGAAATGTGATTAAGAGTGTTCTTGGGTGGGTTTGGATTGAAAGCAATTGGAGAAAATGGAGGACATTCAAGGCTTTCATTGGGAGAATAAGACATTTTAGATGTGAAGTAATGCAAAATGCTTATGGTTTAAATAGGGAAGGCTTAGGGTATTTTTGGGGTGGTCAAAGGGTTTGAAACAAAGATTCTCAAAAGGGTTGGAGCAAATCTGGAGTTTCAGACAAAAACCCGAAAAGGAAGGCCACTGTAGGCGGTTCCTTATCTATGGTGGCGGTACCTTATCAATAAGGTACCGTGGTTCACATATGGAACCGCCTGCAGAAGCAGGGTTTGGTGTTTTGGAGAAAGATTTTTCAGCAAATCTTATTTTTCTAGTCTAACTTATCATAGGGATGTGCTTAAAAGCAAAGATAGACAAAGAAAACATATGAAAACTTACCAAATAGAGAGTTGACCAAAATACATGGATTAAAAAATCAATGTAGGAGGTGTGTAAGACAAGACCTTAAGTCATGACACAATGATCCTCCATGATTCAATCTTGTTCTTGCTATGTTTGAGAGAATCATACATATGAGTTATGTAAGCTCTATATTAATAGCGAGAATCTATGAAAAATCGTTTTTAGATTGAATTAACAATGTCAAACGAATTTCTCAACCATTTTTGAAAGAGACTTTGAGAGTTTTGAAAAGGAGAGGAGAAGATTTTTCAAAAGAGTTTTAAAAGACTCAAGGACTCAAAGTGGTAATAGAAAACACACAAGAAGGAAAGAATTTAAGGAAGATGTTCCATTAATCCTAGACCTAGACGCAAGTAATTAAAAGGTTCCCTCTTAAGTGGCTTGGTGAAGATAACGGCTAAGTTGTCCTCGGAGGGCAACTTTTCAATAGTAATGTTCCCCTTTTGAACATTATCCCTAAGGAAATGGTGTCTAATTTCTATGTGTTTGGTTCGCGAATGTTGCACGGGATTCTTGCTTAGGTCTATAGCGCCTTTATTATCGCACATGATGGGAACATCATCAAGAGAAATCCCGTAATCAACAAGCGCTTGCTTCATCCATAGAGCTTGTTGGCATGCTTTTCCGGCACTCACATACTCGGCTTCCGTGGTGGATATCGTAAGAGCGGTTTGTTTCTTGGAGAACCAAGAAGTTAAACAACAACCCATGAAGGTACAAACTCCACTAGTGCTTTTCCGGTCCACATAGTCTCCCGCATGATCCGAGTCCGCGTAGACAATGGTTTCTACGCCGGTCCCTTTAGGATACCATAATCCTAAATGTATAGTGCCTTTAATGTATCGGAAGATACGCTTAACCGCTTCAAGGTGAGAGGTTTTGGGAGCCTCTTGGAAGCGAGCACAAAGGCAAACACTAAACACGATATCTGGTCGACTTGCCGTTAGGTACAACAAACTACCAATCATACCTCTATATGTGATGTTGTCTACAGACTCACAATCATCATCTACAGTGAGTTTAGTATCCGAGGCCATAGGGGTCTTCATTGGTCTAGATTCTTCTAATCCAAATTTCTTTAGCATTTCTTTAGCGTACTTAGATTGACTAAAGAAAATACCATCGTCCATTTGTTTAATTTGGAGTCCTAAAAAGAAGTTAAGTTCTCCCATCATACTCATTTCAAACTCATCATGCACGATTTTGGCAAAGTCATCACATAATTCTTGACAAGTTGAGCCAAATATAATGTCATCAACATATATTTGTACGATTATGAGGTGAGGACCTTTCTTCTTTGTAAAGAGTGTATTGTCTACCATTCCCATGGTATACTCATGTTTAACAAGAAACGCTTTAAGTCTATCATACCAAGCTTTGGGTGCTTGTTTGAGTCCATAAAGTGCTTTCTTAAGCTTGTAAACATGGTCCGGTTTCTCAAAATCAATGAAGTCGGGAGGTTGAGCCACATATACCTCCTCATTGATCAAACCGTTAAGAAATGCACTCTTTACATCCATTTGTTGAAGCTTAATATCTAAGGCACAAGCGTAGGCTAAAAGGATTCTAATTGATTCTAATCTAGCTACCGGTGCATATGTCTCGTCATAATCAATCCCTTCTTGTTGATTATAGCCTTGAGCTACAAGTCTAGCCTTGTTACGAGACACAACACCATTCTCATCTAGCTTATTCCTAAATACCCATTTGGTTCCTATAATGGTAGAACTTCTAGGTGGAGGAACGAGTTCCCAAACATCATTGGCAACGAATTGATTCAATTCTTCTTGCATCGCGTTGACCCAACTCTCATCCGTCAAAGCTTCTTTAACATTCTTTGGTTCAATCAAGGAAACAAAAGAAAAGAAGTTGCTTTGGTTTTGGACTTGAGATCTTAGGGTCCTTTGATTTAAGTCACCAATGACATTATTGAGAGTATGATCCCTAGACTCCTTAATGTTTACTTCCTTTTCAATACTAAGGTCTTCAACTCCTATTTTTCTAACCTCTTTGGCTTTAACTACTTCTAGTTCATCAAAGTCATCATCAACCAATGGTGGTGTCTTGGGTGAAGGAGGGGTTTCATCAAAGGTTACGTTGAGTGATTCTTCAATAACCCCTGAGGTTCTATTTAGGACTATGTAGGCCTTACTAGTTTGGGAATAACCTAAAAGGATACCTTCGTAAGACTTTGGGTCAAACTTGGTAAGGTAGTCTTTGGTGTTGAGGATAAAGCACTTGCTTCCAAACACCCTAAATTATTCTAATGAGGGTTTCTTACCATTAAGAATCTCATAGGGGGTCTTTCCTAGGAAAGGTCGAATAAGAATTCGGTTGAGAATATAAGTCGATGTATCCACGGCATTGCACCAAAACTTTTTAGGCAAAGATTGCTCGTTTAACATCGTCCTACTCATATCTTGGAGAGTCCTATTCTTCCTTTCAACTACCCCATTTAATTGTGGAGTGCGAGGAGCCGAGAAGTTATGGGTAATACCATGAGCTTCACAAAAGGCACCAAATTGCACTTCATTATCAAATTCCCTACCATGATCCGTTCTAATAGAAACAATTGAACATCCTAGTTGATTTTGAATTCTTCGACTAAAGATTTCGAAGTGATCGAAAGCTTCATTCTTAGATGCCAAAAATCTAGTCCAAGTGAATCTAGAATAGTCATCAACTATAACTAGGGTATAAAGGTTACCTCCATAACTCCGTATGGCGGAAGGTCCAAAGAGATCCATATGTAGGAGCTCTAAGCACCGAGAGGTCGAAACCAAATTCTTGGCTTTGTGACTTGAGTGAACTTGCTTTCTAACTTTGCAAGCATCACAAAAGTGACTATCAAACTTAATCTTGGGGAGGTGTCTTACCAACTCCTTAGAGACTAAAGATTGAATTAAACGCATATTAGCGTGACCTAATCTACTATGCCAAAGAGTAGAACTATCATCTATAGTCGCAAGACATATGTTGTCTTTTGACTTCTTATTAACCTTCATGACATAAAGCCCATGCTTTCTAACACCTTTTCTAATGACTTTTCCATCTTTTACGATTTCACTGTCATGTTCCGAAAAGATGGCCTTACACTTATTATCACAAATTTGACCTATACTTAAAAGGTTAAAACCTAAGTTATCTACGTGCTCAACATTTTCAATGGTCATGGAGTCAAGAGAAACCGTACCTTTGCCAATGATATTACCACGTAGACTACTAGTGAATGTGACGTTACCTCCATCATATGCTTTGTAATGTGAGAACAAACTTCGATTACCCGTCATGTGTTTAGAACATCCACTATCCTTAATCCACTCATCGGGCTCCAAATCAATTCCCAAGCATATCTAGGTAACAACACACAAGATCAAACATTTGGTCCCCAATATCTCATGGGTCCAAAATTGTTAGTTCCAAACATCCCTTGCATTCGGTTGGGATGCATGAATGAGGAGGGGATTCCCCATGGAGAACAAAATCATGAAACCATTTTGTTGTTCATTACTTCTCCTAGGTGTGTTTGATCAGGGTTTAGAGTCATTATTATTCCTTCTAGGTGTTGGAGTTTTACTTCTAGGTCGTGAGTTGTTTTGATTATCTCTTGTAGGCGTTGTCATTCTACTTCTAGGCTTAGACTCATTCCGTACTCTAGGTGGAGTAGAAGATAGTCTAGATAAACTTCTATTTCCCATGAGAGGTTTACTTAACGGCTTATAGAACTTACCAATAGCATTGTCGTCAAGTATGGGTAAATGAACCTTATTAACAGTAAGATGCTTTGATTTTTCATTTAACTTAGATTTTTCAGAAAGTTCAGATTTTTCACAAAACTCAACTTCTGGCCGCGGTACCTTATCTATGGCCGCGGTTCCATAGTGATAAGGAACCGTGCCATACAATGTGGAACCGCGTCCAGAGAGTGTTTTCTATGAAAACCTGACTTGTTTTGGTTCACTAGTTGAGGCTTCATTTGAGTTAAAACCTAGACCAAGTTTTTCCTTAGAATGAATTTGTTTGTTTAACATATCATCAAGAGCACCAGTACCTTTCATGAACTTTTCCAATTTAATGGAGGTGCTCTTGAGATCATCATTCTCTAATCTAAGTTTCTCACAACTTAAGCAACCTAAATCAACCTCTTTGTTTTTCTTAAGTTTAGCCAATTTCTCCCTAAGTTCATTGATCTCATTTTCAAGCTTAGTTTTGGTTGATTTTAAGGTTTTATTCTTTTCTATGAATTTAAGACTAAGTTTGTGTAAGCTATCATATTTGCCTTCAAATTCAATATCATCTAAAGTGGAACTATCATTGCTATAATATTCGGTTTCGGAATGTACCTCTTTAGAAGTGTGAGCCATAAGACATTTCTCCTCTTTGGGGTTGTCATCATCATCTTCACCGCTATCGCTCCAAGCGCCACTAACGAATGCCGTGTGGTTCTTATCACGAGCGGGCTTTGGATAATCACCAATGAAGTGATTTGGATCACCACATCTAAAGCAACTCCTATCACCTTTTTCGTTCTTGACAAACCGATTCTTTGATAATGGTTTCTTGTCATAGTTTGGTTGCCTAACGTGTTGACCTCGTCTCTTGAAGAACTTCTTGAAATCTCTCACCGCCAATGCATACTCCTCGTCATCACTTTCCGAGGAACTATCATGGTCACTTTGTGCCTTCTTGGCTTTAAGTGCAAGAGATTTCCTTTCACTCTTGGTTTTTACTAATTCCGAGTCCTTCAAAAATATCATCTCATGAACCTTCATGTTTCCTATGAGTTCATCGAGTGATAAAGTTGAGAGATCTTTCGACTATTCAATAGCCGTGACTTTTGCTCTCCACTTTGGATGTAAGGCCCTTAGAAACTTCCTAACATTGTTCTTGCTAGAAAAACCTTCATCAAGTGCTTTTAGACTAGTAATAATGGTGTTAAACCTAGCAAATGCACTATCAATAGTTTCATCTTCTAAGATGACAAATTGTTCATATTGTTGGACAAGAAGATCGATTTTACTTTCTTTGACTTGGCTATTACCTTGGTGGGTTACTAAATGAGTGTTCCAAATATCTTTAGCGGTTTCACACATAAAAATTCTTTCATACTCTTTCTTAGGCAAAGCATTATAAATTACCATTTTAGCCTCATTATTTTTTGAAAGTTTCTTTTTAGTATCATCATTAGCTTTGTCAAAAGTGACTAATTCTTTTGTTTTAGAAACTTCATTAAATTGAAAGGGTAAAAAATCACCATTTTTAATAACATGCCAAAGATCTAAATCTTTTGATTTCACATAAGTTTCAAATCTGTTTTTTCAATAAATAAAACTATCGGTTTCAAAAAGTGGTGGTCTTTGCATAGATTGCCCTTCTAGGTACTTGTTGGAATCCATAGATCGATTCAAGTTTTAAAATACAATATACTTTAAAAATTCTTGAGCAACCCGCTCTGATACCAATTGTAGAAACTAGAATGGGGGGCGGGGGGGGGGGGGGGGGGGGTTGAATAGTTTCTTATATTTACTTGTTAAAATATGGTTTCCAAAAATCCTTTTTAAAAAACTTAGGCTTGAGGAAATATGTGAAGTCTTCTTATGAACAATATGAACAATGATAGTGTAGCTAAACTAATACTAACAAAAATATATCCACAAAGAATAAAGAATGATAGTGTAGCTAATCTAATACTAACACATGTATATGCAAAAAGAATAAAGAATGTAAAGAGTTAAGGGTAAAGAAAGATCAAACCGAACACCAATGATTTATAGTGGTTCGGCAACGAAGCTCACTCCTCGTTCCTACTCCACTCCTCGAGTACTCCTTACTCGAGAGTTCACTACACAACAAGCTCCTTATGGTGGAGAAAACCATACTCATCGCTTAACCAATTTCCGACTCTAAGCTAAAAGTCGAGCCCTAATTGTAGCGAGGACCAATCTACACAACTATACTTAGTACATACACAACTTCCAAATAGACACAACTACTTGGATCTTCACAACTATGACACAACTACAAGTGTATAAAATTTGATCTTCAATGGATCTTTGGTGGTGGAATCCACACTTCACTAGGATAGTGTTCTACTCTTTGCACTTGGAGAGGAAGGGATGGAAGAACAAGATTCACTTCTTAAACAAGTAATAATCAAAAAAATGATCAAAGATTTGAGTGATTAAAGAAGGGGTTTGAATCTGGAAATAAATGTGCAAAAGAGGTGAGGTGAAAAGCTGAGAATGGTCCAATATTTAAAGGATAAAGGAGCCAACGGCTATATCTGCCCGCGGTACCTTATCACAGCCCGCGGTACCTTATCGATAAGGTACCGCCTAGGCACTAAGGTACCGCCGGACTAGACTCCACTCCTTTTGTCCTTTAGTGGTGGAGGTCTTATCTGGGTATAAAAAATATCCTGAAAGGATATTCTTAACAGAATAAGAATATGCCATTTTCAAATTTCAAATAATTAATTTACTAAAACATTTTCTTAAAAATAAAGTTTATTAAAACTTGTCACATTTAATAAAAAGTGAGTTTTAAGAAAAGATTAAATCACTTGATCACTTGATTAAGGTTAGTACTTGTTTATCCATACCTTAACTGAAAATGGGTAAAATGAAAAATACTTGAACTCAAGAATTCGTTTTTCGTTGTTTTCGTAAATGCTTGTTTTTACATGTTGTCGTAATCAAAACTAAGCGAGATCTAAAAATGCAAGTAACGTTTTTAGTCATTATTGCATTAACACACCCAATTGTGTATTTCCGCTGCGCAATGTAAATTAGGGGTGTTAGACCGCTC
This sequence comes from Glebionis coronaria, assembly GCA_025667525.1. NCBI lineage: Eukaryota > Viridiplantae > Streptophyta > Magnoliopsida > Asterales > Asteraceae > Glebionis > Glebionis coronaria. Next base: position 207,228,296 of record CM046876.1, read on the forward strand.
GTGAAGACCGAATTGCTTAGTTGGAGGCCGAGGCCCAATCCTTGTGTGACAAGGTACATCTAATCATACATAGCCTTTGTCCTATATCTTTCCTTTATGTATAGGTTACAACTTTGCAGAATAACAATTAACCTCTACACCAACAGGTAGCGACCGTCGAGGCGACTCCTCAATCCCTGACGAATGATGTGGCCACCATCTCCCATGACCACGACAACTTACGCCTACAGATAAAAGGCGAGGAACAGCTGGTCGCAGCCTTTGTAGATTATAAAGTTGGCCATGAGAAGGTCGTGGAAGGACGCTTGGGGAGATGGACACACGTTTGGATGCTTTGGTAATGGATTTTGACGAGGAGTTATATCCCCATATGGTCACAGCGATTGCAGTCCGTAGATGGATGATAGGATCCGGCCTTAGGTTGGCCGTAAAAAAGATCACAGATTACCCTGAAACGGCCCAACCATTTTCCAACGTAGTATCTGATGGTATTGATCGTGGCAGGCACGGAGGAATTTTAGCTGGGGCGGAATGGGTAGGCCAAGGTAAAGATGTCAAGCGTCACGCCTATCACAATCAAGAAGCTGAGAACAAGATGACCGCGTCCATGACGGTCGTAGACCAAATTGAGTAACCCTTGAGAGAAAAAATTAAGGCTCTGAAGGACGCCTTTATTGACATGTTCATGGAGCAATTATGTGTGGAGGCGGAATTCTACTCATAACTCATGGTCCCAGTCTATGTGGATAACCCTCCCCCCGAGAACCCATGGGCCTTTAAGGGAGAGAAAATATTGGGGGAGGTTATCAAGGCCAACGTGGACCGTGCCATAGGAAAGAAAGGGAGTCATATTAAATGTCGCCCCCCTACTTAATGTTCCGCCTATCTTCTGAGGTCTGATGGAGTGCCCGTGACTGCCCCGACCAGGCATGGTACAACCTTGTTAGCAGAGAGAAATGCCATTCCATAAGGATCTTCATTAGAACCATTAACTCAACAAAGGAAAGAGCTTGGGGAATCTATGCTCACCCATTGATTGTATTTGTCTATAACACACATTAACTCTTATTTTGTAACCTTTGCCCGTGGATGTCCACGGCATTTGCACTTATAAAACACTTGTGAAATTTTGTACTGTAACCCATTTGGCCGTGGATGTCCACGACACTTTAATGTATATGTTTGAAACTTGTCTTTTTATTAGATACGTATATATCCATTAGATGAAATGTCCCTGCGTGATGTACTACAGCTTATATAAAGACCAAGTCTATATTTTACTAGACGTGCACTGTGTGGCTGGATCATGTCCGTTCATATATAATTACGGTATGTGGAAAATTATTACAACGTCTTGTGAATAAGGTGTCTAGTAAGGATTCACGATCCGTGGTCGTGGGAGTTGCATCCCTCTTACGCGACAAGTTGAATTATTAGGTTTACTCAATCCTCTTGCTCCTCATGGAAGCGTATAGTACATGTACGACTGATGAATGCATATGAATAAGAAATAATACTAAGCACACAAGCAAAAAATTAATCCTAAGTATAAAAGAAACATTGTTTGTACAAGAACAAGCCGATGAGCTAGCTAGGCACCACGGCATTTTATTATCACGGTTACGTTTTTTGACAGAATGATTAAATCCTAAGAAAAATGAGACCTAGAAAATATAAAAGACAAAAATACATGGACCTTTATTGGAGCTGTCTACAGCTAGATGTCCATGCGGAGGTCGTAACCTTTTAGAGATAACACAGTTTTAGATTGCAGATGTTCATTGTACTATCCAAATCACGACCATCCATGTCACATAACTTGTACGCTCCTAGCCCCAAAGCATCCTTGAACTCATATGGTCCCTCCTACTTTGGGCCTAATTTCCATGTGTTCTCTACACGACTTGCCTCATTTGCATGATAGACAAAATCCCCTGGTCATAAGGAAACGCCTTTAACCGTTGAGTCGTAATAATCTTTCATCCGTGCCTTAGCCTTAGCTTCATTAACGGCGGCTATCTCCCTTTTCTCCTGTAGCAAGTCTAAATTCACCCTGAGTTCCTCATCATTCGTGACGACATTAACCTCCGTCGTAAGGATTGTTGGCATTCCAATATCCGTTGGTATGACTGCCTCAATACCGTAGGCTAATGCAAACGGAGTGTCCTCATTAGCATTCTTTATCATTGTTCTATTTGCCCATAAGATATGTCGTATCTCATCCACCCACTTGGCGCTTCTTTCGTCCAAGCGTGCTTTGATTCCTTTGCCTAAGCTTCTATTAGCTCGTTCTACCAGACCAATCGTTTGCTGATGCTTGACTGTTGCGAAGCGTCGTTTGATATTTAGCAACGCACACAAAACGTTGAATGGATTGTCCGCAAACTACTTCCTGTTATCCGAGATAATCTCACCTAGTAAGCCAAAACGACATACAATATTTTCCCAAACAAACTTTTTTACTTGTTTGCCCGTGATTGTAGCGACTGCCTTAGCCTTAATCCAGTGAGTTAATTAATCCATGGCCCTGCTATGTCGATCCCCCATTTGTAGAATGGCCATGGGGCTGTGATAGGTGTTAACTCCTGTTGTGGGTGGCGCGGCACTAGCCTGTGTACTTGACAATCGCTACATTTGAGGATCAAGTTGCGTGCGTCTTGATGCATAGTTGGCCAGTAATATCCTGTACGTAAAGCTCTTCCCACCACTGACCTAGGGTCGGCGTGCATGCCACACGACCCTTCATGAATCTCGTTAATCACATATCTAGCTTTGCGTGGTCCGACTCATCGTAACCATGGCTGTAAGAATGAGCACTTATACAGGATACCATCACGCAGTTCAAACTGGTGCGACCTCCTATGGATTCGGCGCGCTTTTGTCTCATCATCAGGAAGACTCTCGTTTGTTAGGTAGCTAATGATTGGGGTCATCCACGTAGGTCCCTCCTCATCGACTATTGTTGCGACCTCTTCCCCGTGATGGATTTATCCTTGAGTATTTCCACCAACACCTGTTTGGATAGATGGGCGAAGCTCGTGGATGCGATTTTGCTAAGGGCGTCCGCCTTTTTATTCACGTCCCTTGGTACTTGCTTTATAGAGAACTTTCTGAAGCCAGCGATGAGTGACTTAACCTTTTCTAAATACTGGATCATGTTTTCCTTTTTGTCTTCATACTCTCCTAGGACATGATTTGTGTAACACCCCCAAATTGGCCCAGCGGAAGCCCACGAGTATTGGAGCCTGTTACGTCATGATTATCCGAGTCTTGATCCGAGATAACAACCTCTATGCCAAATATCACAATGTTGACTCCAAATAATCATTCAGTCAAGTACCTGAGAATACATGCTTAAAAGTGTCAACACAAAGGTTGTCGAGTTCATAAGTTTTATTAAAATGTTTAAGACACTTTAAAAGTTTACAAGGACAACTCCTATAAGTAGTGTCGCAAAAATGTTCGGGAAACCAGAGTTCACAATAAAGAGACATTACAACATAGTTCGGTCATAAATCAAAGTTTAGAAATAGCATAACAGTTAGCACATAACTTCAGTTCATACATAAGTTGTAGTTCATACTCACAGTTCATTTCAGTTCAGTTTTTAGGTTCATGAACTCATTCACACCCGAGTTCAGTTGAGTAGCCACGGTCAATATACATAACAATGTCATATTCTCGGTTCATGTTAGTATCTCAATCGAGATCACATATTAGAACTATAGCAATAAGCATATGAGCATCATACCAAACCAACATATAAGTATCATATCAAACCAGCGTATGAGTATCATATCAAACTAGCATACAAATATCATAACAGACCAGCATATAAACATCCTGTCAACTAACACACAAGAATCATATCAGACCGGCATATAAACATCATGTCAAACTAGCATACGAGAACCATATCAAACCAGCATGTAAACATCAATTCAAACCATCATATAAGTGTCATATAGAACCCACATGCATGAATCACGTCAATACAACACCTAAGGATTATATCAATCCTATTACATCTCTTGCAGGAATCATGTCAGAACCACATAATAAATTCTTGTCAAGATCATTTCATACTATAGTCAAGATTCGTATCGATATCACAGCTAAGATTCATATTAGATCAATACATGATTGCAGTCAAGATTCATATAAATATCGCAGTTAAGATTCATATCAGATCAATACATGATCACAGTCAGGATTCATATCAGATCAATACATGATCGCAGTCAGGATTCATATCAGATCAATACATGATTGCAGTCAGGATTCATATCAGATCAATACATGATTGCAGTCAGGATTCATATCAGATCAATACATGATTGCAGTCAGGATTCATATCCAAGATTCATAGCAAGATCAAGGTCAAGATTCACATTCAAGATTCATAGCAAGATCAAGGTCAAGATTCACATTCAATATTCATAGCAAGATGGACCGCAAAAGTTCAGTTCAAGTACCTAGGCAACTATAGGAGATATGGTTCCAAGTGTAGGATAAATCTGGTGTTTCGGTGTTTATGTTAGCGCTAAGCTCGTGACATCGAAACTAGTGATCCAGTACATGCAATAGATTGCACATATAAATTGCCCCAATAGAGTGCCTAGCCAAGATAACTCCGTTCATACAAATGGTACACACTCGTCCCGCGTTAGAATGTCCGAGTGGAGGTTGCCAACCCTCAATAGATCTATCCGTAACATAAGATCTTACTCTAGCAGAGTAACTAACGATTCACGATAGTGGGGACTATGTCTAAAGCAACTTAGGCTAATCATAAACTAAGTTCACTGAGTGTTCACAGGGTTCAATTATTTTTGCGTCCACAAGCAAGCACAAGCAGTCATTTCACTTCACAGTATTAAACATACAAAGCAGTTTAAAAGGAGCTATGGGATAGCTCAGATATTCACAAGTATAAATCATCGATAATCCCAAATGTATAAACACACATGTCATGTAAACAGTCCACTAAAGTACAAGCACGTACGCAATATAAGCAATCTTCAAAAAGATCTCAACTTGTATTTATCACAAAAATGCATGGAAAATGTAGACATATATATCGTAAACAATCATTGAAATGCATAACACGCATTTGACATCGACAAGCATGTATCTCCCTCAAAAGAGATTCAAAACATTTATAAAGCAATTTTGAAAAGAGAAAGAGGGGGGTATGAACTCACATCGATGTTGCAGAACAATTAGCAGTGACGTGAATACAAGAGCAGCTTAGCGTAGGCCGGAACTGCTCGATGCCGGAAGTCACAATCTATCTTATCGATCATCTCCCAGCATCCCAAATCGATGCATCCAAGCTTTCCCGATGAAGGGTTTCTCCAATACCATCGATTCGTAAACCGTTTAAATCCCATGTCGAAATCGTTCGATAATCGGTTCGGTAATCGGTTCAGTAATCGGTTCGATAATCGGTTCAGTAATCGGTTCAGTAAGGTGAAGCGGAGGATACCACCAGGTAAGTAATATATATACCTATAATATATTTCACACATAGGAACGGAACATGTATATAATTTATAGCTTGAATTGTATAACAAGAACAGACAACGTACGAATAACTCATAATATACATGACAAGCGACATGTACAAAACTCAAGAAGATGACAACAAAAGAATAAAAATAATCCAAGCATGCAATACCTTGCAAATAAAATAAACTTAAATAATTCGACACGCTTTTCAAAATCACCTATTTATTTAAGTAAAAATCATTTAATAAGAGATGGCACACGTTTCAGAGTTCCAAATGGAGTTTCAAAAGTATATACAACAATTATGATTTTATAAAATAATATTTTATAAATCATTGTTTTATTATTGTCCATTTAATATTTCTAAAAAGAGGGTTTTAGTTTCTAAATAATATTTAAGAAAACTAAATAAATATTAAATTTATAAAAATTTCGGCATGACCTATTCGTTTATACAACGTTTCCCATAATCACAAAACATAATATTTTCACTTTTAAAATCAGTCCATGTTTCAAATATCCACATCTTTTCATTATATCAAATTAATTGTTGTCGAATCATAAGCAATATAATTTAAAACGAATTTACCGATAACCAAGTAAATAACCAACACTTTCAATAATAACACTTTCAACCAACCAATCCTGATAATCAACACTTTCAATCATTCATTAATCACATCACCAAACGCCCCTTTACGGCTGTTAAAACTAACCAAACGACACTAACGGCCATTAAATCACCAAACCAACTTAGTCATATAATTAATTTTGGACACCGATTAAAAACAACAATAACCAATATATATTCACGAGCCGGCACAGCCACTAGTGCGGCTGTAGTAACCAAAAAGACACACCCGAGAACCTATTTGTGGTGGTCTCGGCGGACTCAAACACTTTAAAAGTCCGAACACCACCATGTGGTGGTTTTGATGATGATAACCAAAACAAACACACCCGTAGGTGGCTTAGCTCAGAACAGCAGTCGTGGTGGTTTCCGACCACAAAACGAACAAACAAACCCCCCCACGAGTCGTGGTGGTGAGATGTCGACATAGCCGAGTAACGGTGGTGGTCAGTCTGATGACGACGACCGACGCGATTGAGGACCACGAGCACCAGTCGTGGTGGTTGATGGTTTGTGGGTGATGATGCGTCGTGGAGGCTAGACGTGACAGAAATGGTGGGATGATAGATCGGTGGCTGCGGGATGGATCTATGAAGAATATAGATGGTGTGGCGGCTGGTTGTTGGGTGGCTATGGGGTGTAGCCGTGACAGAGGTCAGGTGGTGGTATGTGGTGAACAGTGGCAGCGATATGTGGTGGAGTAGTGGAGGCGCGTGACAACGTGTCATCTAGTAGATCGGATGAGGAGGAGCATTTTTGAAGTTCGGTCGAAAATGATGGCGGCGGTGGCCGGAAAAGTTTTCCAGTGGTGGTGGCCGAATTTTGAGAGAGAAATGGGAGAGATAGTATAATTAGGGTTAAGTGTGTGTGAGGGAGAAGTAGAAAATGAGAGAAAAATAATAATATTTGCTATTTATAATAAAATAAAATGTAAGGTTTAGATAGTTCCGGGTCAAAAGTGTAACTGTTTTTATAACTTTCGCTAATTAACGGTTCGGGGCTCGTTTAAGATAGTTAACGAGTGATTCAAGACACGAAATTTTCGCCATTGTGTTCCAAATTATTTTTCTTATCAAAATGAGTATTAATTTTACTATTGTTTCATAATATTTGTAAACCTTTTTAAAACGTTGATTATTTATCAAGTATCTCGGACAGGCTTCGTTTTAAAGAAATGTGGTCTTCAACTTAAATATTTCTCATTTTTAGCAAACGTTATTGGAACAAAATCATAAATTAATTAATAAATCTTTTTATTAAATATATCGTGAAATTAAATATTAATTTAATTTTATCGTGTCGGTACGCAGACTGTGCGATTTTTCAAACCTTTTCAAAATATGTCTCGTTTTCAAATCCAATAATTTGGTAGCGCTCAAAAATGAATTTTTGAATAATAACTAGTATAGTTTATTATTATTTATGGTAAGGAAAATTCTCTGGTGTTACATCATCCACGTGTTATTTTGAGTTTTGTCCTCAAAACTCGATCGTTGTTACTAGGTTTAGAAGTGTCAAGAATGTCGGAAAGAAATAGGTAAATCTGGAATGTATCCGAAAGGTTTGGCAATCAATCTGACAAGGCAGTAACAGTTCAAAGAATAGATATGGACAACTAGAAGCGAAGAGTTCGACAAGTCGCCAACGTCTTAAATGTCGGTAAGGGTTCATAGAATAAATAAAGAAAAATTAGAAGTGAAGAATTTTAGCGAGTCGTTGACTCAGAAAAGTTGAAATAGGGTTCACAGCAGTCAGCTTGTTGGGCTCACGTCGATCGGTGTTCATTCGGAAAAATCCGTGCAACAATTCATGAGTCAAGTGAAATTTATGAAATCTTTCGCCAAAACGCAATAATGGTAATGGTAAGAAGAGAAATCAATGATTAAAATCATACGGACGAATCATGAGTCAAAAGAAACACATTCCATAATTGGAATCATAGAATAATAATGTAAATATGAAATGATGTCAGATGTGCTTAAGCCACTTGTTTATAATTCACATTTACACACAGAGGCGTCCCAATCTATGTAAATATAAATAATAAACTTTAGTTAAGCGATTTATAACCTCTTTATTCAAATGTAAAGGCGTCCCAATCCATTTAAATAAAGACCTCATAACTCATCTTACTCAAATTACCTCGACAAGATTTACCAAAATATACATACATATATAGATCAAATATCTAAGGAAATAGATATTACCAAAAGAGTTTACAGCCAGTTTATTTACACCTTCCGTATTTAAACATCCCATACTATCTCAATACAGAAGCATAAATAAGCTCGGGTCTGGTGGCTTATGATTTCACATTTGGACGTCCCATACCATCTAAATATGAAACCATAATTAACTTGTCGTCAGGAGACTCATGTTCCATATTTAAACGTCCCATTCCATTTAAATATGAAATCATAAGTACCCTGATTGGAGTCACACCGCAACATTTAGACAGGCAAACTATCCAAATGATATAACATAAAATAACATCAGATAATCAAAACGATACGTTGACCAGTTACACTCCAATAATAGGCGTTTGCGATGATGTGAGTGTAGACGTAATGGAGTGTAAGGTCATAAATCGTAATCAAGAGGATAATATATCATAATAGTTATCAGCGGAAAATCTCATTGAAAATAGTTATAATCTCTAAACGTTATTAGAGGAAATTGTCAAAAGCAAGCGCAGGAGTCGTCAGTGAGTTGTTTTCCATTTCAAATTCATAAGCGGAAGAAAATAATTGTCAATCACGCAATAATGTGCGCAGTAACACGTACTAAACAGAGAACCCGTATATAATATCATGATATATTATAATGGTTATCAAATAAATAAATAAAGGATCTAGTCGATCACATGAGTCTCACTCATCGCCGAGGAAGACTCATAAATAAGTACAAATGTATATATAAAGCAATCGTAACTACGTAAAGCACGTAGCAGTGTATAGAGAAATCATAAGCAGATAAGGCAATCATCCCAATGGCGCATAAAGCAATCACAAGCAAAAGTCTTGTAGCACTATATAAGATAATAGCAAAAACGTAAATCAGCATTCATAGCATCCCAAAACATTCAACATATGATGAAGTTTAATAGGAACTAAAGCCTGGTCAGAAGCAAGGAAATCAATCAGCATAAGTATTCAAATCAAGTAATAGCGAACAACATTGGTAGCAACCTAAACACGATACTATAGTTCAGGCGCGAACAATTAAATCACATAAGTGTATCACGTATGTCACTTGCCAATCATGTGCTTAGTTTTACAAATAAAATAAGACTCATTGAGATCATATAGTTAATATTAGTATCTTATACTTAGGCAAAAATGTTTATTTTCCACTCGACGTAATTTCGAAAGTCTTTCGATGTAAATTTTAATTTACCCAAATTTTTTAGTAAATTTCGCAACAAACTTTTTACGGAAAATTCGACAGCCTTTCGGCGCCATTTCAAGATTTGCTATTTTTAGTATGTACTCAAATCTCGATCAAAGACTCATATTTTCAACACTTACTCCAATACAGTCAACCAATAGCTTATTTTCCGCAAAATACTCACTTACAACGTTCACATAGTATCAATTGTCAATTAAGTCCAGTACACACTTTACGATTTTCAAAACATTTCAAAACATTTACCACCATTAGCACTTAATTCGACACTCAAAAGAATTCGGTTTAACTCGAAAATGTCTTTTCGACCAATTTTAAATTTATAGACAGGAAACACATTTTAAGTTTTCGTAAAATTTAAGTTTTCCAACAACAAAATTCAAACGACCATATCTTGCTCATTTTAAATCCGAATTTAGCTTATAATATATCAAAACGATGATATTAACTTACATTTTCATAATCTTGTACTAACCTAGTGTCGAAACAATATTTATAACCTTTTAAGCTCAATATCAAATTCGGACAGAATGCATAACTTTTGTAAAAATACATTTTGACTGCTTTTAAACGCACTTAATTATAGTAACACTACTAGTGTGTACCCAAAACTAATAAACACCAGTAATTCATCAAGAACACATTTATATCTGGAGATTCTATAAATGCAACAACATATATTTTTATAAAAACTATATTTATGTTTTTTTTAAAAATATATAGATGTAATAGATCCACATAAAAATGTATAGGTCTAAAAGATGTCATGTAGAAAATAATATACTTCCTTTATTTTCAAGAAAACACATTGTAAGTGACATACATGCATAGATCTAAACAATGCAAGAATAAAATTAAAGAAATATATGGTATATTAATATATGAGTAACGCATTAGGTAATAACAAACATGTAGGTCAAATACTCATATAGCAGCGCAGGAAGCAATCACAACACGTAAGGCAATTAACAATATAGCAACGCATAGGGTAATAGCAGACATGCATATCAAATATTCACATGACAATGCATAAAGCAGTCCAACGTATAAGGCATATATTCATATAGTAGCGCATGAAGAAATCAGAACATGCATAGTAACATTCACATAACAGTGAAACGAGAGATCGCAAACATGCATGACAAGTATTCATATAGCAGCGGATAAGTAATCGTATCATGTAAAGCACATATTCATATATAAGAAGAATAAGCATAATGACATGCTAAAACATAAGAGAGCATCAGTTATAGTCTAGGCCTATACAATAACACCTAGTTCTCTATAACCAAGGCTCTGATACCAATCTGTAACACCCACAAATTGGCCCAGCGGAAGCCCACGAGTATTGGGGCCTGTTACGTCATGATTATCCGAGTCTTGATCCGAGAGAACGACCTCTATGCCAAATATCACAATGTTGACTCCAAATAATCATTCAGTCAAGTACCTGAGAATACATGCTTAAAAGTGTCAACACAAAGGTTGGCGAGTTCATAAGTTTTATTAAAATGTTTAAGACACTTTAAAAGTTTACAAGGACAACTCCTATAAGTAGTGTCGCAAAAATGTTCGGGAAACCAAAGTTCACAATAAAGAGACATTACAACACAGTTCGGTCATAAATCAAAGTTTAGAAATAGCATAACAGTTAGCACAAAACTTCAGTTCATACACAAGTTGTAGTTCATACTCACAGTTCATTTCAGTTCAGTTTTTAGGTTCATGAACTCATTCACACCCGAGTTTAGTTTAGTAGCCACGGTCAATATACATAACAATGTCATATTCTCGGTTCATGTCAGTATCTCAATCGAGATCACATATTAGAACTATAGCAATAAGCATATGAGCATCATACCAAACCAGCATATAAGTATCATATCAAACCAACATATGAGTATCATATCAAACTAGCATACAAATATCATAACAAACCAGCATATAAACATCCTGTCAACTAACACACAAGAATCATATCAGACCGGCATATAAACATCATGTCAAACTAGCATACGAGAACCATATCAAACCAGCATGTAAACATCAATTCAAACCATCATATAAGTGTCATATAGAACCCACATGCATGAATCACGTCAATACCACACCTAAGGATTATATCAATCCTATTACATCTCATGCAGGAATCATGTTAGAACCACATAATAAATTCTTATCAAGATCATTTCATACTATAGTCAAGATTCGTATCGATATCACAGCTAAGATTCATATTAGATCAATACATGATTGCAGTCAAGATTCATATATATCGCAGTTAAGATTCATATCAGATCAATACATGATCGCAGTCAGGATTCATATCAGATCAATACATGATCGAAGTCAGGATTCATATCAGATCAATACATGATTGCAGTCAGGATTCATATCAGATCAATACATGATTGCAGTCAGGATTCATATTAGATCAATACATGATTGCAGTCAGGATTCATATCCAAGATTCATAGCAGGATTAAGGTCAAGATTCACATTCAAGATTCTTAGCAAGATCAAGGTCAAGATTCACATTCAAGATTCATAGCAAGATGTACCGCAAAAGTTCAGTTCAAGTACCCAAGGCAACTATAGGAGATATAGTTCCAAGTGTAGGATAAATCGGGTGTTTCAGTGTTTATGATAGCGCTAAGCTCGTGACATCGAAACTAGTGATCCAATACATGCAATAGATTGCACATATAAATTTCCCCAATAGAGTACCTAGCCAAGATAACTCCGTTCATACAAATAGTACACACTCGTCCGGCGTCAGAATGCCCGAGTGGAGGTTGTCAACCCTCAATAGATCTATCCGTAACATAAGAGCGTACTCTAGCAGAGTAACTAACGATTCACGATAGTGGGGACTATGGCTAAAGCAACTTAGGCTAATCATAAACGAAGTTCACTGAGTGTTCACAGGGTTCAATTCTTTTTGCGTCCACAAGCAAGCACAAGTAGTCATTTCACTTCACCGTATTAAACATATAAAGAAGTTTAAAAGGAGCTATGGGATAGCTCAGATATTCACAACTATAAATCATCGATAACCCCAAATGTATAAACACACATGTCATGTAAACAGTCCACTAAAGTACAAGCACGTACGCAATATAAGAAATCTTCTAAAAGATATCAACTTGTATTTATCACAAAAATACATGGAAAGTGTAGACATATATATCGTAAACAATCATTGAAATGCATAACACGCATTTGACATCGACAAGCATGTATCTCCCCCAAAAGAGATTCAAAACATTTATAAAGCAATTTTGAAAAGAGAAAGAGGGGGGTATGAACTCACATCGATGTTGCAGAACAATTAGCAGTGACGTGAATACAAGAGCAGCTTAGCGTAGGCCGGAACTGCTCGATGCCGGAAGTCACAATTTATCTTATCGATCATCTCCCAGCATCCCAAATCGATGCATCCAAGCTTTCCCGATGAAGGGTTTCTCCAATACCATCGGTTCGTAAACCGTTTAAATCTCATGTCGAAATCGTTCGATAATCGGTTCGGTAATCGGTTCAGTAATCGGTTCGGTAATCGGTTCAGTAATCGGTTCAGTAAGGTGAAGCGGAGGATACCACCAGGTAAGTAATATATATACCTAGTATATATTACACATGGAGGAACGGAACATGTATATAATTCATAGCTTGAATTGTATAACAAGAACAGACAACGCACGAATAACTCAGAATATACATGACAAGCGACATGTACAAAACTCAAGAAGATAAAAACAAAAGAATAAAAATAATCCAAGCATGTAATACCTTGCAAATAAAATAAACTTAAATAATTCGACACGCTTTTCAAAATCACCTATTTATTTAAGTAAAAATCATTTAATAAGAGAGGGCACACGTTTCAGAGTTCCAAATGGAGTTTCAAAAGTATATACAATAATTATGATTTTATAAAATAATATTTTATAAATCATTGTTTCATTATTGTCCGTTTAATATTTCTAAAAAGAGGGTTTTAGTTTCTAAATAATATTTAAGAAAACTAAATAAATATTAAATTTATAAAAATTTCGGTATGACCTATTCGTTTATACAACGTTTCCCATAATCACAAAACATAATATTTTCACTTTCAAAATCAGTCCATGTTTCAAATATCCACATCTTTTCATTATATCAAATTGATTGTTGTCGAATCATAAGCGATATAATTTAAAACGAATTTACCGATTACCAAGTAAATAACCAACACTTTCAATAATAACACTTTCAACCAACCAAATTCGATAATCAACAATTTCAATCATTCATTAATCACATCACCAAACGCCCCTTAACGGCTGTTAAAACTAACCAAACGACCCTAACGGCCATTAAATCACCAAACCAACTTAGTCATATAATTATTTTTGGACACCGATTAAAAACAACAATAACCAATATATATTCACGAGCCGGCACCGCCATTAGTGCGGCTGTATTAACCAAAAAGACACACCCGAGAACCTATTTGTGGTGGCCTCGGCGGACCCAAACACTTTAAAAGTCCGAACACCACCATGTGGTGGTTTCGATGATGATAACCAAAACAAACACACCCGTAGCTGGCTTGGCTCAGAACAACAGTCGTGGTGGTTTCCGACCACAAAACGAACAAACAAACCCCCCCATGAGCCGTGGTGGCGAGATGTCGACATAGCCGAGCCACGGTGGTGGTCAGCCTGATGACGACGACCGACGCGATTAAGGACCACGAGCACCAGTCGTGGTGGTTAATGGTTTGTGGGTGATGATGGGTCATGGAGGCTAGACGTGACAGAAGTGGTGGGATGATAGATCGGTGGCTGCGGGATGGATCTATGGAGAATATAGATGGTGTGGCGGCTGGTTGTTGGGTGGCTATGGGGTGTAGCCGTGACAGAGGTCAGGTGGTTGTATGTGGTGAACAGTGGCAGCGATAGGTAGTGGAGTAGTGGAGGCACGTGACAGCGTGTCATCTAGTAGATCGAGTAGATCGGATGAGGAGGAGCATTTTTGAAGTTTGGCCGGAAATGATGGCGGCGGTGGCCGGAAAAGTTTTCCGGCGGTGGTGGCCGAATTTTGAGAGAGAAATGGGAGAGATAGTATAATTAGGGTTAAGTGTGTGTGTGAGGTACAAGTAGAAAATGAGAGAAAAATAATAGTATTTGCTATTTATAATAAAATAAAATGTAAGGTTTAGATAGTTCCGGGTCAAAAGTGTAACTGTTTTTATAACTTTCGCTAATTAACGGTTCGGGGCTCGTTTAAGATAGCTAATGGGTGATTCAAGACACGAAATTTTCGCCATAGTGTTCCAAATGATTTTTCTTATCAAAATGAGTATTAATTTTACTATTGTTTCATAATATTTGTAAACCTTTTTAAAACGTTGATTATTTATCAAGTATCTAGGACAGGCTTCGTTTTAAAGAAATGTGGTCTTCAACTTAAATATTTCTCATTTTCAGCAAACGTTATTGGAACAAAATCATAAATTAATTAATAAATCTTTTTATTAAATATATCGTGAAATTAAATATTAATTTAATTTTATCGTGTCGGTACGCAGACTGTACGATTTTTCAAACCTTGTCAAAATATGTCTCGTTTTCAAATTCAATAATTTGGTAGCGCTCAAAAATGAATTTTTGAATAATAACTAGTATAGTTTATTATTATTTATGGTAAGGAAAATTCTCTGGTGTTACAATTTGTGACAAGCCGCGAGTCCACATAGGCCTTAAGGTTACGCAGTCCCATTCTAGTCGCGATTTTTAAACCCGCGATCAATGCTTCATACTCCGCCTCATTGTTTGTGGCTGTAAATTCAAAACGTACGGAAAAAGTGAATTCTATGCCCTCCGGATTTGTGAGTATGAGGCCTGTGCCAGACCCATCAGTGCAGGAAGATCCATCGGTGAACAGGACCCACGGCTCTTTTCAAATTTATTCCTTCGGGGCCATTGGCACGTCCTCCTCGGGTTTCTCTATTATGAAGTCTGCCAAGATTTGACCTTTGACGGTTGTTCTTTGTCTATAAGATATGTTATATTCCCCAAGCAGGACGCTCCACTTCTGTAGTCTTCCTACCACGTCTTGTCTAGAGATGATTTGTTTTATTGGCTGGTCCGTGATGACCACAATTGGATGCGCCTGAAAGTATCGACGCAACCTTTTTGCGGCAAAAACCAATGATAAGAACAACTTCTCCATTGGGGAATAATTCTATTCTGGCACTTACAATGCTCTACATATGAAGTAGAACAGGGTCTGAACTGAGTACTGGTCAGTCATTAGGACGGCGCTTATTGCTCCGTATGTAGCTGATAGGTACATGATTAGCTCCTCCTTTGGTCGAGGGGCGACAAGCATCGGAAGAGCCGCTAAGTGCTGCTTTAGCTGTAAAAATGCCTGCTACACCTCCCTTATCCAGCGGAAATCCGATTTCCTCAAGGTACTTCTTGAGTGTTTTGAATAGAGGAAGTGACTTTTCTACGGATTTCGAGAGGAACCTGTTAAGCCCGACCAAATTTTTGTTAAGTGATTGCATCTCCTTCAATGTTCGGGGAGATGGTAATTGTATCACGGCCTCAGTTTTCACAGGACAAGGCTTGATGTCGATCGGGTCTATCATGTATCCTAGGAACATTCCCTTGGTTGCCCCGAATGTGCTTTTTTGGGATTCAACTTCATGTTGATTTTTCTCAAGGTATCGAATGTCTCCTGGACGTCGCGGAGGAGTTCGTCTTTCGTGTGGCTCTTTATAAATTTTGATACAAAAGTTGTATGGAACGAGATTGACCCGAATTAGGCTTAATTCGGGGTCTTGTGGACTACGGCTCTTGTACCAAGTGAAACTTATTTGAGAACCATGCGCACTAAAACATACCATTAGGCTTACTGTTGGTTTGTGACCCACGATCAGACTCCGGCTTGAGAATAAGTAATCGATTTGAGTATGTTAGGGTTTAGGGTATTATGTGTCGTACCTTTGTGGAAACATGGGGGTTCCTTTTATACTCGAGAGAGTCCTAGTTGGGCTCCCTATTCTTGCGGCCTAAGGAAAGAATAATGACTCTAAATAGATTGATCTTTATCGAATAACCGAGGTAAGTGTATATCCTCTTTATTGATCCCAAACATAGATCGATTTAGCTTTGTGTTAACGAGAGTAAATCAATTTTAACATGTAGAGAAACTTTGTGTATTCAACAATCTAAGTGTTATGCGAAATTAACACTTAGAACAAAGAACAAAGCAAAACAATATAACCCAAGCTTTTACTTTGATTAATGATGAAACTTTTTTTTGGTAAAATTAATGATTAATGATGAAACTTGCGTACAATGAAAGTTTAAAAACTTGTTATAACCTAAGAACCCTACTACCTCCTTTTATAACACAATGAGTCGTGTCCAATAGTCTACCTATCAACTATTCTAGGTAAAGATAAATATAGAAATTAAAATGTTAAACATATCTATACAAGAATTACAAAACGTGTAGACTAAGTATTCCATCAGTGGTTGAACTTTCCTTTGTCAGCGCTCAAAGATGCTTTGTCAGTGTTCACCTGTCAGCACTTCTTTTACTCTTGTCAGCGTCCATGTTCTTCTTGTCAGCGTCCCAGTGACTTAGTTAATTTTATTCCCAACAATCCTCCCCTAAAATTGATATATACTCTAGTAATCAAGTTTCTGAATTAAAACTAAGTACAAGGAGGATTCTTACAAATACAAACTAATTCTACTTTGAGAATAAATAAATCTAACAAAATCTTTACTAACATCACTGGTATAGTCAACCTCTAACTTTGTGGATACCATCATCTTCATAACATCTTGAGAGAGAGGATATGTACCATCAACCAAAAGATATTCTGAAAACTTTGAAGTACTAAGATAGTATACACCAGCAGCTAAATATAAACGCCATTTCAAACCACTGAGATCATACAAATCCAGCAAAATTGGATCAGCTTCATCTCGATCAATCATTCTCATGATTGCTGTCTAGATTTTTATTCCATTTACTGAAGAAGGCCCTTCAGCTTCATACTTAGCTTTCATCAATTCCCATAAAGTTACCAAATCCTCTCTATCCATACTTGCAAACAAAGAAATCAAAGAATTGAATGTGTGTACCTTGTCACCATCCTTGGTGACCACCCAGAAACCACTTGCATCTTCCTCATACTTGACTATAGGGTTTATAAAATCTAAAGGTACCACTTCAGCATAATCTGAAGCTTCCAATGGTGATAGCCGCATGGTCCTTATTAAAACAACTTCACTTGGATTTAATTTGTAAAACTCGCATGTTTTTACCATGAACAATACACTTAGTAAACATGCGTACATATTAAAACTTTCCTTTTATAGCATGAACTCGTATCACAATTAGTAATTTCAGAAGTTATGTACGTATTATTACACGATAAGTATTAAGTACGTGATAGTAAACGATAATAAATAACAATAATAATTATAATCATCAACATGAAATCATGAACGTTAAAATCATGAACATGTAATTACGTACTTAATTAATATAATACGATTAATATTGTTATGTACAAGTATTTAATTATAACACGAACAATTATTACATGAATATACGAACACACGAGCACGAAGGGAAAACTCCGGGTTTTCCCTAGTGGGCCCTACTAGCCGCAGAACCAAGGAGAGAAAACGGGCCAAGCCCACTTTGATTTTTAATAAACAAAAAGGAGGAAACACTTTTCACATTATAGAGTTTTCAAGAAAAATCAAAAACCTTATTCTTCTTCTTCTCTCTTGTGGCCCGCGGCAAGATCAACACCAAGGGGCTGATTGATTTGATTTTTAGTTAATCAAATTCAAGATCGTGTTCATTTTATTGTTCTCTAATCTTTACACGCATTCGGTAATCTGTAAACCCTTTTGTTTTTATTCTTTTATTTAATTAATTAGTAAAACAAGGATTAAAAACATGTCACGTGATCATGGGGGTAAAATTAAGGGTTTGTTTCGGGTTTGGTTGCTCGGCCGACATACAAACCGAGAGCCCAAGGCTCTCGGAGTGTTTTTTATAATGCCACCAACCGAGATCTATGATCTCGGTGGTGTTTGGTTCGGTTGAAAGCAGGGACAAGGAACCCCGACTCACGTAGGGGTGTCCTTGTGGTTCAGTTGGGTCACGGCAGCCAGCAGCCACCACCACCGGCACAGAGTCGGTGGCAGTCGTGGGTAAAGCAGGGGGAACGCAACGCAGTAGTGGCAACCACCAGCACACAGCCGGTGGAAACCGGCTGTTGGGCAGCGGCTAGCTGAGACAGACCACCGGCTTAAGACGGTGGTAGGCTAGACAAGAACAGTGGCAACCGGCCAAGCCGGTTTGCCACTGTTAAGGGGTGTTTGGTTCGGCCCGGTTCAAGGGGTTCCAGGTCCGCAACATGTTCAAATTAAATACACGGGTCCGGTTCATGACTAAAACAATAAAAGTATTTTATTTTTACAAGTATTTATTTTTAACAAGATATTAAATTAATTAAAATATGACATGTAAATAATACATGTTTTAACTTAAGTATTTATTTATTTAATTTAGACTATAGTATTAATTAATTATTAAGACATGAAATATAATTAATTAATAAACATGACTTAGATTATAATTAATATAATATTAATACATGTTTAACCTAAGTATTTTATACACCTTAATTTAATTAAGTTATGCCTATATTTAATTAAATCATATAACCTATTGTTTATTTAATTAACATGATATTATTAATAAACTATACTATAATCACATGACTTATGTTATTTAATTAGTAAACTTTAGCTTGTATTGTTAGCTTATTAATTCAACTTAATTTTAAATATGGAAACTTTCTAATTCAGGACACTTACTATATTTGGAAACTTTCTATTTTTAGAAACTGATCTATTTAAAGAAGTTAATCTATTTTTGTAAACTTTCTATTTTTGGAAACTTTCTGCTTTTGGAAACTTTCTATTTTAGGAAACCTGCTATTTTTAGGAAGTTACTTTTTATTACACCACAAGTATAATAATACAAGAAGTACAAGTAATACTTAATCAGAATATACATAATACATGATAAACACAACATAACCTTAAAATCAGTAAGACAAGACATGAACATATAAAACAAGCTAAGACACGATATAAAATCAGTTACTTACTCAGTAATAAGAATAGTTATACATGTACCCTATTTATGTAGCATTAGTGAGATCGGAGTAGGAATTCCTTTCGTTCCTCTTTTCGTTCACTGGACACAAGGTACGGATTTCCCGTCCTTCGATATGGACATTCTTTCCTTATTAGGATTCCCCATTTGCAGCAAACTGTTTTCCTAGTATTTGTTTTATATGTTTGGTACTTATGTTAGAATAAGAGCCTAAGCCATATACATGCATGACCAGTGTCACCTACTTATGGAGGTACCATAACCATAACACTGGAGGCACCAGTGTTATGACTTCCCCACGGTGAAGTGATTGCTCGTGGCGTCCCTTTTCAGCTTTGGCCATTATATTATATTATCATGTGGGGCGTATGGGTGCATCCAAGTTACATGTTTACCAGTATTATCAGAGTGAATGTGATGTGTGCCTTACATCCTTCACTAGGAGTTGATCCCTCCTATCCAAACTATTTAATTAGAGGCAACCCCTCTAATTGCATAACGAGGTCTCCCCTCTAAGTATTCATGCATGGCGGAACCTCATGACCTATATAGGCTATTTGGCTAGTTAAAACATATTTTCATTGAAACATAAGTCTTTTCAAGCTATAAAACCAGTTTTATGAACATGAATCAAGATTGCTTAGAACTTAGATTATTTTGCTGCTATTAGTCTTATATGCTTATGCTATTCCATGTTATACTTGTATATCTGTGCACTTAGCGTTATGCTCAGCCGTTTTCCTTTCATGTTCCCAAACTGCAGGTACTCAAGGGCGCTCGTAGACTTTAAGAGTACGTGCATATGGATAGGAAGCTATCTAGTCTTCTTTACTTTATGCATTTCATCATACAATTTGCTACTTATTTCTATGCACATTGTTTAGTCCTTTTCCTTTACAGTACATATGTTTGTGTATGATGAGCTAATACTTGGAGTACCGATGTTTGTTTCCGGTATTTCCTTCATCGTCGTTTAATGTTATAAGACATTTACCTTGTATGCTTTGATGACACGCCATAATCACGTGTGACATTTCATTTACCAAAATGGGGTGTTACAATTATGGTATCAGAGCCAAGGCTTCGACCTGTAAGCTCTCAAAACAATCTGTGATTAGTGGGTAGTCACTATGGTCTTCCTAGAACTGACAGTCGGTATTCATGCATTCGTCGTTTTCATGCATTCATGCTATATGACATTATCGCAGGTTTATGACTAAGTAATGGTTGGTACAGGACTGGCCCTATTTAGTCGCATGTGCTTTTATCGAAACTTTTAACTTTGGGACCGACCCATTGGCGTCCCCTAGCCATGTCTTTGGTTTTGGGTAAACTGACCATAGGTGTTCAGTCTTGCACATATAAAAGTTCTCATAAACTGCATCATGCATTCATGCACTATTTTCCTACATAAAAATTTTCTCATGATTTATTGGCATAATTTATTTTTCATGTATATCTATTATGTTTAATCAGTTTTCAAGCATTTTGTTTTATATTGTCAGATGGTTCTCACACGCGAGCAGGAACAACTCAATGCAGCAGTCCAAGCTGCGATACAGGCTTTGCTTCCTCAGTTGAGGAACGACATCCGGGCTGAGGTGCAGGCTGCCAACAATCAGCAACAACACCCAGTTCCTCCTCCTCCTCCAGCAACATTGGTCACATGGCTGGAGATATTCAACAAGCAACGTCCTCAATCCTTCGAGAGAACTGACAGCCCCAGTGAGGCTGAAAGCTGGTTAGCTCATATCGAGAAGATATTCGATGCAATGGGCTGCGACCCCGTCTTCAAGTCGAGGTTCGCCTGTTACAAGTTCGAAGGTGATGTACTGGGATGGTGGAAGGCAGTGAAGCAGTCTGAGGGTGGTGACAATTGGGTGGCTGGTTTGACTTGGGCTCAGTTCAGGGAGTTAGTTATGGGACAGTTCTTCCCCAAGGATGAGCAAGACAAGCTGAAGAGGGAATACCACGGGATCAAGCAGAGAGCTGGGGAGAACAGCAACGAGTTCATGCAACGCTTTCTTCGTTTGGCTTGTTTTCTTGGCATAGCAGCAGGTACTGCCGAAGAGCAAGCATACCACTTTCGGTGGGCTGTTCGTACATTGATCGCCAACAACTTGGTATGTGCTACCTTCAACATGGTGGCACTAGTAGTCGATGCATCACGTAAGCTGGAGATGCTGCAGGAGAGAGAGGAATTCGGGGAAGCAGAGAGACCCGAGAAGAGGTATTTATTCATCATTCAGAGGTGACCATTTCAAATACATTAAGTACTATCCAATATTTATCTTTCTCTTTAAACTGCATCTTTCAGGCAGAAGACTGGGTACCGGTCTCAACCGGCTACTCAACAATAGCCTACTCAGCCCAAGGGTAACGGTCAGACTCAATATTCTTCAGCTACGGATAGGCATGGCGGTAATGATAATTATCGTAGCAACGTTGGAAACTCCAACAGTAGCAGGTCCCTACACTTACTCATACCTTATGTTATACGTTTATGATTCATAATTCTGACACATTAGCAATCTTCTACAAGGAATCATGGTAACGGGAGGGAGCATGATCGAAGAGGTTCACAGCCAAACCATCCAGCTATCACTGGTATTACATCTTACATTTTCCGCATTGTCCTTTTGTACCTATAAACCATGTCTCACGTGTACTTTTCCAACAGGCTCCCAGCCAGCAAGGGCACCTGCTGGAGGGTATACTCACCCTCTCTGCACTACCTGCAACCGTAGGCACCCAGGGCCATGTCGTCGCGACAGCGACGCTTTCTCTAAGTATGGCCTTACTAGCCATCGCATAAAGGACTGCCGCAAGGGCGAGATGGAGGGCACATCTGGACATGCTGCTTCCAAGCCACGTCCTACTAGTGGACGGGTGTACACGACCTCTCGTGATCAAGGAAACAAGTCTATAGGTACCATCACTGGAATCTTGTATATTTATGGTCAAGCTGCATGTGTTTTATTTGACACGGTTGTTACTCACTCGGTCATTTCTACTGCTTATGCCAAGAATGTTAGGATTTCCCCTATGCCTTTAGATAATGTATTAAACATGTCCACGCCCATAAGAGACTCTGTACGCATAACCTATGGGTAAAAGAGCCTTCCCCTAGATTTTGACGACAAGATTCGTCATGTTGACGCACTTCCATTAGATATGTGTGACTTTGACATGATATCGGGCATGGACAGGCTATCCAAACATCACGCCACCTTTGGCTGCCATACATATCGGGTCATCTTCGGTGATGTAAATGTACCAGAGTACATTCATAACGGGTTAGTACCTGGAAGGTCTGTTCAAATAATTTCGACCTTACAAGCACGTGCACTACTGTGACATAGTTGTGAGGGCTATCTTGCTACTGTTCATGATTTGGAGGCTAAATCTCCATCTATCCAGAATCAGCCGATAGTGTCAGAATTCCCAGACGTGTTTCCAGAAGAACTCCCGGGCATACCACTTGCTCGTGAAGTTGAATTTAGCATTGAGCTCGTCCTAGGACCTGAGCCAATATCTAAGGCTCCTTACCGAATGGCTCCCATAGAGCCGAAGGAGTTAAAAGAACAACTACAGGAACTGTTAGAACGTGGTTTCATTCGACCTAGTGCTTCTCCATGGGGCACACCTGTTCTGTTCATAAAGAAGAAGGAAGGCAGCATGCGGCTGTGCATAGATTATCGTGAACTCAACAAGATCACCATCAGGAATAGATATTTGTTTCCATGCATTGATGACTTGTTTGACCAACTCCAAGGGGCCAAACATTTCTCCAAGATTGATCTGAGGTTGGGCTATCATCAACTACGGGTTAAAGAGAAAGACATCACCAAGGCTGCTTTCCATGCATGCTATGGGCACTACGAATTCGTAGTCATGCCATTTGGCCTTACCAATGCTCCAGCTGTTTTCATGGATCTGATGAACCGTATCTTCCATGAGTTCCTGGACAAGTTTTTCATTGTCTTCATTGACGACATTCTTATTTTCTCTAAGTCAAAGGAGGAACACGAAGACCATCTTCGTACTGTACTACAAATACTTCGCTAGAAGCAGCTGTATGCCAAATTCTCCAAGTGTGAGTTCTGGTTAGACAAGGTGGCGTTCCTAGGCTACATTGTATCAGGAAAAGGAATCACCATGGATCAAGAAAAGGTTAAGGCTATTACCAAGTGTCCAAGACCAATATCAGCGACTGAAGTTCGTAGTTTCCTAGGCTTAGCTGGTTACTACCGTAGGTTCGTAGAGAACTTTTCCCGTTTAGCACTGCCATTGACCAAACTGATACTGGAAAGGGAGAAATTCGTCTGGACTGAAGAAAGAGAGAAGAGCTTTGAAGACCTAAAGCAAAAGTTAGTATCTACATCAATTCTTACTCTCCCATCTTGTACAGGTGGATTTCAAATCTACAGTGATGCTTCAGGGAAGGGACTTGGTTGTGTTCTCATGCAACATGGGAAAGTGATTGCGTATGCTTCATGGCAGCTTAAGCCTTATGAGGAGAATTACCCTACGCATGACTTGGAACTTGTGGCAGTCGTGTTTGCATTGAAGATATGGAGGCACTACTTGTATGGAGAATCATGTGATATCTTCATAGATCACAAGAGCCTGAAATACATCTTCGCTAAACATGAGCTGAATATAAGACAAAGAAGATGGTCAGAGCTGTTGAAGGATTATGACATTAATCTGCAGTATCATCCCGGCAAGGCGAATGTAGTGGCAGATTCACTTAGTAGAAAGTCCGGTATGATAAACGACATTAAAATTGAGGAAGAGATTATAAGAGACTTGGAGCGACTAGACATTAAGATCATGGTACGTGGACTGCACGGTTACTGGGCTAATCTTATAGTGGAACCTGAGTTACTCTCTAGGATCAAGGAAGCTCACAAGGGTGATGGTGAAATTTGGGAGATCATTCAGAACTTAGAACAGTAGACGGAGTTTCGGTTGGATGACGATGGTATCTTATGGCAGCGCAGTAGACTTTGTGTTCCTGCTGATCTTACTCTTAGGGAAGCGTTATTAGCTGAAGCTCATAGCTCCCCATTCTCCATTCATCCTGGTTTAACCAAGATGTACCACGACATCAAGCAGTACTTTTGGTGGAGTGGTATGAAACAAGATGTTACTACTTACGTCTCCAAATGTCTTACCTACCAGCAGGTTAAGATCGAGCATCAGCGGTCTACTGGTTTACTACAACCGTTAGATATTCCAGAGTAGAAGTGGGACAAGATCACCATGGATTTGGTGACCGGTCTTCCGCAGACAAAGAGGATGCATGATGCGATTTGGGTTATCGTTGATCGACTTACTAACTCAACTCATTTCTTACCGATCCGCAAGAATGATCTGGTCAGCAAACTCGTCGATACTTACCAGAAGGAGATCATGAGAATTCATGGTGCTCTATCCAGTATCGTTTCGGAAAGAGATCCTCGGTTCACTTCGCGATTTTGGAGAAGTATGTAGAAAGCTTGGGGTATAAAACTTAAGCTTAGCACGGCTTTTCATCCGCAAACAGACGGACAATCAGAGCAGACGATTCATACATTACAATACATTCTTCGAGCATGTGCATTGGAGTGGACAAGAGATTGGGATGATTACATATGTTTAGTAGAGTTTTCATACAACAACAGTTGGCACGCCAGCATTAGGTGTGCACCATTCGAGATGTTTTATAGCAGGAAGTGTCGCGCCCCAATCTGCTAGAATCAGGTTGGTGAGCGAACAC
Organism: Glebionis coronaria; assembly: GCA_025667525.1. Lineage (NCBI taxonomy): Eukaryota > Viridiplantae > Streptophyta > Magnoliopsida > Asterales > Asteraceae > Glebionis > Glebionis coronaria. The sequence continues at coordinate 207,253,813 of CM046876.1, forward strand.
TTGAAGAAAAGGAGATGATAGAGTTGACCAACATGAAGATCGCTGTAGCTAAGCAGAAATTACAGGAAGCTCGTACACGTCAGAAGAGTTATGAAGACAAGCATCGTAGGGACTTACATTTCAACGTAGGAGATCACGTCTTTTTTAAGGTATCACCGACACGTGGTGTTTGACGTTTTGGAACCAAAGGGAAACTCATTCCTCGATTCATCGGACCGTTTGATATCATCGAGCGAGTCGGTGAAGTATCTTATCGTTTAGCGTTACCTCCGCATCTTTCTCACGTTCATGACTTTTTCTATGTGTCCTTACTCAGAGGGTACAATTATCATCCCCTTCACATGGTTCAGTATCCACTGGAACAGATTCGTGAAGATCTTACCTTCATAGAGGAACCCGAACGAGTTTTTGACAGACAAGAACGAGTCATGAGGAAGAAGACGATTCCATTCGTCAAAATCCTTTGGAGGGATCATACCGAGCGGGAAGCCACTTGGGAAACAGAGGATTAGATCCGGGCTTCTTACCCTCATTTCATATTTTGAATTCGGGTATGTTCGTCTTTCAGTTTATTTAATCTATAATTCAGGGACGAATTATTCTTTTTTAGGGGGAGAGTTGTAAAACCCGCATGTTTTTACCATCAACAGTGCACTTAGTAAACATGCGTACGTATTAAATGTGACAATCCGTCAATTTATGATCGATATTTTATTCTCAAGTATTATTTAAAAACATTATTTTAATGTTATATTATGAACTCACTCATTTTTGGGAAGAAATTTGGGTTACATCTTGAAGTAGCATCGACTACGTCTAAACCGGAGGAATCTACGTTACGTGCTTACGTTTACATATACCGTTTTTGGTGACAGTCCGACATTTCAGGAAATAAATTTATCCGTGAATATTATTTTGGAATTTTAAATTTGTGTCGGTTCACAAACTTACAAATTTATGAGAAGAGTTTGGACTTACGTGCATAATTTAACGTCCTTTACGACTAAACCAGAAACCCTCTGATTACGTATTTACGTTTTTGAACTCCGTTTTTTATGAGACAATTTTTATTAGATTCTTGTTGTGCCGTTGATTCATAATTTATAAAAACGTTTTTCGTAAAACGACCCGAGGGCACGCAAATCAAGGAAACTAGAATCGAGGAGTACCCGTAAATTAATGGGGATGGGACAAGTTTACACTTGTCCACCCCAATACATGTGGTGGCCAAAGCTTAACCAACACACCAAAATGTGTCAAGTATACACACACACTTAGGACACTTGTCCTTAGTGCATGCACAAACCACTAAACTAAAAAAACTAGCCAAGTTAAACCATCTACTCTCATTTCATACATGCAAACCACACACAAACTCTCTTGGATCCCTATGAACGTCCCATATCCTCCAAAAACACCCCATTAGATCAAAAATTCAACCATAAATCATATGTATAATTTACATATGATGAAAACCCATTGAAGTTATGAAGATTGGAGGTGATTTTAACAACTAAAAAGGAGTTTATATGGAGATCAAGGGCTGATTTTTGGAGGAGTCTACAAATACTTGGTGATCCTAGAGGTGGTGTTGATATCTCATAAGATTGGTTACCCAAAACCAAGTCTTGTTCATCCAAAACCTCATCTTTTCATCACTTTGGTGGTATAGAGATTGTTTCTTCCTATCCTCTTGTTATTTTGAATATGTAATCTTGTATTTTCTATATTTATGTATATGTATATGATGATGAATGATGATATTATGTGGGGATTTGGTGTTGATAGATTTGATTAAAAAGATTAAAATCTACTTGAAAGGATGTTAAAATCATGGCTAAATATGTAGGCTGTATAAAACAGTAAATAGCTAGATGATAACTTGTTAAAATGACTTGTTAAAATTAATATACAGTATGTTATGTGTCTTGTACATATGTGAGAGTTGCCCATGCAATGGAATCGTTATAATGAGTGAGATATGATCAAAACAAAATTGATGTACCAATCTGAATAGTCTGTTTTGTGAGGACTTTTAGGGACACTTAGACTTGGATTGAGCAGTAGATAAACCAAAGTTATTTGTAACACATAATATGAAGTTTATGTCATCCAAAAATGAGCTTCTATCTCCTTGTATAACTCATGATATGATAAAAATGGTGAAAGTGAAACTAAAAATCAGATTTGTGAAATTAAAGTATAATAGTATAATAATAGCATTCAAATAACTATAGTATAAAATGTAAATTAAAAACCCACAAACTTATATATTACATAATAAATAAATGAGACATTATATAAAAATTTCAATTTGATAAGTTTTATAAGTTATAAAACTATAAACATGATTTTTACGTCTTTTTGGCTAAAACCGTAAAATTAACATTTTCGTCAATTAAAACTTAGACGGTCGGACCCGTCTAATGTAAACTTTTTATAACTTATATACTGATATATAAGTACATATTGCAAGTAAAAACCGATAAAACCCGAGCTTTATAAAATATGGACATTAACGGGCCAAATTAACCTTATTGGACTAATAATCCAACTAATTTGGCTAAACACTAATAAACTTGCTTATTGGGCTTAACCCACTTGGGCCCAACATGTAAGCATAGGACTGATAATAAAAGTATAAATGGAAAAAAATAAAGAGTTGAACTCTTAATGTGCTTATAATGGGCTTATTGGGCCTTTACAAGTAAAGAAGTTAAACTAGTATGAAAATTTACCAACACATGACACTATAATGAGTAAATAAAGATGGACAATCCCACTTGATCATCATCATATTTATAAAATCATCATATGTATACGTAGCTATTATTTTTATAAATTCATTGGACAAGAGTCTAAGACGAGTATTATTTGTCTAGGTTTCCGTGATTGAAGCACTTACCGTACATCCAAATCGCCGATAACCGCCTTTCCCAATCAATGTGAGTTCATAGCCTCGCACTCATTTAAATGTTTTATGAAATGTTTTATAAACCAGCGAGGGAGATAACATGTTAGTTTTATTAAAATAGGACACCAGTTTTCCCGATTGTTTGCTTATTGATATGGACCCGAATGATTAAATGACCCGATGAATGATTATATGACCCGATGAATGAAATGAAATGGATTATTATTAGTTAGGTTATGTCACTAAAAGTCCCATTAGCATGAATTGTGAACTACCGGGATTTGGTAGATGCTTATGCATATAATAGTACTATTTGGGGAAGATCACCCCAGTTCGTGCCTTGACGGTTGATCCCCGTCGTGCCACATTGATTGGTAAGCAAATTTATGTATGATAAGATTTATATAAGCGTGATTATTTTGATGACACAATGTTTTAGATGGGCAAATGAGTATCGGGTTAGCTACCCGTTGTTTGTTATAGTAAGGTAGCAATGACATACGACTTACAATAATCCAAAAACGATAATACTGTTGTATCCATTGAATTACAATATATTGCATGACTAGCAATACGGGTCTTATTATTGATATTATGTTCGTGATTGGGTTTTACATAACCATTTTCATATAACGGTTTTTATTTAACTCTATACAACGTTATAAAACGTATTGTAGGATATTTTTACGCCATTGGTTCGTATAATGGTTTTGAAGGCAAAAGCCTATATTATGATTTATAACAAAGATTTGTATGAAATGTTTTTGGCTTATTTTATGGCATACGACAAAGAATTGTAAAAAATGATTTTCGGTAATAATTATATACCGATGATATATTAATAGATTTCATTAAACTCTATGAATTCACTCGGCGTTTTCGATGACCTTTTCTTTTAACATGTTTTATCTCAGGTACTTGAAGGTAATTCTTGGGAAGACGACAAGAATTCATGGCCCGCACTTAAATAACAAATTTCCATTCAAATGTTTTGTAAAATTGTATGATATACTATGACTTGTGACCTATGTAAATTTGATATTTATGAATGGAAATGCTTTATTATTAAAAGACGCGATTTTTAAGCGTTGTCTATGATGTGAGTAATGTGCTATCCCGTAACACCAACGACTCTTCCGCTGTATCGAATTGTGTATATTTGGGGGTGTTACAGTTTGGTACCAGAGCTCTCGTTATAGATAACGAAATATTTTTAAAACCAAGGTATTGAATAAAACATTTCAAAATCTTTTAACTATAAACATTTTTCTCAAAATGTCTAAAAATCTTTTAACTATAACGGTGCCGAAGAATTCCGTAGTTACCGACAAGGCCAGACTGAGAAGTGTTATTTTAATATATATATAACTTGGATTATATATATATATATATATATATATATATATATATATATATATATATATATATATATATATATATATATATATATATATATATATATATATATATATATATATATATATATATATATATATATATATATATATATGATGTAATTTGATTACATGATTGTTTGATGATTGTTTTAATATTTATACGAGGTATTTATACGACGTAGATTGTCACAAGAAATCCTAACTTCCCTAGAAAATTGATCGAAGCTATTCCCGTAGGAATTCTAGCTATTCTAGATCTAAACCAAGTTGTGGATATTTATGATCCCAAAAAATGGTTGATATTCGTAGAAATGTTGATATTAGTTGATTGTGATCTTGAAGAAGAATTGGCGAGATTAAATCTGATATCGATGACATGACGATCTTTCCTTATAGAGTGGAGTTTGACAAAACGTTACCACCTGGAAAGGTGTCATCTGATTCGTTGTCACCCAATTCTTAAATTTGAAATCGGAAGGGTGAATGTTGCACTTGAGGGTGTCACTGGAACCATTATCCAAAAGCCTCATGCCACTAGTACCTTTCGAGAATTCTAATTGAATGTGTGAGTCATCTCATACTAGTGACTCATTTGATAACTATTTATGAAGGAGCTATAGGATTGGAAATTAAGTGTTCTTCATATCGATCTTTTATTGCACTTTGAAGGTCTAAGAATAAGGTTGAATGTATTGGAAAATGAGGTAGGATGTCGCATTGAGTATAAGTTGAATAAAACTTGAATAGAGTAAAGTTTAACCCGTATGGAATATGAGATTGTTAAGAGGAAGTCGTTAAGTTTAGTGATTGAATTATAAGGTTTTAAATGATTGTTTTTTCGTGTTAAGGGTTGTTCCTAGGCCATTGTCTAAACACAAGGATGCCCAGTGTCCAAGAAATAAGCTGAAGAAACCTTCTTCTGAATTGGGACCAATGGATCTTCTGGGACAGGTGGAACACATAATGACTCTTGTAGATTAGTATTCATTGTGGTATCTTTTAAAAATCCCTAACTTAACGAAGACATCAGTTGGTAGGATGAGTTCTTGGAATTGTATGAAATGGCAACACGTAATGTGTTACGGTACAATTCTGACTTATTTTTGATTAATGAAAAGACTACCTTTGATTGCTAAATTTTACATGTATCGATGTTATCTATCTTTTATTGCTTCATCCTAATGTTCGCATTAGTTATGCAACCATTGAACAAGTACTCATCTCGAATTGAGTTACGTTGTGGATTATTCTCTTTTGAGTGCCATCGAGGTCATGAACCTCATGATTATTTGGCTAAGCTCATTTCTTGATATATTGTAGTTAGTTCTTGGTGAACAACTTTTCATCACTCCTTTGCAGATCACTCATTGTTTTTTATAAGATACAATAGTATCCCTTGAGAAAAATTGAATTTTCATCATCATATGGATTATTTAAAGTGAGATTTATAAGTAATGGTTATCGAAATAGAGTTGTTTATAAAACACCTTGGAAAACTTAATTGTTTTCATAACAAAGAACATCTTTGTAAATTCATTTGATTTTGGTTTCATAATTAAGCATGAATATATATATATATATATATATATATATATATATATATATATATATTAAACATGATGACATAATTTTGACGAACTGAGTATTGCATCGTTAATCTTAAAATTGTATATAGTTGCGCGCCTACATACAATTTGGAAGGGACCATGCAAGGCTGATTAGTAGTCACCATAAAGTTGATGAATAAACACTACATTTTATTTGAAGTTATAAAAGATTAAATTTTATGAGATCTGCAAGAAGTGCAAAATAGAGACATATTGTTCGAGACATCTACATATGTGCCCGTACCATTTATTCTTCTCAGTCGAATTTACTCATCAGTGGATATTGTCTTATTTGACAATTAATATTCCCTTCTTTTCCAATTCTCCCGTGGTGAGATTCTTTGAAAAATTATCTAATTATCGAGTATTAATACCCGACTGGGTGTATCGACCTTCCTATCGTTTCTTTTGAATAGACTTCACTTGAATGACCTGGGTAACGATCCGAGGAGCTTTCGAATGCGTACTCAAATCATGAAAACATGGGATATATCCATGTTCGTTAATGTTTTCGTCTTTATCTGATTTGAAATTCTCTCGCGTAAATTATGCGTTGCCCTTACTCTTTTGATGTTAGCTATGTCTCCAGATATCCTTGAATTTGTGAAGGATTATGAGTTATTATTAGTCTTTTGACTTCACATCTTATCGACGACAATAAAACTGAAAAGTTGGAAGTGCCATTAGAATGGATTGATTGATTATGACATGACGACATTGTCATAAGTGATGGGAACTCGAGTAGAAATCCCCTAAAAGATAAGATGTTGATTATCAAAAGTGATCTAAATAATTCTTGATGGATGACTATATCCTGCATTTAGACTTGAAATTATATCATGAATGGTTATGAACTAGTCATAGATCTTGTAATCTCGAAAGAACTTAAAGTAAATTTATTAAAAGATGTTTCTATTATCTGAAATTTTAGAAGGTATTTTCTGATTAATTACCTAGACTTTCGCCATTAAGGCAAGTTGAATTTGGTATTGATTATATTCCTGATGCTGCACCTGTAGCGTGTGTACTGTACTTCAGCACCATCTGAATTAAGAGAGTTACCGTACAACTGAGAGAGTTGTCGGAGAAATCTTTTGTTCTACCGAGCTCGTCATCATGAAGAGCTATGGTGTTATCATTCCTTAAATTTGTTGAATTACCGTGAACTAGGTAAATTGATGATAAAAATATATATCCACTACCCAAGATAATAGATTTGTTCGATCATTTACAAGGTTCTAGCGTATATTCAAAAATTTGATCCACGACATGGTTATCATCAACTTCACGTCCGCGAAAAATATTATCTATTCCAATCACTACATCCAGAACTTGTAATAACCATTATGAGTTTCATGTTATGTCATTTGGATTGACCAATGCACATGTAGCATCCATAAATATGGTGAATCACGTGTGTAGGCTGTAATTTGATAAATTCATGCTTGTGATCATTAAGTACCATTTGTTTGTTTCTAAGAATAGGAAGGAGTTAATAATCATTTATAGATTGCAATGATTTAGTCGGGCAATGAAAACCTGTACCTTTAATATTTAACATATGATTAAAGACTTAATCCTTTTTGACCGCGTGATTAATAGATAATGGAATATATATTGACTGTTCAAAAATTAGAGCCATTTAAGACATTAAGTTATACTAAAAAGTAAGTGCAAAAATGGTTTAACAAATGTTTTATCAAAGGAAATTTTAAGGAATCATTCCCTTAAACCCAAATCATTAAACTAAACTCCTTTAGGGGTAAATGTTTGTGTATACCTCAAGACAACCTAAGAGGAATTGAGTAAACCATTTAAACCATGACTTGGAATTTGAAACGAAAATTTCTGCTTTTCAACTAAGAAAATTTTGACCGAAATATAAACAAAGATGTTTCGAACATTTACGAATTTTATTAATTATTTTATTATTTTCGATAAATCAACAAAGATCATGCTAACGAAATTCAAATTTATTTTGAACATTTTTCTATAATTGGGCAAACTTAGAAATTTAAAAATTTTCACGTTTATGTTTCATAAAAATTAATTAATTATTATTTAATTATTTGTAATATTTATCGACGCTTTAAACGTCAGATTGAGCAAAACTGATTAAAATAATAGTTGAGACGAAACTAAAACTTAGAAAATATGAAGAAAGAAATTTTGAATGAATACGGACATGATATTTATTCCATCAGGGAAGGTGAATGTAATTACTGACACATTATGTAGAAAAGATAAAGAATCAATTAGGATGTGTTCCTTAATAATGGCTGTACAAAATAAATTGCCAAAAAATTTAAAAATAGTTGATGTTTGTAAGAAGGATAATATAAATAGTGAAAGGTTACACGGCTAATGTGAACCATTAGAATTGTGAAGCCGATGGCGTTAAATGTTTTAAAGGCCACTTGTGGTTGCCTAAATATGGAGATTTTGAGATTTAGTCATGTTGGAATCTCATAAGATTAAGTATTCTATTCATGCCATTTCTGATTAAACGTATCTATATCTGATGAAGTTGTACTGATGGCAAATTATGAAGGCGGACATCGCCTCATACATTAGAAACGTCTAACTATTGCAAAGGTCATCATCTGAATTTGATTCGATTTGGGTCATCGTCGACAGACTGACCAAATCTGCTAAATATCATTCTTGTTAATGATAGATTCTCGATGAAGAAATTGACTCTTTTGTATTTAAAGGAGTTGTGTAAACATAGTGTGCCTGTATCGATCATCTGTATCAAGATCCTCGCTTCGCATCAAATTTCTAGAGATTTGCTCAGAAGTCATTGGGAACGAACCTTGATAAGAGTACTGTTTACCACCCCAATCGAAGGGACGAGGTAAGTAACGATACAAAACACTAGAAGTCTTGTTTTATGCTTGATTAATTGACCTTTGGTAATGAACGAAATAATCGTTTTCCTTTGGTGAAATAATCATTGATAGTTATCGTATTAGGATCGAGGACAAATCTTGTTGATCTAAATATTAGAGCATCTGTAAGCAGGAGTTGGAAGGAAGACACCCGACATACACCCATTGTGAGTTGGACAGGTCTTTTAGGTTTAAGGTTTCCTATGATGACAAACCTAACCTTACAAGATACCCGACCCGTGAAACCTGAATTGATTGTTGAAATTAGGATCTGTTTATTGACTGCGGGTAGTGGGTAGGAGGTTATGTGAATATGAAATGTAGATCTTGAAGTGCAGGATAGGTAGCGAAGTTATGCCAAAAATTTTCACCTTGGAAAAATGAATTGAAGATCTAAAAGATCATGGGAAATAAGTCCCCGTTGTATGGGACCATTGAGTACTGTAAAACTTGGTTTGAAAGGCATATAAGCTGGATCTACCTAGGACTTCAAGGGCTGCATGAATTATGTTTCGTATATCGAACTTGATAAAATGTCTATCAAGTGAAAATCTGATTACTTCTTGATAAAGTTTAGATCGGCGAAAAGTTGCATTCATAAAAAACCTGTGAACATCATGGATAGAGAAAGTAAGTCAACATTAAGCCTGATCGTATTTCCATAGTTATGTTTGATGAAACTCGCGTATTGTAATGAATTACACTTGTGAGGAAAGACCGAATGTGGAGGAAATACCCACATGGCTCTAACTCTATAAGAAGCGAGTACTATGATAAATTGATCTTTGAGGACAAAGAGCCTGTTTAGGGGTAAATGCTGTGACAATCCGTCAATTTATGATCGATATTTTATTCTCAAGTATTATTTAAAAACATTATTTTAATGTTATATTATGAACTCACTCATTTTTGGGAAGAAGTTTGGGTTTACATCTTGTAGTAGAATCGACTACGTCTAAACCGGAGGACTCTACGTTACGTGCTTACGTTTACATATACCGTTTTTGTTGACAGTCCGACATTTCCGGAAATAAATTTATCCGTCAATATTATTTTAGAATTTTAAATTTGTGTTGGTTCACAAACTTACAAATTTACGAGAAGATATTAGGACTTACGTGCATAATTTAACGTCCTTTACGACTAAACCAGAAACCCTAGGATTACGTATTTACGCTTTTGAAGTCCGTTTTTGATGAGACAATTTTTATTAGATTCGTTTTGTGTCGTTGATTCATAATTTATAAAAATGTTTTTCGTAAAACGAACCGGGGGCACGCAAATCGAGGAAACTAGAATCGAGGAGTACCCGTAAATTAATGGGGATGGGACAAGTTTACACTTGCCCAACCCCATACATGTGGTGGCCAAAGCTTAACCAACACACCAAAATGTGTCGAGTATACACACACACTAAGGACACTTGTCCTTAGTGCATGCACAAACCAGTAAACTAACAAAACTAGCCAAGATAAACCCTCTACTCTCATTTCATACATGTAAACCACACACAAACTCTCTTGGCTCCCTATGAACGTCCCATATCCTCCAAAAACACCCCATTAGATCAAAAATTCAACCATAAATCATATGTATAATTTATATATGATGAAAACCCATTGGAGTCATGAAGATTGGAGGTGATTTTAACAACTAAAAAGGAGTTTATATGGAGATAAAGGGCTGATTTTTTGATGAGTCTACAAATACTTGGTGATCCTAGAGGTAGTGTTGATATCTCATAAGATTGGTCACCCAAAACCAAGTCTTGTTCATCCAAAACCTCGTCTTTTCATCACTTTGGTGGTATAGAGATTGTTTCTTCCTATCCTCTTGTTATTTTGAATATGTAATCTTGTATTTTCTTTATTTATGTATATGTATATGATGATGAATGATGATCAAAATATTATGTGGGGATTTGGTGTTGATATATTTGATTAAAAAGATTAAAATCTACTTGAAAGGATGTTAAAATCATGGCTAAATATGTAGGTTGTATAAATCAGTAAAGAGCTAGATGATAACTTGTTAAAATGACTTGTTAAAATTAATATACAGTATGTTATGTTTCTTGTGTCTTGTACATATGTGAGAGTTGTCCATGAAATGGAATCATTATAATGAGTGAGATATGATCAAAACAAAATTGATGTACCAATCTGAATAGTCTGTTTTGTGAGGACTGTTAGGGACACGTAGACTTGGATTGAGCAGTAGCTAAAACTAAGTTATTTGTAACACGTAATATGAAGTTTATGTCATACAAAAATGAGATTCTATCTCTTTGTAGAACTCAAGATATGATAAATATGGTGAAAGTGAAACTAAAAATCAGATTTGTTAAATTAAAGTATAATAGTATAATAATAGCACTCACATAACTATAGTATAAAATGTAAATTTAAAACCCACAAACTTATATATTACATAATAATAAGTATGTACATTAATAAATAAATGAGAAATTTTATAAAAATGGCAATTTGATAAGTTTTATAAGTTATAAAACTATAACATGATTTTACGTCTTTTCGGCTAAAACCGTAAAATTAACGTTTTCGTCAATTAAAACATAGACGGTCGGACCCGTCTAATGTAAACTTTTTATAACTTATATACTGATATATAAGTACATATTACAAGTAAAAACCGATAAAACCCGAGATTTATAACATATGGATATTAACGGGCCAAATTAGCCTTATTGGACTATTAATCCAACTAATTTGGCTAAACACTAATAAACTTGCTTATTAGGCTTAACCCACTTGGGCCCAACATGTAAGCATAGGACTGATAATAAAAGTATAAATGGACTAAAATAAAGAGTTGAACTCTTAATGGGCTTATAATGGGCTTATTGGGCCTTGACAAGTAAAGAAGTTAAACTAGTATGATAATTTACCAACACATGACACTATAATAAGTAAATAAAGATGGACAATCCCACTTGATCATAATAATATTTATAAAATCATCATATGTATACATAGCTATTATTTTTATAAATTCATTGGACAAGAGCCTAGGACGAGTATTATTTGTCTAGGTTTCCGTGATTGAAGCACGTACCGTACATCCAAATCGCCGATAACGGCCTTTCCCAATCAATGTGAGTTCATAGCCTCGCACTCTTTTAAATGTTTTATGAAATGTTTTATAAACCCGCGAGGGAGATAACATGTTAGTTTTAATAAAATAGGACACCAGTTGTCCCGATTGTTTGCTTATTGATATAGACCCGAATGATTAAATGACCCGATGAATGATTATATGACCCGATGAATGAAATGAAATGGATTATTATTAGTTAGGTTATGTCACTAAAAGTCCCATTAGCATGAATTGTGAACTACCGGGATTTGGTAGACGCTTATGCATATAATAGTACTATTTGGGGAAGATCACCCCAGTTCGTGCCTTGACGGTTGATCCCCGTCGTGCCACATTGATTGGTAAACGAATTTATGTGTGAGAAGATTTATATAAGCGTGATTATTGTGACAACACGCTGTTTTAGATGGGCAAATGAGTTTCGGGTTAGCTACCCGTTGTTTGTTATAGTAAGGTAGCAATGTCATGCGGCTTACAATTATCCCAAAACAAAAATACTGCTTTATGCATTGAATTACAATATATTGTCTGACTAGTAATACGGGGTCTTATTATTGATATTATGTTCGTGTTTTGGTTTTACATAACCATTTTCATATAACGGTTTTTATTTAACTTTGTACAACGCTATAAAACGTATTGTATGATGTTTTTACGATATTGGTTCGTATAATGGTTTTGAAGGGAAAAGCCTATATTATGATTTATAAGAAAGATTTGTATGAAATGTTTTTGGCTTATTTTATGGCCTACGACAAAGAATTGTACAAAATTATTTTCGGTAATAATTTAATACCGATGATATATTAATGGATTTCATTAAATACTATGAATTCACTCGGCGTTTTCGCTGACCTTTTCTTTTAACATGTTTTATCTCAGGTACTTGAAGGTAATTCACGGGAAGACGACAAGTGTAACACCCCCAAATTTGCACAATTCAATGCAGTGGAAGACTCGTTGGTGTTACGGGATAGCACATTACTCACATCATAGACAACGCTTAAAAATCGCGTCGTTTAATAATAAAGCATTTCCATTCATAAATATCAAATTTACATAGGTCCCAAGTCATAGTCATTTCATACAATTTTACAAAATATTTGAATGGAAATTGTTATTTAAGTGCGGGCCATGAATTCTTGTTGTCTTCCCGAGAATTACCTTCAAGTACCTGAGATAAAACATGTTAAAAGAAAAGGTCAGCGAAAACGCCGAATGAATTCATAGAGTTTTAATTAAATCCATCAATATAACATCGGTATAAATATATTACCGAAAATCATTTTGTACAAATCTTTGTAATAGGCCATAAAATAGCCAAAGTCATTTTATACAAATCCTTATCAAAATCATAATATAGGCTTTCGCCTTCAAAATCATTATACGAACCAATGTCGTAAAAATGCCATACAATACGTTTTATAACGTTGTATAGAGTTAAACAAAAACCGTTATATGAATATGGTTATATAAAACCAAAACATGAACATAATATCAATAATTAGACCTTGTATTGCTAGTCAGGCAATATATCGTAATTCAATGCATAAAGCAGTATTTTCGTTATTTTTGGATTATTATAGGCCGCATGACATTGTTACCTTACTACAACAAACAACGGGTAGCTAGCCCGAAACTCAATTTGCCCATCTAAATTAGCGTGTTGTCACAATAATCACGCTTGTGTAAATCTTCTCATACATAAACTCGCTTAACAATCAATGTGGCACGACAGGGATCAACCGTCAAGGCGCGAACTGGGGTGATCGTCCCCAAATAGTACTATTATATGCATAAGCGTCTACCAAATACCGGTAGTTCACAATTCATGCTAATGGGACTTTTCGTGACATAACCTAACTTTAATAATCCATTTCATTTCATCTATTGGGTCATTTAATCATTCATCGGGTCATACAATCATTCGGGTCCAAATCAATAAACAGACAATCGGGACAACTAGTATCCTATTTTATAAAAACTAACATGTTATCTCCCTCGTGGTTTATAAAACATTTCATAAAAACAATTAAAAGAGTGCGAGGCTATGAACTCACGTTGATGTGGGAAAGAGGGTTATCGGCAATTTTGATGTACGGTACGTGCTTCAATCACAGAAACCTATTTAAATAATAATCGGTCTTAGACTTTTGTACAATGACTTTTTCAATATAACAAATATACATATGATGATTTTGTACATATGATGATGATCAAGTGGGTTTATACATTCATATTTACTCATTTTAGTGTTTATGTATTGGTAACCTTTTACTAGTTTACTAGTTTGACCTATTTACATGTTTTAGGTTCAATAAGTCTATTATAAGTTCATTAACTTTTATTAATCTATTTTATACTTGTATTATCAGTATTTTTACTTTACATGTTGGGCCCAAATGGGTTAAGCCCAATAAGTAATTTTTATAAGTGTTTAACTTATTTAGTTAAATTATTAGTCCAAATATGCAAACTTAGCTCGTTAATGTACGTATGTCGTATAGTTCGGGTTTTATCGGTTTTTACTTTTATTAGGTACTTATATATCAGCAAATGACTTTCGAAAACTTTACATTAGACGGGTTTGATCGTCTAAGTTTTAATTGGCGAAAAACGTTAATTTTACGGTAATAGCCGAAAAATCGTAAAAATCATGTTTATAGTTTTTATAACTTATAAATCTTATTCAACTACCATTTTTATAAAGTGTACATTTATTTAACCTTATACATATTTATATAAATGAAATTTATAAGTTAGTGGATTTTAATTCACATTTTATACTATATTAGTTTGAGTGCTTATATAATACTATTAAACATTAATTCTTCAAAATCTGATTTTTAGTTTCATCTTCACTATTTTTATTATATCTTGAGTTCTATAAGGAGATTTAAGCTAATTTTTAGATGACATAAACTTCATATTATGTGCTACAAATAAGCTAGTTATAGCTACTGCTCAATCCATGTCTAAGTATCCTTAACAGTCCCTACAAAACAGACTATTCAGATTGGTATACTAATTTTGTTTTGATCATATCTCACTCATTTTGATGATTCCATTTCATGGCCAACTCTCACATGTGTATGACATCCCATACTTACTATAAATTGATTCCACC
The DNA here is from genome assembly GCA_025667525.1 of Glebionis coronaria. Classification (NCBI taxonomy): domain Eukaryota; kingdom Viridiplantae; phylum Streptophyta; class Magnoliopsida; order Asterales; family Asteraceae; genus Glebionis; species Glebionis coronaria. The sequence goes on from CM046876.1 coordinate 207,268,866, forward strand.
ATGCAATTTTATCAGTTTATAACTTGGTTACTTACTGTTTTTATACAGCCATCATATTTAGCAAGATTACATAAACAAAATAACAAGAGGATAGGAAGAAACAATATTTATCATTCATCATCATCATATACATCCTATGGTTTTCCATCTTTTTAACCATATTTATCAACACCAAATCCCCACATAATATTTTTAATCATCATTCATCATCATATACATATACATAAATAAAGAAAATACAAGATTACATAAACAAAATAACAAGAGGATAGGAAGAAACAATCTATATACCACCAAAGTGATGAAAAGGTTGAGATTTTGGATGAACAAGGCTTGGTTTTGGTAACCAATATTATGAAATATCAAGACCACCTTCAAGATTACCAAGGATATGAAGACACCTTCAACAAATCAGCCCTAAACTCCTTCTTGAAAATCAGCCCAAAGACCTCCATGAAAACTCCTTTTTATATGTTAAAATCACCTCCAATCTTCATCTTTTTGTGTAGTTATCAACATATGTTGATTATATCTTATGTTTATGGTCAAAAATTGATGATGATGGTGATATAATGGTGGGTTTGGACGTTCAAGGGGAGAGAGGAAGAGTTGAGAGAGTTTCTTGGTTTGCATGTGTGAGAAATGGTTTATGGTTAGCTTGTTTTGTGGTTAAGTGGTTTTCCATAGCACTAAGGACATGTGTCCTTAGTGTGTATGTAAACTTGACACCACACTTGGTGTGTTGTATAAGTCTTGTCCACCCATAGTGGGGGTGAGGCAAGTGTAAACTTGTCTCCCTCCACTAATTTACGGGTACTCCTCGATTCTAGTTTCCTCGATTTACGTGCCCTCGGGTCGTTTTACGAAAAAGTTTGTATAAATTATGAATCAACGGCACAAAACGAATCTAATAAAAATTGTCTCATCAAAAACGGAGTTCAAAAACGTAAATACGTAAACCTAGGGTTTTCGGTTTAGTCGTAAAGGACGTTAAATTATTCACGTAAGTCCTAATCTCTTATCGTAAATTAGTGAGTTTATGAACTAACTCAAATTTAAAATCCCAAAATAATATTCACTGATAAATTTATTTACTGAAATGTCGGACTGTCACCAAAAACGGTGTATGTAAACGTAAGCACGTAACGTAGAATCCTCCTATTTAGACGTAGTCGATGCTACTTCAAGACGTAAATCCAAATTTCTTCCCAGAAATAAGTGAGTTGATAATATAACATTAAAATAATGTTTTAAATAATACTTGAGAATAAAATATCAACCATAAATTGACGGATTGTCACAACATTTACCCCTAAACAGGATCTTTGTCCTCAAAGATCATCTTATCTTACTACTCGCTTCATATAGAGTTAAAGCCATGTGGGTGTTTCCTCCACATTCGGTCTTTTCTCACAAGTGTAATTCATTACAATACGCGAGTTTCATCAAACATAACTACGAGAATAAGACCAGGCTTAATGTTGACTTACTTTCTCTATCTATGATGTTCACGGGTTTTTTATGAATGCAACTTTTCGCCGATCTATACTTCATCAAGAAGTAATCAGATTTTCACTTGATAGACATTTCATCAAGTTAGATATACGAAACATAATTCACGCAGCCCTTGAAGTCATGGGGTAGATCCAGCTTATATGCCTTTCTAACCAATGTTTACATCATTTCAATGGTCCCATATAACGGGGACTTAATTCCCATGATCTTTCAGATCATCTATTCATTTTTTATTTTTTTCCATGGTGAAAATTTTTGGCATACTTCGCTACCCATCATGCACTTCAAGATCCACATTTCATATTCACATAACCTCCTGCCTACTACCGGCAGTCAATAATCAGATCCTAATTTTAACAACCATTTCACGTCTCGCGGGTCGGGTATTTTGTATGGTTAGGTTTGTCGTCATAGAAAACCTTAAACCTAAAAGACATGTCCAACTCACAGTGGGTGTATGTCGGGTGTCTTCGTCCCAACTCCTGCTTACAGATGCTCTAATATTTAGATCATTACAAGATCCGATCTCGATTCTATTACGATAATTATCAATGATAATCTCTACAAAGGAAAGTGATTATACGGTTTATTACCAAAGGTCAATCATTCAAGAATAAAACAGCGCTTCTAGCATTTTGTATCGTTACTTTACCTCGTCCCTTCGATTGGGATGGTAAACAGTACTCTCATCAAGGTTCGTTCCCAATGACTTCTGAGCAAATCTCTAGAAATTCGATGCGAAGCGAGGATCTTGATAGAGATGATCGATACAGGCACAGTATGTTTACACAACTCCTTTAAATACAACGAGTCAATTTCTTCATCGAGAATTTATCATTAACTGGAATGATATTGGTATATTTGGTCAGTTTGTGACGATGACCCAAATCGAATCAAATTCAGATGATGACCTTTACAATAGTTAGATGGTTACTAATGTATGAGGCGATGTCTGCCTTCATAATTTGCCATCAGTACAACTTCTTCAGATAAAGATACATTTAGTCAGAAATGTCATGAATATAATACTTATACTTACGAGATTCCAACATGACTACATCTCACAATCTCCATATTTAGGCAACCACAAGTGGCCTTTTATACATTTAACGCTATCGGCTTCTCAATTCTAATTGTTCACATTAGCCGCGAACCCCTTTTATTATCTATATTATCCTTTTTACAAACATCGTTTATTTTTATATTGTTCGGCAATTTATTTTGTATAGTCATTATTAAGAAACACATCCTAATTGGTTCTTTATCTTTTCTACATAATGCGTCAGTAATTACTTTCACCTTCCCTGATGATATAAATATCATGACCACAATTCACTCAGAATTTATTTCTTCATATTTTCTAAGTTTTAGTTTCGTCTCAACTATCATTTTTATCCGTTTTGCTCAATTCGACGTTTATAGCGTCGATAAATATTGCTAGTAATTAAATAATAAATATTTAATTTTATGAAATGTAAACGTTAAAAGTTTAAATTTCTTAGTTCGACCAATTATAATAAAATGTTCAAAACAAATTTGAATTTAATTAACACGATTTTTGCTGATTTATCGAAAATAATTAATAAGATTCGTAAATGTTTGAAAAATCTTTGGTTATACTTTGGTAAAAATTTTCTTAGTTGAAAAGCAAAAGTGTCGTTTCAAATTTCAAGTCATGGTTTAAATGGTTTCCTCAATCCCTCTTAGGTTGTCTTGAGGTATACACAAACATTTACCCCTAAACAGGAATTTAGTTAAATGTTCTGGGTATAAGGGAATAATCCCTCAAAAGTTCTTTTGATAAAACATTTGTCAAAACATTTTTGCATTTTTCTTTTTGGTATATCCCAAAGCCTTAATGGCTCTAATCTTTGAAGAGTCAATATATTCCATTATCTATTAATCACACGGTCGATTAATATAAAGGATTAAGTCTTAAATCACATGTTAATTATTCAAGGTACAAGTTTTCATTGTTCGGCCAATTCAGGGCAATCTATAAATAATTATTAACTCCTTCTTATTCTTAGAACAAACAAATGGTCCTTAATTATCACAAGCATGAATTTATCAAATTACATCCTACACACGTGATTCACCAAATTTATGGATGCTACATGTGAATTGGTCAATCCAAACAACATAACATGAAACTCATAATGTTCATTACAAGTTATGGATTTAGTGATTGGAATAGATAATCTTCTTCGCGGACGCGAAGTTGATGATAACCATGTCGTGGATCAAATTTTGAATATACGCTAGAACCTTGTAAATGATCGAACAAATCTATCATCTTGGGTAGTGGATATCGATTTCGATCGTCAATTGACTTAGTTCACGGTAATCAGTAAACATAAGGAATGATAACACCATAGCTCTTCATGATGACGAGCTCGGTAGAATAAAATCTTTCTCCGACAACTCTCTCAGTTGTATGGTAATTCCTTTAATTCTGATGGTGCTGTCGTACAATGCACATACCACAGGTGCAGCACTGGGAATATAATCAATACCAAATTCAACTTGCCTTAATGGAGAAAGTCTAGGTAATTCACCAACAAATACCTTCTAAAGTTTCAAATAACGAAAACATCTTTTAATACATTCACTTTTAAGTTCTTTCTAGATTACAAGGTCTATGACTAGTTCACAACCATTCACGGTATAATTTCAAGTCTAAATGCAGGATATGGTCATCCATCGAGAATTATTTAGATCACTTTTGATAATCAACATCTTATCTTTTAGGGGAATTCTACTCGAGTTCCCATCAATTAAGACAATTTCGTCATGTCATAATCAATCAATCCATTCTACTTGCACTATTAACTTTCCATTTTCATTACCGTTGATAAGATGTGAACTTCTCAAAAGACTAATAATAACTCATAATCCTTCACAAATTCAAGGATATATGGAGACACAACTAACCTTAAAAGAGTAAGGTCAACGCATAATCTACGAGAGAGAATTTCAAATCAGATACAGACAAAAACATTAACGAATATGAATATATCCCATGTTTTCAAGAATTGAGTACGCATTCGAAAGCTCCTCGGATCGTTACCCAGGTCATTCAAATGAAATCAAAACAAAAGAAATGATAGGAACGTCGATACATCCAGTCGGGTATCAACACTCGGTAATCAGATTCTTTTCCTAAGAATCACACCACGGGATAATTGGACAAGAAGGGAATATAAATTGTCAAATAAGACAAATTCCATAGATGAGTAAATTCAATTCAGAAGAATAAATAGTACGGGCACATATGTAGGTGTCCCTATCAATATCTCCCTATTTTTCACTTCTTGCAGATCTCACAAAATTTCAATCCTTCACAATTTCAAGGAATATGTAATGTTTATTAACAGTTTTATGGTAACTACTAATCAGCCTTGCATGGTCCATTCCAAATTGTATGTAGGCGCGCAACTATATACAATTTCAAGATTAACGATGCAATACTTAGTTCGTCAAAATTTTATCATCATGTTTATAATAAAAACATTTTCATGCTTAATTCTTAAATAATAATCAAAAATAAATTTACAAAGATTTTCTTTGTTATGAAAACAATTAAGTTTTCCAAGGTGTTTTATAAACAACTTCATTTCGATAACGATTATTTATAGATCTTACTTTGAATAATCCTTATAGTGATGAAAATTCAATTTTTCTCAAGGGATACTGTTTTATCTTATAAAAAAATTAGTGATCTGCAAAAGAGTGATGAAGAGTTGTTCACCAAGAACTAACTACATTATAATAGGAAATGAGATTAGCCAAATAATCATGAGGTTCATGACCTTGATGGCACTCAAAAAGAATAATTCACAACGTGACTCAAATCGAGATGAGTACTTGTTCAATGGTTGCATCACTAATGCGAACATTAGGATGAAGCAATAGAAGATAAATAACATCGATATATGTAGGATTTAGCAATCAATGGTAGTCTTTTCATTAATCACAAACAAGTCAAAATTGTACCGTAACACATTATGTGTCACTATGCCATATAATTCCAAGAACTCATCCTACCAACTGATGTCTCAGTTTAGTTAGGGATTTTTAAAAGATACCACAATGAATACTAATCTACTAGAGTCATGGGGGTTCCACCCGTCCCGGAAGATCCATCGGTCCCAATTCAGAAGAAGATCTCTTCAATTTATTTCTTGGACACTAGGCATCCTCGTTAGTGGACAATGGCCTAGGAACAACACTTAACACGAACTAACAATCAATTAAAACCTTATAATTCAATCACAGGACCTAACGAATTCCTCTTAACAATCTCATATTCCATACGGGTTAAATTTTACTTAATTCAAGTTTTCAATCAACTTATACTCAATGCGACATCCAACCTCATTCTTCAACACTTTCAACCTTATTCTTAAACCTTAAAAGGGCAATAAAAGCTCGATATGAACAACACTTAATTTCCAGTCATATAGCTCTTACAACAATGGTTATCAAATGAGTCACTAGTATAAACTGACTCACACATTAAATTAGACTTCACGGAAAGGTACTAGTGGCATGAGGCTTTTGGGTAATGGTTCCAATGACAGCCTCAAGTGCAACATTCACCCTTTCGATTTCAATTTAAGAATTGGATGACAACGAATCAGATGACACCTTTCCAGGTGGTAACGTTTTGTCAAACTCCACTCTATAAGGAAAGATCGTCATGACATCGATATCAGTTTTAATATTGCCAATTCTTTTTCAATATCACAATCAACTAATATCTACATTTCTACGAGTATCAACCATTTGTTGCGATCATAAATATCCACAACTTGGTTTAGATCTGGAATAGCTAGATTTCCTACTGGAATAGCTTAGATTTATTTACTAGGGGATTTAGGGTTCCTTGTGACAATCTACATCGTATAAATACCTCCTATAAATATTAAAATAATCATCAAACAATCATGTAATAAAATTACATCATATATATATATATATAATCCAAGTTATATATATTAAAATAACACTTCTCAGTCTGGCCTTGTCGGTAACTCGGGAATACTTCGGCACCGTTATAGTCAAAAGATTTTTAGACATTTTTAGAAATATGTTTATAGTTAAAAGATTTTGAAATGTTTTATTCAAAACCTTAGTTTTAAAAATCTTTCGTTCTCTATAACGAGAGCTCTGATACCAAACTGTAACACCCCCAAATTTGCACAATTCAATACAGCGGAAGACTCGTTGGTGTTACGGGATAGCACATAACTCACATCATAGACAACGCTTAAAAATCGCGTTGTTTAATAATAAAGCATTTCCATTCATAAATATCAAATTTACATAGGTCCCAAGTCATAGTCATTTCATATAATTTTACAAAAATATTTGAATGGAAATTGTTATTTAAGTGCGGGCCATGAATTCTTGTTGTCTTCCCGAGAATTACCTTCAAGTGCCTGAGATAAAACATGTTAAAAGAAAAGGTCAGCGAAAACGCCGAGTAAATTCATAGAGTTTTAATTAAATCAATCAATATAACATCGGTATAAAATTATTACCGAAAATCATTTTGTACAAATCTTTGTAATAGGCCATAAAATAGCCAAAGTCATTTTATAAAAATCCTTATCAAAATCATAATATAGGCTTTCGCCTTCAAAATCATTATACGAACCAATGTCTTAAAAATGTCATACAATACGTTTTATAACGTTGTATAGAGTTAAATAAAAACCGTTATATGAATATGGTTATATAAAACCAAAACACGAACATAATATCAATAATAAGACCCTGTATTGCTAGTCACGCAATATATCGTAATTCAATGCATAAAGCAGTATTTTCGTTATTGTTGGATTATTATAAGCCGCATGACATTGTTACCTTACTACAACAAACAACGGGTAGCTAGCCCAAAACTCAATTTGCACATCTAAATTAGCGTGTCGTCACAATAATCATGCTTGTGTAAATCTTCTCATACATAAATTCGCTTACCAATCAATGTGGCACGTCAGGGATCAACCGTCAAGGCGCGAACTAGGGTGATCCTCCCCAAATAGTACTATTATATGCATAAGCGTCTACCAAATCCCGGTAGTTCACAATTCATGATAATGGGACTTTTAGTGACATAACCTAACTTTAATAATCCATTTCATTTCATCTATCGGGTCATTTAATCATTCATAGGGTCATACAATCATTCGGGTCCAAATCAATAAACAGACAATCGGGACAACTAGTGTCCTATTTTATAAAAACTAACATGTTATCTCCCTCGCGGGTTTATAAAACATTTCATAAAAACAGTTAAAAGAGTGTGAGGCTATGAACTCACGTTGATGTGGGAAAGCGTGTTATTAGCAATTCGGATGTACGGTACGTGCTTCAATCACAAAAACCTATATAAATAATAATCGGTCATAGACTTTTGTCCAATGACTTTATCAAAATAACAAATATACATATGATGATTTTGTACATATGATGATGATCAAATGGGTTTATACATTCTTATTTACTCATTTTAGTGTTTATGTATTGGTAACCTTTCACTAGTTTACTAGTTTTACCTATTTACATGTTTTAGGTTCAATAAGCCTATTATAAGTTCATTAACTTGTATTAATCCATTTTATACTTGTATTATCAGTATTTTTACTTTACATGTTGGGCCCAAATGGGTTAATCCCAATAAGTAATTTTTATAAGTGTTTAACTTATTTAGTTAAATTATTAGTCCAAATATGCTAACTTAGCTCGTTAATGTCCGTATGTCATATAGTTCGGGTTTTATCGGTTTTTACTTGTATTAGGTACTTATATATCAGAATATGACTTTTGAAAACTTTACATTTGACGGGTTTGATCGTCTATGTTTTAATTGGCGAAAAACGTTAATTTTACGGTAATAGTCGAAAAAGTCGCAAAAAGTCGCAAAAATCATGTTTATAGTTTTTATAACTTATAAATCTTATTCAACTACCATTTTTATAAACTGTCCATTTATTTAACCTTATACATATTTATATAAATGAAATTTATAAGTTAGTGTATTTTAATTCACATTTTATACTATATTAGTTTGAGTGCTTATATAATACTATTAGACATTAATTCTTCAAAATCTGATTTTTAGTTTCATCTTCACCATTTTTATCATATCTTGAGTTCTATAAGGAGATAGAAGCTTATTTTTAGATGACATAAACTTCATATTATGTGCTACAAATAAGTTAGTTATAGGTAATGCTCAATCCGTGTTTAAGTATCCTTAACAGTCCCTACAAAACAGACTATTCAGATTGGTATACTAATTTTGTTTTGATCATATCTCACTCATTTTGATGATTCCATTGCATGGCCAACTCTCACATGTGTATGACATCTAATACTTACTTTAAATTGATGCCACCATGCAATTTTATCAGTCTATAACTTGGTTACTTACTGTTTTTATACAGCGATCATATTTAGCAAGATTTTGACCTTGTTACCTATGGTTTTCCATCTTTTTAACCATATTTATCAACACCAAATCCCCACATAATATTTTTAATCATCATTCATCATCATATACATATACATAAATAAATAAAATACAAGATTACATAATCAAAATAACAAGAGGATAGGAAGAAACAATCTCTATACCACCAAAGTGATGAAAAGGTTGAGATTTTAGATGAACAAGGCTTGGTTTTGGTAACCAACCTTATGAAATATCAAGACCACCTTCAAGATTACCAAGGATATGAAGACACCTTCAACAAATCAGCCCTAAACTCCTTCTTGAAAATCAGCCCAAAGACCTCCATGAAAACTCCTTTTTATATGTTAAAATCACCTCCAATCTTCATCTTTTTGTGTAGTTATCAACATATGTTGATTATATCTTTTGTTTATGGTCAAAATTTGATTATGATGGTGATATAATGGTGGTGTTGGACGTTCAAGGGGAGAGAGGAAGAGTTGAGAGAGTTTCTTGGTTTGCATGTGTGAGAAATGGTTTATGGTTAGCTTGTTTTGTGGTTAAGTGGTTTTGCATAGCACTAAGGACATGTGTCCTTAGTGTGTATGTCAACTTGACACCAAACTTGGTGTGTTGTCTAAGTCTTGTCCACCCATAGTAGGGGTGAGGCAAGTGTAAACTTGTCTCATCTCCACTAATTTACGGGTACTCCTTGATTCTAGTTTCCTCGATTTACGTGCCCTCGGGTCGTTACGAAATTTTTTTTATAAATTATGAATCAACGACACAAAAAGAATCTAATAAAAATTGTCTCATCAAAAACGGAGTTCAAAAACGTAAATACGTAAACCTAGGGTTTCCGGTTTAGTCGTAAAGGACGTTAAATTATTCACGTAAGTCCTAATCTCTTCTCGTAAATTAGTGAGTTTATGAACTAACTCAAATTTAAAATCCCAAAATAATATTCACGGATAAATTTATTTCCTGAAATGTCGGACTGTCACCAAAAACGGTGTATGTAAACGTAAGCACGTAACGTAGAATCCTCTTGTTTAGACGTAGTCGATGCTACTTCAAGACGTAAATCCAAATTTCTTCCCAGAAATAAGTGAGTTCATAATATAACATTAAAATAATGTTATTAAATAATACTTGAGAATAAAATATCAACCATAAATTGACGGATTGTCACAACATTTACCCCTAAACATGATCTTTGTCCTCAAAGATCATCTTATCTTACTACTCGCTTTTTATAGAGTTAAAGCCATGTGGGTATTTCCTCCACATTCGGTCTTTTCTCACAAGTGTAATTCATTACAATACGCGAGTTTCATCAAACATAACTACGGGAATAAGATCAGGCTTAATGTTGACTTACTTTCTCTATCCATGATGTTCACGGGTTTTTATGAATGCAACTTTTCGCCAATCTATACTTCATCAAGAAGTAATCAGATTTTCACTTGATAGACATTTCATCAAGTTAGATATACGAAACATAATTCACGCAGCCCTAGAAGTCATGGGGTAGATCCAGCTTATATGCCTTTCTAACCAATTTTTACATCATTTCAATGGTCCCATATAACGGGGACTTAATTCCCATGATCTTTCAGATCATCTATTCATTTTTTATTTTTTTTCCATGGTGAAAATTTTTTGCATACTTCGCTACCCATCATGCACTTCAAGATCTACATTTCATATTCACATAACTTCCTGCCTACTACCGGCAGTCAATAATCAGATCCTAATTTTAACAACCATTTCACGTCTCGTGGGTCGGGTATTTTGTAAGGTTAGGTTTGTCGTCATAGAAAACCTTAAACCTAAAAGACATGTCCAACTCACAGTGGGTGTATGTCGGGTGTCTTCGTCCCAACTCCTGCTTACAGATGCTCTAATATTTAGATCATTACAAGATCCGATCTCGATCCTAACACGATAATTATCAATTTTAATCTCTACAAAGGAATGTGATTATACGGTTTATTACCAAAGGTCAATCATTCAAGCATAAAACAGCGCTTCTAGCATTTTGTATCGTTACTTTACCTCGTCCCTTCGATTGGGATGGTAAACAGTACTCTCATCAAGGTTTGTTCCCAATGACTTCTTAGCAAATCTCTAGAAATTCGTTGCGAACCGAGGATCTTGATAGAGATGATCGATATAGGCACACTATGTGGTGCCTTGCATCTTTCACTAGGAGTTGATCCCTCCTACCCAGACTATTTAATTAGAGGCAACCCCTCTAATTGCATGACGAGGTCTCCCCTCAAATTATTCATGCACGGTGGAACCTCATGACCTATATAGGCTATTTAGCTAATTAAACCAGATTTTAATAGAAACATAAGTCTTTTCAAACTATAAAACCCGTTTTATGAACATGAATCCAGATTACTTAGAACTTAGATTATTCCGCTGCTATTAGTCTTATATGCTTTTGCTATTCCATGTCATACTTGTATATCCATGCACTGAGCGTTATGCTCAGCCGTTTTCGTTTCATGTTCCCAAACGGCAGGTACTCAAGGGCGCTCATCGACTTTAAGCGTACGTGCATATGGATTGGAAGTTATCTTGTCTTCTCTACTTTATGCATTACATCATACATTTTGCTATTTATTTCTATGGACATTGTTTAGTCCTTTTCCTTTACAGTACTTATGTTTGTGTGTGATGAGCTTATACTTGAAGTACCGATGTTTGTTTCCAGTATTTACTTCATGGTCATTTAATGTTTTAAGACATTTACCTTGTATGCTTTGATGACACGTCATAATCACGCTAATAAGTGTGAAAACACTTATCCTTTTGCCACTAAAATCAAGGAAGAAGAGAAAACATGGGATTTCACGGTCAAATGTTCAAAAGAAGAGAAAACACGGGATTTCACGGTCAAATGTTGAAGAAAAGTCCAAAAAGAGACGAAGACTAAGTCAAAAGATCAAAAGTGTGCCGAAGTTCACGAAAACCGATGAAACCGACACGAGTCTAAAGAAAAAGATTGACAAAGCCGAAATCGAGCTCGTTATTAGCAGATTTAATATGTATTGAGTTAATCGGGCTTGGGGGACCCACATTTGGGTTAATGGGCTTAAAAGCCCATTTGGAAGCTTATGTTGCTTTTTTGATGAACAATAGCCCAATATGGCCCATTTGATTAGTAAAAGAGACGGATGAACTTCTTAAATTGATCCAAGCCCATTTCTAATGCAAACGAATGGAAATGTTTGCTAAAAGAATGGGACGGTTGTAACTTGCTGGTGAAAATACTCGGTCAAACCCTTACCCTACACCCTCACCTCACTTTGTCAACACACATACCAATCACTCACCTCACAAACAATACACACACACGTGTCGACATTCACCCCACACCATTCTCTTATCCTGTACCCTCATCGCACCCCATAATACCTCACACGTACCACCCCCTAAATTGAACAGTCAAATCCAACAACAAATCACTCCCTCACCACACGTGTATCCCATTATCCCCAGTCACAATTTTAATAAAACAAATTTTTTTTCTACCCTTTCTCCCATTATTTCGATATCACCAAAGCAAAAACACCCAACCATTTCTCTCCCACCAAACTCGCAGCCTTCCACAAACCCTAATTTTTACATCATAAAAATTACCACGAAATTTTGGGGCTTTTTACATAGATGATTAATTCACACCAAAACAATTAAATCCCCCATTTTTTCGCACATCCACCCTGTGGTCCTCAATCCATCCGATGTGGCAATCCTTGTGATGAAAGAGAAATTAAGAAGATCCAACGGTTCATATTTTGGCTTTCTTTTCAAGCTAGATCAAACGGTTGAGAAATAAGACCCCAAGCTCTTGTTCATCTATAAGAACCCCTGAAGAAATCAGATAGAGGAGTCCATCTTTTTCTTTAATTTTATTTACTGTTTTTTAAAATTAGGAGTAGAGTAAATTAGTTTTAATTTTATTTTTGCAAAGTAGATTAGGATTTAATGTATTTTCTTTAAATTCCAGTTAATGTAATTTTTGATTATTAATTAATGAAAAGTTTAATTTTCAGTATTTTTAGTGTTCATCTCAATTTAAATTTCTGCAAGGTTTGATATTAATCTTTAATTTTGTTTTGATACTGTTCGTCCTTTTATTATTATTATTATAATTAAAAAAAAATTAAATAAAGAAGAAAGTGGAAATAAACTTCCCACTGGAAGTTTATTAAACTGGTTCGATGGTTGTTCTTGTTCGAGATTGATGTTGATGATTAGCCGTGTTCTTTGGTGATTCGGGTTGATGACTAATGATGGTGTTTGTTTCGGTTCATTAAGGAGGCACAGCGCCATCCTTCGTCGCAACGGATTCAACACAAGGTTCATGTTCTTCATTTAATTTTCTATGTTTTAGATTAATTTGTTTAAAATGCTTTATGTTTTGATCTATGCTTACTGTTCTAATTTGGATGTTTAAATTTAGAGGAATCTTTTTTTTAAGTTTCAGTAATGTTTGAATCTGCCTTATTATATTATCTGCTTACTTTGATATGTGTTTGCGTTTTTGCTTGTTGAATATTTTACTGTAGAACCGATTAGTTTGTTTCAGTTGGATTCTGGTTTAATTAGTTTTTGCTTATTGGGATTATTTAGCGTATTGTTTAGTTTAGACCTGTTTTCTTGCTTTCTGTTTGGAATTGCTTATTTTCTGATTTTAGCTTATATGCTTATTTGGTTTGCTTACTAAATTTTCTACTGTTTCGTTTATCATTTTGCTTATTTATTTGATGATAGGTCTTCATTCGCTTATTTAGTTTTTATTAAGTTTAATTTTGATTTGCTTATTTTTAGTTTGTATGCTTATTTTCTTGTTTAGACTTACTTTCTTATTTGATATAGCTTGCATGAACATACAGATTCAATTGATCTCTATGTTACATTTTCCAAAAAGTCATAAACAAAAATATAAGCAAAAATCTGTCTGTCAGGGGACTCGAACCCCTGACCTTTCGTTCAATAGACCAACACCCTCACCATCTGTTCTAGTACTTGTTTTGTGTCTATATTCGCAACATTTAATTAATATACAAAATTTTAATATTGGCAGTTTTAATTAATATAGTCTTAATACAATTTTAGTTTAATTAATTTTTTATATAAAAGTTTTATTTAAAGTTTTATTTTATTCTGTTTTTATAAAAAAAAATATAAAAAGATAAAAAATATTTTTATTTTCATTATTTTTATGTTTTTAAATTAGTTTTGTGTAAAAATAGATTTTATTTAAAGTTGTTAGTTTTCAAATTTAGTTTTAAAATTAGTTTTATTAAGTTTTCATTTAATTTTAAAGTTTTATTAAAAGTTAAATTTTGTTTTCAAAATTAGTTTATATAGTTAATTTAGTTGTCATTTAAATTAGATTTATTTAAATTAGTTTTAATTTTTAAGTTAGATTAAATAAGTTTTAAATAGCTTTTATTTAAAAAAAAAAAAAATTAATTTAAAATACAAAAATATTATTTACCAAAAACAAATTAAGTCGAAACGTTAAGTTAGAAATAAATTCGAGTGAGTCGAGGAAAACGAACTTAATTAATTGGACTAAAAATCCTAGTTTCAAAATGGCGCCGCTGCCGCTTCGCTCGTACGATTGACGATTTTTCGTGAAGACGTTTGGATTTTGGGATCCGTTCTTTTTGAACGTTAACTTTCTTGCACAAAAAATCAAAAATACAAAAAAAAAAAATCAAAAACTTAAAAATACAAAAAAAAATTAAAAAAACACAAAAGCAATTTCTTTTCTAAGAATTGCAACCAAAAAAATTAAATAAAAATCAAAAGTAATACTTTTTCCTAAAGGTATTACACAAAAAATATTACGTATTAGTGTTAATTTTTAGTTCGATTTCTTTCGATTTTTCTTGTATATATATATTTTTCTAAAAAATACTAAAATATTCTTCTTTATCCTCTATTGTGTTTAATTCTTTTTCTCAACCCCTCTTATTTATAATTCTTCATGGATTTGTCTTGCGTTCGGTGTGGGAGACCATGGCTTGGTTTTCCAATATGTCCATGGTGTACTTGTGCGAAGTGTGGTTCCGATATCGACAATACACAATTTGGATTTTGTCCATTGTGCAATTCTAGAAATTCGTACTTCTCCTCTTACACAAACTTCTCCCCTCCTCCCGTCTATGACAATCCCTATCCTCAATATGCACCGGGTTTTTCTCAATACCCGTGTTGCAATCATTGTGGGGGCCCTCACGATACTTCTTATTGTCAACCGATGAATTATGAGCCACAACCGTGCTACATTTCAGGTTTTCAAAATTTTGAACCCCCACAAAACTCCGTCGTTAATCAACCTTCTTTTAAGGAACAAAGCATTAATTTGGATGAAATTCTAGAAAGCTTAAAACAACTCGAAATTAGCTTGCATGACGAAAGACAACAAGAGCATGTATCTACTCTTAGTGTTTCTACTCCTCCTCTTGTGCGTTCTTACTATTATGATGATGATGACGATGAGAATACTATTTCTTGGAATGATCTTTGTGCTCAATGTCCTAGTACAATTGTAATTCCTTCTCTCAATATCCCGAATGCATCTAAGTATTTTGATACATCGAGTGAGATTAGTGATTTTGGGCTCGACAAATTCTTTGCTGATGTTTTTGATGTGCCGAATTTTGCTGAGCTTACGGACACGGTCGTTCCGCTAGTCCATAATCAGATACTCACAAATCCAAATGAGAAAATTGATTCTTCCAATAAGAGTTCTATATGTGGTGAGTATGATGATTTCGTCTTCGAGCCCGAGATTAAGGAAATTATCGACCGAGAGCTAGCTCTTTTACCTCCACTTCCACCTACAAGTGAGGTCGATTTTTCCAATATCGAGGCCGAACTTGATGAGTTGGAACGTCTTATTTTTAATAATGACGAACCAACTCACATGACCACGCATCCAATTCTCGAGGAGTTTCCTAATAAACACTCCTCTAATGAGAATTACGTTTACCACATTCGTGAGGATTTAACTTATCAACAAATCCCACAAATGAATGATGGTTTCGTACTTGATCATGATCTCTTCGAGAGATTTTCTAAAATCCTCAATGAAGGGAACGACAAACCTTTGTTTGACGAGCCTATCTATGATGAAGAAATCGAAGAGATTCTCGTTCATGAGGATGAATGCTTTGACCCGGGAGGTGACATTGACCATTCTTTGATTGATACCTTTACGGCTTTGCCGAATAGTGACCATCGTATGTCTTTGGGGGATGACAATTTGTCTCCTTTACCCATTCCACCTCCCGTGGATCACGACCTCACATACTTTTTGTATGTTGAGAGGACCTTTTTACCTTCTATGACTTATTCTCCTGCCTCTCATTTATTATGTTCATCCGGGACCGAGGACAAGATCTTTGATCCCGGTATCACATTCGAGGCTTCCCCATGGACCATTTAATTCGGGGTCGAGTGAGGCTCGTGACTCGGTTAACAAAAACAAGCTCTTCTCGGGAGGCAACCCGATGATCTATTTATCTTATCTATTTTCCACAGTAAGTGTAGGGGGAGCCGTGTAGGTTGTTTGTTTTGTGTGTTGAGATTATGCAGGGACATGTGCTTTGATGATCCACTTTTTGTACTTTTGACGAGACCCGTGTTCCCGTGTTTCCCGTGTACCCGGTTCCTTCGATAAGTTTTTGCTATTGTGATTCAATCTTGTATATAAATAAAACGAATAAATGTAATCACTTTAGTTGTCCTTTCCTTAGCTCGATTTTAAACAACGTACTCAATGTCCTAAGTGTAGGGGAGTTTATTCTCCCACATGCTTAAACATTGGGGACAATGTTTATATTAAGTGTAGGGGGGATTTCTATCGAAATTTTAGTGGCCTTTTCCATGAATTTGACCCCATTTTAACCGGAAAATTTAAAAAAAAAAATTCAACGTTTTTCAAATTTTTGATCTATTTTGGCCTTATAGAATTTTTGTTTTATTTTCTTTTCTTTGCATCATATTTATATTTTCAAGAATAAAATAAATAAAATGGTTTTTACAAGTTTAGATATCTTTGATATATTAGGCCCGTCGTGAATATTTTGACTCAACCCAAGTTTACTTATCCAAGTTTACTCTAGCTAGTATCCTTAACCATATGGACCTTAATTGGTTTATTAGGCTAAGCATCCACGAGTCTCATTCCTTGAGATTTTAAATTGTGGAGAACGAGAGATGATAGAGTTGATTATAAGTTTGGTATTGTTTCATTAACTTATGTGAGTTAGTTATGAGCTTTTTCTCCCATCGCTTGTCAATAAATATATTTGTAATAAATGAGGTTGTACGATTTAGAAGGTTACTTAGCTTCTAGCACAAGATCGTTTAAAAGTTGCTCGGGATTAATTAGAGTTCATAGCCAAGGCATAACTTATTGAAGCGGGACACGAAGATTGGCTTATCCAAAAAGGCCCTAACAAGGCATGAGGATACCCGAGTCCAAAAAGGCCTTAACAAGGCATGATGATTCACTTTTTTTGCTAAATATCCTAAGATGATGAGAAGATCATTAATCCAAATCAATATAAAGGATCAAGACACACGACGAGAAGCAATTACTCCCCTAAAGATCATGGAGAAGTCTATCCAAAAAGACCCTAACAAGGTATGAGGATAAATAGATCCAAGTCCGAAAAGGAGGCGAATCGTTGTATATCAAAATCCTAAATAAAGAAGAGGATAAATGAAGAAGTCGTGGTCAACGTTGAAGCATCTTTCACTCCTTAAGGATGTATACCAAAATGAAGAGAAGACCATAATTTCAAGATCGTCTCTCAAGATTTGAAGTTTGAAGTACAAGCCAAATATCGGTCCGAGAAAGGTCTCAAATCGTGAAACAAGTTTTGCCAAGATATGAACTTTATGAGGTTTCGAAAAGCAGTTTTAAAAGATTTTGTCCTTTAGCTAACTATTGATTAAATCGTCCCACTTTATTGTCGGCCTTAATTATCGAAATAATTCAAAAATGCATCCTCGTGATCATTCAAGACAAAAATAAAATACAAGAGTTACACCATAGGAATAAGGGAGTCTAAGTGCTTAACTAAACCACATGAGCAAGTGTTAGTAGTGCTAACTTGTAATAACAATGATCTCGTTTTTATGCTTGGTATGGGGAACGTGAAACTTGAGGGTGATTTATATTCATGACACCAAAGCCCTAATTCAAGTCTTAGATTTCTTTACAAGTTTTTTCCATCGAATAATTTCCAAGTTAAATAAAAGTGTTATAACTTTTGTCTCCTTTTTAATTTTTATCTTTTCATTGTAGTAGTATTAATAAAGGCCGAGATGGGTTAATTATGAGAAAAATGTAACTTTATGCTTTGAAATAAAGCATTGCATGGGGTCATTGCAATGGTCAAGTGTAGGGGATTTAATAAGTGTGAAAACACTTATCCTTTTGCCACTAAAATCAAGGAAAAACAAGACCAAATCATGTGTTTAAAATCTTAAAAGTCGGAATTACGCGTGGTTTTGTGTTTAAATAGGTACAAATGATCAAAAGAAGAGAAAACACGAGATTTCACGGTCAAATGTTGAAGAAAAGTCCAAAAAGAGACGAAGACTAAGTCAAAAGATCAAAAGTGTGCCGAAGTTCACGAAAACTGATGAAACCGACACGAGTCTAAAGAAAAAGATTGACAAAGCCGAAATCGAGCTCGTTATTAGCAGATTTAATATGTATTGAGTTAATCGGGCTTGGGGGACCCACATTTGGGTTAATGGGCTTAAAAGCCCATTTGGAAGCTTATGTTGCTTGTTTGATGAACAATAGCCCAATATGGCCCATTTGATTAGTAAAAGAGACGGATGAACTTCTTAAATTGGGCCAAGCCCATTTCTAATTCAAACGAATGGAAATGTTTGCTAAAATAATGGGACGGTTGTAACTTGCTGGTCAAAATACTCGGTCAAACCCTTACCCTACACCCTCACCTCACTTTGTCAACACACATACCAATCACTCACCTCACAAACAATACACACACACGTGTCGACATTCACCCCACACCATTCTCTTATCCTGTACCCTCATCGCACCCCATAATACCTCACACGTACCACCCCCTAAATTGACCAGTCAAATCCAACAACAAATCACTCCCTCACCACACGTGTATCCCATTATCCCCACTTACAATTTTAATAAAACAGATTTTTTTTCTACCCTTTCTCCCATTATTTCGATATCACCAAAGCAAAAACACTCAACCATTTCTCTCCCACCAAACTCGCAGCCTTCCACAAACCCTAATTTTTACATCATAAAATTACCATGAAATTTTGGGGCTTTTTACATAGATGATTAATTCACACCAAAACAATTAAATCCCCCATTTTTTTTCGCACATCCACCCTGTGGTCCTCAATCCATCCGATGTGGCAATCCTTGTGATGAAAGAGAAATTAAGAAGATCCAACGGTTCATATTTTGGCTTTCTTTTCAAGCTAGATCAAACGGTTGAGAAAGAAGACCCCAAGCTCTTGTTCATCTATAAGAACCCTTGAAGAAATTAGATAGAGGAGTCCATCTTTTTCTTTAATTTTATTTACTGTTTTTTTTTAAATTAGGAGTAGAGTAAATTAGTTTTAATTTTATTTTTGCAAAGTAGATTAGGATTTAATGTATTTTCTTTAAATTCCAGTTAATGTAATTTTTAATTATAATTAATGAAAAGTTTAATTTTCAGTATTTTTAGTGTTCATCTCAATTTAAATTTCTGCAAGGTTTGATATTAATCTTTAATTTGGTTTTGATACTGTTCGTCCTTTTATTATTATTATTATAATTAAAAATTAAAAAAAATAAATAAATAAATAAATAAAGAAGAAAGTGGAAATAAACTTCCCACTGGAAGTTTATTAAACTGGTTCGATGGTTGTTCTTGTTCGAGATTGATGTTGATGATTAGCCGTGTTCTTTGGTGATTCGGGTTGATGACTAATGATGGTGTTTGTTTCGGTTCATTAAGGAGGCACAGCGCCATCCTTCGTCGCAACGGATTCAACACAAGGTTCATGTTCTTCATTTAATTTTCTATGTTTTAGATTAATTTGTTTAAAATGCTTTATGTGTTGATCTATGCTTACTGTTCTAATTTGGATGTTTAAATTTAGAGGAATCTTTTTTTTAAGTTTCATTAATGTTTGAATCTGCCTTATTATATTATCTGCTTACTTTGATATGTGTTTGCGTTTTTGCTTGTTGAATATTTTACTGTAGAACCGATTAGTTTGTTTCAGTTGGATTCTGGTTTAATTAGTTTTTGCTTATTGGGATTATTTAGCGTATTGTTTAGTTTAGACCTGTTTTCTTGCTTCCTGTTTGGAATTGCTTATTTTCTGATTTTAGCTTATATGCTTATTTGGTTTGCTTACTAAATTGTCTACTGTTTCGTTTATCATTTTGCTTATTTATTTGATCATAGGTCTTCATTCGCTTATTTAGTTTTTATTAAGTTTAATTTTGATTTGCTTATTTTTAGTTTGTATGCTTATTTTATTGTTTAGACTTACTTTCTTATTTGATATAGCTTGCATGAACATACAAATTCAATTGATCTGTATGTTACATTTTCCAAAAAGTCATAAACAAAAATATAAGCAAAAATCTGTCTGTCAGGGGACTCGAACCCTTGACCTTTCGTTCAATAGACCAACACCCTCACCATCTGTTCTAGTACTTGTTTTGTGTCTATATTCGCAACATTTAATTAATATACAAAATTTTAATATTGGCAGTTTTAATTAATATAGTCTTAATACAATTTTAGTTTAATTAATTTTTTATATAAAAGTTTTATTTAAAGTTTTATTTTATTCTGTTTTTATAAAAAAAAATATAAAAAGATAAAAAATATTTTTATTTTCATTATTTTTATGTTTTTAAATTAGTTTTGTGTAAAAATATATTTTATTTAAAGTTGTTAGTTTTCAAATTTAGTTTTAAAATTAGTTTTATTAAGTTTTAATTTAATTTTAAAGTTTTATTAAAAGTTAAATTTTGTTTTCAAAATTAGTTTATATAGTTAATTTAGTTGTCATTTAAATTAGATTTATTTAAATTAGTTTTAATTTTTAAGTTAGATTAAATAGGTTTTAAATAGCTTTTATTTTAAATAGTTTTAAATTAATTTAAAATACAAAAATATTATTTACCAAAAACAAATTAAGTCGAAACGTTAAGTTAGAAATCAATTCGAGTGAGTCGAGGAAAACGAACTTAATTAATTGGACTAAAAATCCTAGTTTCACACGCGTGACATTCCATTTACCAAAATGGGGTGTTACATAATTTATCAAGTTCTGGAAATGAAATATTCAATCCCATCTTAACTGTCCTTGGAACCACAAATGCTTTCTTCATTTTCATCTTTTCCTCCATTTCCTCTTTCCTTTCCTTGGAGAGTAGCCCAAAATTCCTATCTCTACACAAGAAATCCAAATTGGATAAGCCAAATGCTCCAAATGGTCAAAAGTGAGCTTTTTGAGCTTTGTGTAGGTCCAACCAGTCTGGTGACACCTTAACATCATGTAATACAATTCTCTCCTTGTTGTCTTGTTTTAGTGAAGAAAGTTGCAAGCTCTATTCTTCTCAAACACATTAATATCACTCTGCAGTCTCAAAAACCCTTCTAAACACCAAATTTTCTCTGACAAAGAAATATCAGGATCATTCAAGACTTGCTCTTCATACTTAAAATAGAGATCAATAATATCTAGATCAAACTGAAACTTCAACTCCCTAAGCTTCTCCCTAGCCACTTCATCCTCCCTATACTCTAGCCTTTCTGGCTCTTCAAGTATCATCACACTAGAACTAGAGCTCTCATCATCACTACCAACTTTATGACTCTCAGACTCTAAAGAAGTCACAATTTGTAACTCAATAGTAGTCTTAGCAATGGTAGTCTTAGAAAACTTCATTCTTTCCTGCTCTTGAAGTTGTGTAGCCAAAACAGAATCATACTATACCTGAGCTTCATCCTTGGATACATGTTCTTCTACCATAACTGCTTTAGCTTTATCTAACACTCCAATTGCTGGTAAAGTTTTCGATGGTACCTGTGTAGAAACATCTTTGATAATAACTGGTGGTTGGGATACACCAGCTAAACTTGCAAGTTTGTTAGCCTCTGATTTATGCATGTTAGCATTCAAAGTCTGAGTGTCAGCAGCTGACTGTGACCTGCCTCATCATCTCTACAAATGATAGCTGCTTAGGAGTAATCATAGAAGTATCAAAACCTGGCTTATCCTTCAAACCTTTTAGTGCCTCAGCTACCAAATCTTCTGTGTTCCCATAGGAAACACCCT
This sequence comes from Glebionis coronaria, assembly GCA_025667525.1. NCBI lineage: Eukaryota > Viridiplantae > Streptophyta > Magnoliopsida > Asterales > Asteraceae > Glebionis > Glebionis coronaria. The sequence continues at coordinate 207,291,241 of CM046876.1, forward strand.
CTTGTGAGACCTTGTCACTCAAATTCATAGGCTCAGTAGGCACATCCTCTCCTTTGTAAGAATCTTCCACTGAAAAAGGACTAGAAACAGCCTTTGCCTAGTATGGACAGTCTCCAAAGTAACATATCTCTCCCTCAATGAAGTGAGTTCAAGGCCTTGAGCTTTGACAACTTGTACAAGGTCTGCATTTTGCTTTTGCAAGCGCATGCAGACCACCGTCAATTCCATTGCTGATAAGGGTTCCATTATGCCCTCCTCCATCATGGGGATTTGACCTCCCAAGAGAGATTCATTGGGCATGGGTGTGGTCTTAATGATGTTGGGACTGTTTTGACCTGCTCCTAAGCTAGTGTCAATAGTGCCAGCCCCACCCATGTCACCAACCACACTTGTGGTGGTGGTTCTCTCTACTACATGACTAGGACCACTAGAGGAGAACACTCCAGTAGTCCTTTGTCATTTCTCAAACCTATAGTCTTGTGGTTCATATGAAGAAGTTGAATGTGGGGCATGTTAGGTGTGGAGGATATTGGTGTCAGCGTCTACGTTAGTTGTGTCGGCGCCTTCATTGTGAATGTCAGTGCCAGGAGGTTGAGGGTCAATGTTCATGTGTTATGGTGATGGAGGTTGTTCTAGGATAGGGTCTGGCTGTGGCTGTGGGTTTGAAGTTGCCTTAATGACAGCTAGCATGGTTGGGGTGAGGGGAAGGTCTCTGAAAGGATTGGTATTCATTTTACTAAAAATAGTTTTCTTCTGAGTAGGGACTTCATAAAAGTGGTCATGATCCCTACTACAATAGCCTTGTGCATCAAAAACCATTTGTAAAAACCTTGGGTAAGTAAGAGTCATCTTGTTACCCTTGTTGTGCCACATACCATCAAAAATCAGTTTTGAAAAATTATATTTCTGCCCATTTGCACAACCGATTGATCGATTGATTTCATTGAAAGACGAGCATTTGGGACTCAAACATTGTAAGATGACATGTATCAGGTACTTCCAGGCTGGGGGAAATTGTTGTTTAGAATATTTGTTTATATGCCCAACTGGGGGCAATTCATATCCCAAGCCTCGAAGCCCTAACTCTAGCTCTGCTAAGGGAAGAGTAGTTATACCATGAGCGTCATCAAGATGTAAAGCTTGACGAACTAAAGCTTCAGTAACTACCCATTGAGCCCCATGAACAGTGCTGACTAATGTAATCACTCCACCAATTGTTTCAGAGTGAACAGTGTTCGAAAACTACTTCATGTGTGTGATAGGGACGAGTGGAGTATGAGAAAGTGCATACCTTAAAGGAGACGCAATCAAATACCCAATCATCTCAGTGTATTGGGGGTGCAAAACATCATCTTCAACCATATAAGCCACCATATTGTGTTGACTTCTAAACCCCAACTCTAGACTAGCAGATTTAAACATTGGTGCGATTTGAATGATTTGTGGAAACTATAAGATGTGTAACAATAAAGGTTTGAAGGTTTGAGAATTTAGAAGACAGGAATAGTAGTTACCCTTTTCAAAGAAAGGATCTGTATTTATAGGAGTGATAGAATCACACGATTGGTTGAAAAAGAAGGTGGTTATTTTCAAAAAGTAATCATAACAATCGTGAAAATATATAACTTACATCTTTCATTAATTAAAAGATACCAACTCTCTAATATTACGGCCAAAATTTCGTCAAAAATAACAACTAGGTAGGTCCCAATGTTTTTCAACGGTCAAAAATTAAATATCAGCGGGTAATGGCAATATTTTGTCAGCGTGTAAAATTTGCCATGTCAGCGTCCAAATTGTCTTATCAGCGTTAGAAGTAAACTATGTCATCAGCCAAAAATAAAATAAATAAAAAGAAAATGACCTTAGCAAAGAAGTTTACCCTAATGAAGAAAAATCTTATATTAAAAATGACTGAAGGGTGGCAAGCATTGTCTAATCATGCACACTTGCATAAGCAAGATAGACATAATTGTCCTCAAGTGTCCCATGCTAACCAAAGTGCGTAACAGTGAAGAAAGCTCATAGAAACCCTTTTGTAACTTCCCAGGTAAGCGCAATTAAAATTTACACCAAGTCTCCCAACCGACCAATCCCAATTCTAGGTTAAAAGTCTTGGCAAAATACATGCGAAGGAAATTACATGCATGCTATAGTGCCTCAAGAGGTAAAAACTCCAACAATTCTTAAAAAGAAAGGCTGTCATCATTCCTAACTCTCACTCACCAGTGGACACAATCTAGAATTGTGATAAGAGCATTCTAAAGATACCCAAGATCCTAAGGGTTTCCTAAACCTCCCCTTAAGCTATTGTGTACATATTTGCAAAATAATATGTATATGACAAATTTTTATTTCAAGATAGGAATGTAAACATTCCAACCATCATGATTAGATGAAAAAACACAAAAACTAACATGTTGCTGTCAGCGGCCATTTTTGCACTTGTCAGCGTCAAAACAACCTCTGTCAGCGTTAGAAAATAAAGTGGAAAATCTAATACTTTACATAGATAAATAACAATGCACATCCTGTACATACTATATAATTATTTCAAAAACATATTTAGGTGAGATTGATCATTCTAATACTTGTTACCAAGTACTGGAACCTCCCAACATCAAAAAGTTTAGTTAAAAGATTAGCTACATTCTCTTCAGTGTCTACCCTGTCTGGATGTATTAAACCTTTTTCAAAACAATCTCTCATAAAATGATGCCTAATTTCTATGTGTTTAGTTTTAGAGTGATGTACAGGATTCTTAATAATTCACAATGTACTGTTATTATCTACAAAAATCTTGGTATGCATAAAATTAGACCCATCATCCAACAGATGGTTTTGAATCCATAAAAGTTGTACACAACATGCAGCTACATCCATATACTTAGCTTCAGTTGTAGAACTTGCCACCACTGTTTGTTTCTTGTATTGCCAAGATATAAGCCTACTTCCAAGAAATTGGCATCCACTAATTATAGATTTTCTATCATGATTATCACCTCCATAATCACTATCTGAATAGCCAATGAGCTCCAAAGGAGTTTCTCTAGGATACCACAATCCCAATGTGAGAAAGCACCTAAGGTATCTAAAGATCCTTTTAACTGCATGAAGGTGACATTCCTTGGGTGTGACTTGATTACGTGCACATGCACATACTTCAAACATGATATCAGGTCTTGAAGCTATACGATACATCAAGGATCCAGTCATAAATCTATAGTGCCTGACATCAACCTCTTTTCCTTCTCCAATCTTTCCCCATGGGTGTTCCTTGTCCATGGGAGTGCTAGCTCGTTTTTCATGTGGTGAGAAGCCAAATTTCTTCAAAATTTCTACCACATACTTATCCTGAGAGATGAAAATACCATCCTCTTTCTACTGAACTTGAAGACCAATAAAGAAAGTCATCTCTCCCATAGCACTCATCTAAAACTTATCTGTCCTAAGTTTGGGGAATTCATCACTCATTATTTGGTTAGATGAACCAAAGATAATATCATCTACATAAACCTGAACAAGAAGAAAATCCCTCTTTTCCTTCTTTGTAAACAATGTCTGGTCTATGGTACCCCTCTTAAAGCCATTATCCACCAAATAAGTGGAAAGTGGTCCATACCATGCTCTAGGGGTCTGATGAAGGCCATACATTGCCTTCTTTACTCTATAAACTTTATTTGGATGATCAAAATATTCAAAACCAGGAGGCTGTATGACATACACTTATTCTTTAATTGTGCCATACAAAAATGCACTCTTCACGTCCATTTGATAGACTTTGAAACCCATGGAGGAAGCATAGGCTAGGAAAATCCTTATTGCTTCTATCCTAGCAACAGGTGCAAAAACCTCTTCATAATCAATACCTTATTCCTGTGTATATCCATGAGCAACCAGTATTGCCTTGTTTCTAATAACAATGCCTCTCTCATCCTTCTTATTACTTAGAACCCATCTTGTCCCAATAGGCCTGACATACCTTAGACAGTCTACTAGCTCCCAAACATCTAGAATAGCAAACTGATGAAGCTCATCTTGCATTTCTTCAACCCAACTTTCTTTTTTAAGAGAATAAAAAATCTTCTTTGGTTCCAACTGAGAGATAAAACAGGCAAACAAACATTCTTGAACAAAAGGAACAAACATTCTTCTTATGAATATTAGCAATGAAACCACCTTGGGTCTACTTAGTTCTCGTTGTTTGAATAAGAGTTTGAATATCACCAATTATTTGGGAGGGAGGATGATCTTTGACCACCTTTGTAAGTATTCCTCCCCCACATAGTGAGTTGTCATGAACAGTGGACTCTATGTTGCCAATATCATCTTCATTGCTATCCCCATCCCCACTTGAACTTAGAGGTATGGTGTTAGTGGTTGGAACTGGTCCACTAACATCATTATTTGGTATGGGGTCTTTAATATGTTCAAAAATATTTTTGTTGGAGGAAGAGAATAAATTTCCAAACAGAATCTCAGTGGCTGAATTCAATGTGTCATTGTGACAAATCTAACATTTTCAGGTAGTTAAATATTTTCTCGTATAATATTTTGAAACTTATTTTTATGTTGGTTGACGAACTCACAATTTACGGATTTAAATTTGGGCTTACGTGCATAATTTGGCGTCTTTTACGACTAAACCGGAAACCTTAGGATTACGTATTTACGTTTTTGAACTCCGTTTTTGATGAGACAATTTTTATTGGATTCGTTTTGTGACGGTGATTCATAATTTATAAAAACGTTTTTCGTAAAACGACCCGAGGGCACGCAAATCGAGAAAACTAGAATCGAGAAATACCCGTAAACTAGTGAGATGGGACAAAACACTTTGCCCCATCCCACTAGCTTACATGGGACGGCCAAAAATGACTCACCACCATAGGTGGCACAAGTCATAACTTGTTTATAACAAGTGTAAGCTTTAGCTTACACTTTAGGCTAAGCCTTCCACCACTTAACAAAACCATCAAATGGTTTTCACTTAACCATTTCACACATGCAATTTACTCTCAAAACTCTCTCTACTTCACCTATTGTGCCGTCCCATATCAAGCCACAAACACCATTTTTGATCTCTTCCAACTACAAACCACATGTTTACTAGTCCTATTAAGGTGTTTCCTTGAAACCTTGATCATTTGGTGGCCATATAACCAACTTTGGAGGTGATTTGCTTGTGTCCTAGGGCTGATTTTCCAACATATGATCTTGCTATTTGATGGTCTTGGAGATACTTGTTGTGTTCATCAAGTTCTTGCCTTCCTAAAACAAGAAATCCACTTGGATTGGTAAAGAAGATCATCCTCTACATTTTTCTCTTATTATTTTGTAAAGAACAAATGTATTTTCTTTCATTTTGTATATGTATATGATGTATATATGATGATAAAAATGTTGTGTGGGGATCAAGTGTTGATAAACATGCTTAAAAATGATGATAACCATAAGAAATGAAGCTAAAATCATGTTTAATTAGTTGGCTGTATAAAAACAGTAGATAACTAAATGAAGAACTGATAAAAATGCATGGTTTGATCTATTTACAGTAAAGTATATGATGTTATACACATGTGAGAGTTGGCCATGCAATGGAATCAAAATAATGAGTGAGATATGATCAAAACAAGTTAGGTGGTACAATCTGGATAAGCAGTTTTGTAGGGACTGTTAAGGCAACTTAAACTCAAATTGGGCAGTAGCTATAACTAATTTATATTTAGCACATATCATGAAGAAGTTGTCATTTAAAAATGAGCTTCTAAGTCATTGTAGAACTCTAGATATGATAAAAATGGTGAATGTGAAGTTAAAAATCAGATTTTGGAAATAATGTTTATTATTATTATATAAGCACTCACTTTATAATTTATAAAATGTAAAGTATAAACCCACTAACTTATAAAACTTAATTATATAAATGTATAAAAGGTTAATTAAATGGGTAAAATATATAAATGGTGGTAAAAGTAATATTTATATGTAATAAAAACTATAAACTTGATTTTTACGACTTTTTCGGCTATCGCCGTGAAATTAACGTTTTTCATCAAATAAAACTTAGACGACCAAACCCGTCTAATGTAAAGTTTATAAAAGCTATATACTGATGTATAAGTAACTAAGACAAGTAAAAACCGATAAAACCCGAACTATAAGAATTACGGACAATTACGAGCTAACTAAACCTAATAGACTAATAATTGGACTTAATAAGAAAAATACTTGTAAAAAGAATTATTTGGGCTTAACCCAATAGGGCCCAACATGAAAAGTATATATACTGATCATATAAGTATAAAATGGGTAAAAACAAGTAAAAGAACTTATAAAAGACTTAATGAACTTAAAATAGGTAAAATCGGTAAAACTAGTGAACTAGTAAGACGATACTAAAACGTAAACGCTAAAATAAGTAAATGAGGATTTATAAACCCACTTGATCATCATCATATGTACAATAATCATATATATGTATATTGTTATTTTGATAAAAGTCATTGGACCGAGTCTAAGACCGATTATTATTTACATAGGTTTCCGTGACCGAAGCACGCCCGTAGCCGATAATCCGCCTTTCGTTAACAACGTGAGTTCATAGCCTCGCACTCTTTTAAATGTTTTTATAAAATGATTTGTAAACCCGCGAGGGAGATAACATGCTAGATTTTTATAAAAATAGAACACAAGTAGTCCCGATTGTATGCTAAATGAGATGGACCCGAATGATGCTATGACCCTTTATTCGAGACTAAAAGGATTATTAGTAGTTAGGTTATGTCACTTAAAGTCCCATTAGCATGAATTGTGAACTACCGGGTTTTGGTAGACGCTTATGCATTTGATAGTACTATTTGGGGACGATCACCCCAGTTCGCGCCTTGACGGTTGATCCCCGTCGTACCACATTGATTGGTAAGCGAATTTATGTATGAGAAGATTCCATAGCGTGATTTTTGTGACGACACGCTAACTTAGATGGGCAAATTGTTTGTCGGGTTCGCGACCCGCTGTTTTCATAGTAAGGTAACAATGTCATGCGGCTAATAATAATCCTAATTCAGATAATACAATCTATACGACATGTATAATCTAAATAAACGATAATGACGCTATTACGATGAATATATTACCTATCATGGTAATATAGAGACTACGGTCTCATGGACGGTTTCCAGATGTATGCTTGATATATATTGCCTGACTAGCAATATGTGGACTTACTTCCGATATTATACTTGTGTTCTGATTTTAATGATTGTAAATGATTGTTTTATATAACGGTTTTCATTAAACTCTATGAATTCACTCGGCATTCGCTGATATGATTTTTGCATGTTTTCTATCTCAGGTGCTTGAAGGTAATCCGGATGGAGATCGACTCTGATGGCCCACACTTAACATTAAAAATGTTCATTCGATCTGTGTTTTGTAACTTAATGACCTGTATAATTTGGGACCTGTTGTACACTTTTGAAACTTTTTATCGAATGAATGTTTGTTAAACCTTGTACAACCATTTTTATGTGTTGTCTATGATTGGAGTTATTGTGCTATCCCGTAACACTCTGAAAGACCCTTCCGCTGTACCGATACGAAAAATGAGAGTGTTACAGTTTGGTACCAGAGCTCTGGTTGTAGAGAACAAAATATTTTTAAAAACCAAGGTTTTGAACAAAACTTTTCAAAATCTTTTGACAATGAACATTTGAGAAAATATTTGAAAAATCTTTTGACTATAACGGTGCCAGAGATCTCCGACGTTACCAACAAGCCTTATTGAGAAGATATATATTTTGATATATATAATTTGATTTATATATATGTATATATCGTGATTTCATTATGTAATTGTTTAACTAGTATGTTATCCTAATACGAGATAAATATATATAAATGCAGATTGTCATGGCTGACCCTAATATTCCTGTAGAAAACCATGCGATTCCCGAACCTAATATAGAAGATGATCCTTATTTAGACTTAGTAGATTTTGATATTGATGATGAGGAGGAACCATTTGAGGATCCCGAGCCCGAGTTAGGACTAGGAGATCAGATTGCCCCTCAGGAAGACTTAGTAGAGAATGAGATTGAGAATGTGGGTAATGAGGACGTAGATATTGAGAATGCTGATATTGAGAATGAGAATGAGATTGGGTTAGATGAGTTAGATGATGAGATTGACGACGAGGATGTCGAGGAGGATGTAGGTATAGATGTTGAGGTTGATGACGATGAGGAAGCTGAGCTTATATATCCGTATGATGTTCCAGAGGGCGAGCCTTTACCCCCACCAGTTTGTTTGTCTGATTCCGAGGATGAGTTACCTAGGGATGAAATGTCTGAATCGTCTGAATCTGATTCTGAATCAGAGGAGGATGAGGATGACGATGCACCTGACGGTACCGATGGTATTGCTACTCGTAGACGTGAGATAGGAGAGTCGTCTAGTGCTCGAGAGGCTACTCATATATATGGTCTTGCACCATGGGCCTTGAGACGTGATCTAGATGCTTCCCGTGTTAAGAGTTGTGTGACAGAGGTTGGATTAGGTGTTGTTCAGACTCAGGTTGCTTATTTGGAGTCGAAGGCAAAGATTGGAGAGAAAGAGCGAGAATTGCTTAGTTTGGATTTGAGTGATGTAGAACATGGTTTGAATGAGGCTTTTAGGAGGTTATCGGTGTTGGAATGTCGTGAGTTTGCTGAGATGAAGAAAAAGGTGAAAACTATGGAAATTCAGTTGAGTGTGGCTCGTGCGATGCGTGAGAAAGCTGAAAAGGAGTTGAATGTATCCGTGGGTTGGAACAGTAGATTTTATGCCGACATGGTTGAAAGAGGAGTAATCCGTAAGCGCCCAGCTGAAGATGAGTCTAGTGATCGTCCGGCGAAGATCCAAAAGACGATGGATGATGGACCATCTGGCGGTTCTCAGTAGACCAGTCTGTGTTTAGTAGTGACCTTTAGATCTTTTGTGTTTGTAGCTTTGACTAAACCGACTTGCTAGTTGTAGACTTGGCACGAATTTTGAGTGTATATAGTGTTAGAACTTTGATATGGATGTACTAAGACAATACTTTTGTTTCAGATCGAATGAAATATGTATCTAGTCTTGAATTCCATATTGTGCCTTATTTGTATCTTGATTATGAATTCGATCCATATTATATGAATCCTTTGTTGGATGGATGCTTAATGCTTTGAAATTGTGGAATTATAGAACTATGCCGCCCAAGAAGGCTGTGACTGAGGATGATGTACGTAGGATTATTACGGAGCAAGTTACCGCATCTATGACTGAATTTATGGCAAATGCTAGAAATGAAGCTGGCGGTAGTGGAGCTGGCGGTAGTGGAGCTGGCGGTAGTGGAGCTGGCGGTAGTGGAATTGGCGGTACTAATGTAAATTTGAATGCTAATAATGTGAATGCTAATGCTGGAGGAAATGTAGGAGGACTTGGAACGAATGCACCTGAAGTTGGTGGCTGTACTTATGTGACGTTCATGAAGTGTGAACCTCTACCTTTTAATGGAACTGAAGGTGCTGTAGGACTAAGTCAGTGGATCGAGAAGATTGAATCGGTGTTTAGGATTAGTAAGTGTAAGGAGGAAGATAAGGTGACTTTTGCTATGGCTACTCTTAAAGGTCGTGCGTTGACTTGGTGGAACGGGAGAATTGCTTTCATGGGTCTTGATGCTGCTAATGCTACTCCTTGGGCTGAAATTAAGAAGTGGATGACTTTGGAGTTTTTTCCTCGTAGTGTGATCATTAGGTTAGAACAGGAGTTGATTCATCTGAGAATGAAAGGTGTAGACATTGATAGTTACACGAATCGATTCCATGAGTTGGCCTTGCTATGTCCTCGATTGGTTGAACCCGAAGAGATCCGAATTGAGCAATATGTGAAAGGGTTGACCAGGAATATCCGGGGGGACGTGACATCATCGAAACCACTGACCATTGATGATGCTGTTCGAATGGCTTACCAACTCATTGGACAGATAATTCAGGATAAGGAAGATGAAGCCCGTGTAGGTGAGAAAAGAAAAGGAGACGGTGAGCGTGTAGATAGAGGTGATAATAGGAAGAATTTCAATCGCCGTCAGAACCAGAGAAAGGGGAATGCAAATGCTATTACCAACAATGCACCACGCAACGATGATAGATGTCCTAAGTGTGGCAACAAGAGGCATCCTGGCGACTGCTGGAAGTGCCGAAATTGCGGAAAGCTTGGACACAAGGTTGAAGGTGTAAGAAGGGAACGATTTGCTTCAACTGTAATGAAGAAGGTCATAGGAAATCGGAATGCCCCAAGTTGAAAGTGATTGTACCTGGAAGAAACCCCAAGGGTGGTATCTACCAACTTGGAACAATTGAGGTGAAGAAAGAGGATCCGAATGTCGTTACCGGTACGTTTTTACTCAACAATCATTATGCTGTTGCTTTATTCGATTCGGGTGCCGATAGGAGCTTTGTATCCACTAAATTTAGTGCCCTTATTGATATTGAACCTGTTGAGATAAGTACCAGTTACGAGGTGGAATTGGCTGATGGTAAATTAGTGAAAACTAATAAGCTATTAGAAGGATGCTCTCTAAATCTCTTGAACCATTCCTTTCCGATTGATTTGATGTTGATAGAATTAGGTAGTTTCGATATTATTATTGGTATGGATTGGTTGTCGTTGAATAATGCTACTATTTTATGTGGAGAGAAGAAGGTTAAGATTCCTCTTAGGAATAGGACGTTAGTAATTGATGGTAGTCGGGGTGAATCCCGTTTGAAAATCGTTTCATGTATTAAAGTCCAAAAGTACATCAGGAACGGTTGTGAGTTATTCTTAGCTCAAGTGACCGGGAATGAGTCTAGGGAGAAACGATTGGAAGATGTACCTATTATTTGTGAATTTCCTGAGGTATTTCCTAAAGATTTACCAGGACTTCCACCGATAAGGCAAGTAGAGTTTCGAATCGATTTAATTCCTGGTGCTGCACCGGTGGCACGTGCGCCTTACCGATTAGCCCCTTCTGAATTAAAGGAGTTATCTGAGCAACTTAAGGAGTTGTCTGATAAAGGTTTTATTCGACCGAGCTCGTCTCCTTGGGGAGCTCCAGTCTTGTTCGTTAAGAAGAAGGATGGATCTTTTCGTATGTGCATTGATTATAGGGAACTGAATAAGTTGACAATTAAGAATCGATATCCTTTACCTAGGATTGATGATTTGTTTGATCAACTGCAAGGATCTAGTGTGTATTCTAAGATAGATTTGCGGTCAGGATATCACCAACTTCGCGTCCGTGAAGAAGATATTCCTATAACTGCATTTAGAACTCGTTATGGACACTATGAATTTCAAGTAATGCCATTTGGGTTAACTAACGCACCTGCGGTTTTCATGGATTTAATGAATCGAGTGTGCAAGCCCTACTTGGATAAATTTGTGATTGTGTTTATTGAAAATATTCTAATCTATTCTAAGAATGAAGATGAGCATAGAGAACATTTGAGGGTTGTTTTGAAGTTGTTGAAGGATGAAAAGTTGTATGCTAAGTTTTCGAAGTGTGATTTCTGGTTGGATTCTGTGCAATTTCTTGGTCATGTGATTAACAGAGATGGAATTCATGTTGATCCTGATAAGGTTGAAGCTATTAAGAATTGGTCTGCACCGACAACGCCAACGGAAGTGCGACAGTTCTTAGGATTAGCTGGCTATTATAGGCGATTCATTAAAGAATTTTCTTTGATAGCTAAACCCTTGACTAAGCTTACTCAGAAGAATAAACCTTTCGTTTGGGGAAGTGATGAAGATGGAGCATTTCAGACATTGAAGCAAAAATTATGTAGTGCGCCAATCTTATCATTACCCGAAGGGAGTGAAGATTTTGTAGTGTATTTTGATGCATCTCTTAGAGGTTATGGAGCTGTTTTGATGCAGAGAGAGAAAGTGATAGCTTATGCTTCTAGGCAATTAAGGAAGAATGAGGAGAATTGTACTACTCATGATCTTGAGTTAGGAGCTGTGGTCTTTGCTCTTAGGTGGTGGAGACATTATCTGTATAGCACCAAGTGTACGGTATTCACCGATCATAAAAGCCTACAGTATATTCTCGACCAGAAGGAATTGAACATGAGGCAACGAAGATGGATAGAGTTGTTGAGTGATTATGATTGTGATATAAAGTATCACCCAGGAAAAGCCAATGTTGTTGCTGATGCGTTGAGTAGGAAAGATAGAGAGCCTATCAGGGTGCGTTCTCTAGTCTTGACCGTGCACAATAATTTGCCTGAGCAAATTAGAAATGCGCAAATAGAAGCTTGTAAGAAGGAGAATTTTGTTAATGAAGGGTTCCGAGGAGAAGGAGATCCTTTAGAGGTTAGAGCTGATGGGGTGAAATGTTTAAGAGGTCGTATGTGGATACCTAAGTTTGGAGGCTTAAGAGATTTGGTTATGTTAGAATCCCATAAATCTAAGTATTCCATTCATCCGGGATCTGATAAGATGTACCATGATTTGAAGAAGTTGTACTGGTGGCCGAATATGAAAGCTGACATAGCTATGTATGTTCTTCAATGCTTGACTTGTGCTAGAGTTAAAGCTGAACATCAAAAGCCATCAGGACTACTTCAACAACCAAAGATTCCTGAATGGAAGTGGGAGCGAATTACGATGGACTTTATCACCAAGCTTCCTAGAACATCATCTGGAAACAATTCGATTTGGGTTATTGTCGATAGACTGACCAAATCAGCACACTTCATTCCGGTTAAGGAGCAGTTCTCACTGGAGAAGCTGACTCGAATATACCTGGATAATGTCGTATGCAAGCATGGAGTGCCTGTATCGATCATTTCAGATCGAGATCCTAGATTCGCATCAAATTTTTGGAAATCTCTCCAAAGATCTTTGGGAACGAATCTCGACATGAGCACTGCTTATCACCCCCAGACTGATGGGCAGAGTGAAAGGACGATACAAACACTGGAAGATATGTTGAGAGCTTGTGTGTTAGACTTTGGTAAGAATTGGGATAAACATTTGTCGTTAGCAGAGTTTTCATATAATAATAGTTACCATTCTAGTATTAAGGCTGCACCGTTTGAAGCTTTGTATGGTAGGAAGTGTAGATCTCCTGTATGTTGGAGTGAAGTTGGGGATACCCAGCTCACGGGACCGGAATTGATCCGGGAGACTACGGAGATGATAGTTCAGATTAAGAAGAGGTTGTTGACTGCCCGTAGTAGACAGAAAAGTTACGCGGATGTGCGGCGGAAGCCAATGGAGTTTGAAGTGGGTGACCGAGTAATGTTGAAAGTATCGCCATGGAAAGGCATTATAAGATTTGGAAAACGAGGAAAATTGAATCCCCGTTATATTGGACCCTTTAAGATTCTATCTAGAGTAGGTCCGGTGGCTTACAAACTAGAGTTACCCCCAGAACTTCATGGTGTTCACAACACATTCCATGTATCTAATCTGAAGAAATGTCTAGCAGTGAGTGATGAGAAAATTCCGTTAGGTAAGGTTCGAATAGATGGGAAGTTGCATTTTATCGAAGAGCCCGTAGAAGTTACGGACCGTGAGGTAAAGCAACTGAAACAAAGTCGGATACCTATTGTCAAGATCCGATGGAATTCAAAGCATGGACCGGAGTATACTTGGGAACGAGAGGATGAAATGTGGAAGAAATATCCGCACCTCTTCGATTTCAATAAGAAACGGACATCCAAATGAAATGGATCACGAGGACGTTGATCCCTTTTAGGAGGAAAAGCTGTGACAAATCTAACATTTTCAGGTAGTTAAATATTTTCTCGTATAATATTTTGAAACTTATTTTTATGTTGGTTGACGAACTCACAATTTACGGATTTAAATTTGGGCTTACGTGCATAATTTGGCGTCTTTTACGACTAAACCGGAAACCTTAGGATTACGTATTTACGTTTTTGAACTCCGTTTTTGATGAGACAATTTTTATTGGATTCGTTTTGTGACGGTGATTCATAATTTATAAAAACGTTTTTCGTAAAACGACCCGAGGGCACGCAAATCGAGAAAACTAGAATCGAGAAATACCCGTAAACTAGTGAGATGGGACAAAACACTTTGCCCCATCCCACTAGCTTAAATGGGATGGCCAAAAATGACTCACCACCATAGGTGGCACAAGTCATAACTTGTTTATAACAAGTGTAAGCTTTAGCTTACACTTTAGGCTAAGCCTTCCACCACTTAACAAAACCATCAAATGGTTTTCACTTAACCATTTCACACATGCAATTTACTCTCAAAACTCTCTCTACTTCACCTATTGTGCCGTCCCATATCAAGCCACAAACACCATTTTTGATCTCTTCCAACTACAAACCACATGTTTACTAGTCCTATTAAGGTGTTTCCTTGAAACCTTGATCATTTGGTGGCCTATAACCAACTTTGGAGGTGATTTGCTTGTGTCCTAGGGCTGATTTTCCAACATATGATCTTGCTATTTGATGGTCTTGGAGATACTTGTTGTGTTCATCAAGTTCTTGCCTTCCTAAAACAAGAAATCCACTTGGATTGGTAAAGAAGATCATCCTCTACATTTTTCTCTTATTATTTTGTAAAGAACAAATGCATTTTCTTTCATTTTGTATATGTATATGATGTATATATGATGATAAAAATGTTGTGTGGGGATCAAGTGTTGATAAACATGCTTAAAAATGATGATAACCATAAGAAATGAAGCTAAAATCATGTTTAATTAGTTGGCTGTATAAAAACAGTAGATAACTAAATGAAGAACTGATAAAATGCATGGTTTGATCTATTTACAGTAAAGTATATGATGTTATACACATGTGATAGTTGGCCATGCAATGGAATCAAAATAATGAGTGAGATATGATCAAAACAAGTTAGGTGGTACAATCTGGATAAGCAGTTTTGTAGGGACTGTTAAGGCAACTTAAACTCAAATTGGGCAGTAGCTATAACTAAGTTATATTTAGCACATATCATGAAGAAGTTGTCATTTAAAAATGAGCTTCTAAGTCATTGTAGAACTCTAGATATGATAAAAATGGTGAATGTGAAGTTAAAAATCAGATTTTGGAAATAATGTTTATTATTATTATATAAGCACTCACTTTATAATTTATAAAATGTAAAGTATAAACCCACTAACTTATAAAACTTAATTATATAAATGTATAAAAGGTTAATTAAATGGGTAAAATATATAAATGGTGGTAAAAGTAATATTTATATGTAATAAAAACTATAAACTTGATTTTTACGACTTTTTCGGCTATCGCCGTGAAATTAACGTTTTTCATCAAATAAAACTTAGACGACCAAACCCGTCTAATGTAAAGTTTATAAAAGCTATATACTGATGTATAAGTAACTAAGACAAGTAAAAACCGATAAAACCCGAACTATAAGAATTACGGACAATTACGAGCTAACTAAACCTAATAGACTAATAATTGGACTTAATAAGAAAAATACTTGTAAAAAGAATTATTTGGGCTTAACCCAATAGGGCCCAACATGAAAAGTATATATACTGATCATATAAGTATAAAATGGGTAAAAACAAGTAAAAGAACTTATAAAAGACTTAATGAACTTAAAATAGGTAAAATCGGTAAAACTAGTGAACTAGTAAGACGATACTAAAACGTAAACGCTAAAATAAGTAAATGAGGATTTATAAACCCACTTGATCATCATCATATGTACAATAAGCATATATATGTATATTGTTATTTTGATAAAAGTCATTGGACCGAGTCTAAGACCGATTATTATTTACATAGGTTTCCGTTACCGAAGCACGCCCGTAGCCGATAATCCGCCTTTCATTAACAACGTGAGTTCATAGCCTCGCACTCTTTTAAATGTTTTTATAAAATGATTTTTAAACCCGCGAGGGAGATAACATGCTAGATTTTTATAAAAATAGAACACAAGTAGTCCCGATTGTATGCTAAATGAGATGGACCCGAATGATGCTATGACCCTTTATTCGAGACTTAAAGGATTATTAGTAGTTAGGTTATGTCACTTAAAGTCCCATTAGCATGAATTGTGAACTACCGGGTTTTGGTAGACGCTTATGCATTTGATAGTACTATTTGGGGACGATCACCCCAGTTCACGCCTTGATGGTTGATCCCCGTCGTACCACATTGATTGGTAAGCGAATTTATGTATGAGAAGATTCCATAGCGTGATTTTTGTGACGACACGCTAACTTAGATGGGCAAATTGTTTGTCGGGTTCGCGGCCCGCTGTTTTCATAGTAAGGTAACAATGTCATGCGGCTAATAATAATCCTAATTCAGATAATACAATCTATACGACATGTATAATCTAAATAAACGATAATGACGCTATTACGATGAATATATTACCTATCATGGTAGTATAGAGACTATAGTCTCATGGACGGTTTCCAGATGTATGCTTGATATATATTGCCTGACTAGCAATATGTGGACTTACTTCCGATATTATACTTGTGTTCTGATTTTAATGATTGTAAATGATTGTTTTATATAACGGTTTTCATTAAACTCTATGAATTCACTCGGCATTCGCTGATATGATTTTTGCATGTTTTCTATCTCAGGTGCTTGAAGGTAATCCGGATGGAGATCGACTCTGATGGCCCACACTTAATATTAAAAATGTTCATTCGATCTGTGTTTTGTAACTTAATGACCTGTATAATTTGGGACCTGTTGTACACTTTTGAAACTTTTTATCGAATGAATGTTTGTTAAACCTTGTACAACCATTTTTATGTGTTGTCTATGATTGGAGTTATTGTGCTATCCCGTAACACTCTGAAAGACCCTTCCGCTGTACCGATACGAAAAATGAGAGTGTTACAGTCATCGTCTGAATTCAATGTTTCAGCGTCTAAATTGGCTTTGTCAGCGGATGAAGATACATGCATGGATTCATAAACTGGTTTTTCTTGTTGCTCTTCTTCCTCCTTTCCAGCAGTAGCAGATGCTTGCATAAACCTATCTGTCCATATAGGTATGGTGACATAATCAAATATGGGAGTTGGCTGAACTACACGTGATCCTTCTTTATCAACCTGTATACTTGCAATCTCAATAATAGGTTCTTCCAAGAAAATTGTATTAGTCACAACATATAATTCATGGGCCTTGATAATGGCTCTAAGTCAAATAGAACATCAGGTCCAGACTTAGGATCACTTGGTTTATTCTCCAAGAATTCAACATGAATATTTTCTGTTAAAATGCTAGACTTCTTGTTATAAACCATATACCCCTTTCTATTTGTGTAATATCCTATAAAAAGTCCCTCATCACCCTTAGAATGAAACTTACCTAGGTTATCACCAGTATTCAAAATAACTACATGACATCTAAAAGGCCTAAAGAAGTCTATATTGGGCTTCCTATTCCAAAGTAATTCATAGGGATTCTTATTATGAAACTTATTGACCAATACCCTATTCTGAACATAGCATGCAGTGTTCACAGCCTCAGCCCAAAAAGCAATGGGTAGATATGCATCTTTCAAAAACACCATTCTGCTGTGGAGTTCTAGCTATGCTAAACTCCCTTGAGATTCCTTTATTGACACAAAAGGCATCTAAAATGTTGTTCGTAAACTCACCACCGTTATCACTTTTAAGAATTTTAACCTCATTACCTGTTTTCTTCTCAATCTGTGTTATGAAGTTAATTAAAGTCTTAGTAGTGTCACTCTTTAAAGCCAAAAAGAAAGTCCAAGTAAACCTAGAATAATCATCAGTGACTACAAAGCAGTAGGATTTACCATTAAGGCTTTATATATTGGTTAGGCCAAATAAGTCCATGTGTAATAGGTAAAGTGGCTTAGGACTGGTATGAACTAGCTTAGACTTAAAGGAGACCTTATTTTGGTTGCCTTTAAGGCATGCAACAAAAGTATGACCATTGTGGAATGTTTTTTATGGCAATCCTCTTACAGGATCATGTCTCACAAGTTTGTTCATGTTTTTGAAGTTAATGTGCCCTAACTTTCTGTGCCATAATGTACTTTTAGCTACTGAATCCTTAGCATAAAGACAAGACAAGTTATTATTCATCTTAATACCATTTAGATTAACATTATAAACATCTTTATGTCTAGGTGTTCTAAATTCTTTACTTAAAAGTAAGTACTCAGTATCAGTGAAAAGAACCTTATTCTTGTTGTCACATACTTGTGACACACTAAACATATTATAATCAAGTTCTTTTACCAGAAAGACTTCCTCAAACCTTAAGTTGTTGGTAATAAGTGTGCCTTTGCCAGAAATGTTTCAAAACTGCCACCAAAGTACACCTCATCACCATCTTTAGTAGGAGTGAAATCAGTAAGGTAATCTTCCTTTCCCGTCATGTGCCTTGAGCATCCACTGTCCCAATATCCAATATCATTGACCTGCTTGTGAATAACCTGCACATTCATAAAACAAATTAGTTTTATTTGGGAACCTAAGCCTTTACAGAGTTAGATTCATCTGGTTGACTTATTCCTTGTAACAACCCCCTGTTCATCCCTTTGTGCTCTAACACCCAATTCACCCCAATAGGTTTAGTGATAACCTTTGCAAGAGAATTAAATCTATTACAAGTCATAGAAATTGCATCTAAATTAGGGTTTTGGTCTTGTTTAGGTCTTCATGTCAAACTGGATGAACCTTTAGACCCTGGTCCCTTAGGTTTTAAGTACCTAGTGCTTGGTCTAACATGAGGTATAAGAGAACCCAGTTGTGGCATTTTTATACCAAACCTAGATCTGTCAGTGGATAATTTTGTCTTATCAACGGACAATTTGTTCATGTCAGCGTCTAAATTAGGGTTTGTTATAGGAACCCATTGTCCGTTAGACTAAGTTTTTGTATTTTTAAAGGGTCTTTGTCCACGATTATTAATCCCTCTAGAAAAGAAAGGAGCTGTCTAGTGGCCTGGGGACTTGTTTGGACAAAAGGTCTAGGTTTGACGATGATTGACATGTTGTCAGCGGTGGATTTAGAGCCGCTAACACACTTGTAAGCCAAGTGAGAAAAACTCCCACATGTGTAACAAACCTTTCTAGACATAACCTTAGGTCTAGATTGAAAGAACCCTGTCCCATTAACACTTGCTTGGCTTTGAGGTGATCTAGGTTTCCTATACATTTCAACATATTTAACACTAGATTTTGTCTTAGTTGTAGAGCCAAGGTCAATGGTTTTTCCAGTGGTGGGGTTTGTCACAACAATGGGTGTAGGTATAACTGGACTCTCACTAAGCATTCCAAACTTAACAAAAAGAAAAGGGTTGGCTGCTTTCCATTGTTCTAGGTCTGTCACCTTCTGCTTATACTCTTCTACTGGGGTAAGCACTCAAGGTGGAGGAATAAATTCCTCTTCTTGGAGTTCTGGAATACCAGTCCAAGAGAGATCCTTTTTCAGGACAACATAGAAGTTCCCAACATGTGGTGAAATAGCAGCATACTCTTTCATCCCAATCCCTGACATGTCGCTATGGTTTCTTTGTTCACTAACATACTTTTCTAGGGTTTAGTTGGCTTTATCAATTTTTCAATTTTAAGCCCTACATTTTTTTTATCCTTAATGGGTTCACTTAACTGAAGTTGAAAGTCATCCCTACATTTCATTAAGGATTCTCTAGCTTCATTACTGACTCTAAAATCTCTAGTTAAAACATTAATTTGATCTTTTAGGTCAAAATCCGTTTTCTTATATTCCTCTACCATTCCATCAAATTGTGCAAGCCCCCTTTATTGTTTGGAAGTATAACTTCTACATAAAAAACATCTGAATTTAATTTTAAAATTTCTTTGTTAAGTTTTTTAGTGTTTAACCTGCAACCTTGCTACAATAAGCATCATCTATACCTCATTATCTAATGAAGACGAGGAATTGGACATGAAAGCAAAATGAACATGCTTTTCTTCTTTCTTTTCAGCAACCAATGCTTGATTCTCTACCACTTCTTCTCTCATAAAGCTCCAGTCCCATCCAATGCCATCAATACCTTGCATGGCAACCATAGCTATTGGCTCAGGGTCCCTAATAGTGACCATTTGTCTTGATTTTTTCCAGCATCATCACTCCGTGGAGATCTACATTCTCTCATGAAATGTCCCATCCTATGACAGTTATAACATTCAACCTTGGATTTGTCAAAT
This sequence comes from Glebionis coronaria, assembly GCA_025667525.1. Classification (NCBI taxonomy): domain Eukaryota; kingdom Viridiplantae; phylum Streptophyta; class Magnoliopsida; order Asterales; family Asteraceae; genus Glebionis; species Glebionis coronaria. The sequence continues at coordinate 207,311,446 of CM046876.1, forward strand.
ACAGCTGTTTCTTTACCATTAAAAGTCATCTTTCTACCAAACCTCTTGTTCCATCTATTAGCCTTATGCTAGTAAGTGCCATATTCCATTTGATATCCATCTCTTCTAGGATAGCATCATTGATTTTCTCAGGATCCTCATAGGTAACTAAGGAACCATTGGGTAATCCAGCAATGTATGCACATAATGTATCTAAATGAATACCTGCAGGTTTAAGACTTGGTGAGCCAACATTGTATGTGTCAGCGTCAAAAGTCGAACCACTGAAAAGAGTTGATCCAATAACAGGATGTACACTCATTCCATTAACATATGAGTCTTTTTCAATGGTTTGAGATTCACTGTGTGAGATGAAGGCCACGCTTCCGGATGTTGAATTCTTCCCATATTCAAGTAAGGTACCATTCTCCACAATCTTTAGCTTATTCTAGATATCATCAAAAGAAGCACTCTTATGGGCATTGGTAGCAATAATTGATCGACCTTTAATTTTCCATGCATCACAAAGGCCTCCAAGGAATGTAGCAATGATATCAGCATCTTCAAATTCTGATCCCATAAAAGACAACTTGCTAGTGATGTCTTGAAGCCTACTTCTTATCTCACTTAGCTTACCATTGGGATGAGCCTTAAATACAACATATTCACTCAATAGTTGCTTCTTCCTTTCTTTGGTTGTGTCTTCATTACCACCATAGGTAACTTAAAGGGCTGCCCAAAGATCTTTAGCAAATTCATAGCTTATGTATTTGTGCTTGTTCTTTGCACCCAAGGAAAGTTTAAGAATGTTCAAAGTCTTCATGACATTCTTTCTCAAGGGTATCTCAACGTGTGACAATCCGTCAATTTATGGTCGATATTTTATTCTTAATATTTATTTGAAAACATTATTTTAATGTTATAATATGAACTCACTTATTTTTGGGAAGAAATTTGGATTTACGTCTTGAAGTAGCATCGACTACGTCTAAACCGGAGGATTCTACGTTACGTGCTTACGTTTACATACACCGTTTTTGGTGACAGTCCGACATTTCAGAAAATAAATTTATCCGTGAATATTATTTTGGAGTTTTAAATTTGTGTTGGTTCATAAACTCACAAATTTACGAGAAGAGATTAGGACTTACGATTTTATTTTAACGTCCTTTACGACTAAACCAGAAACCTTAGGATTACGTATTTACGTTTTCGAACTCCGTTTTTGATGAGACAATTTTTATTAGATTCGTTTTGTGCCGTTGATTCATAATATATAAAAACGTTTTTCGTAAAATGACCCGAAGGCACGCAAATCGAGGAAACTAGGATCGAGAAGTACCCGTAAATTAGTGGGATGAGACAAGTTTACACTTGCCTCACCCCACCATGGGATGGCTAAAGCTTGTCAAACACACTTGAAGTGTGTCAAGTTTCTAGCTAAAGACTAGGACACTTGTCCTAAGTCTTCCACCACAAAACCATCTACACTTTAAAACAACTAAACATAAACAACAATACTCATTTCTTACATGCAAAACTAATAAAACTCTCTCTTGTTCTCTCTCTATGAACGTCCACCATGCTCCCAAAAGACCCCATTTGATCAAAAATTCAACCATAAATCATGTGTTTAACTTGCATAAGTTGAATACCCTTTGAAGATATGAAGATTGGAGGTGATCCTAACCTATTAAAAAGGAGTTTTCAAGGGAGTTTGGGGCTGATTTCTCAAGGAGTTTTCATGAAGAACAAGGGATGATTTTTGGAGGAATCTACAAATACTTGGTGATCCTAGAAGTGGTGTTGATATCTCATAAGATTGGTTACCCAAAACCAAGTCTTGTTCATCCAAAAACTCATCATTTCATCACCTTGGTGGTATAAAGATTGTTCTTCCCATCCTCTTGTTATTTTGATTATGTAATCATGTATTTTCTTTCTTATTGTATATGTATATGATGAATATATGATGATAAAACTATTGTGTGGGGATTTGGTGTTGATAATCATGGGTAAAAAGATGAAAAAAAACTATATGTAAAAAGGTTAAAATCATGCTTAAAATGATGGCTGTATAAAACAGTAAAGAACCATGTCATGAACTGATAAAATGGAATATATTAATGGATATACTGTAAGTAATATGTCTTGTCATGTGAGAGTTGGCCATGCAATGGAATCATTAGGATGAGTGAGATATGATCAAAACAAGTTTAGAGTACAAATCTGAGTTCACTGTTTTGGACGATTTTTAGAAAATACTTTGAAGCTGATTCAACAGTAGCTATAGTAGAGTTAAATGGATCACATATCATTTAGTTTATGTCATAAAAATTTGAGCTTCTATCTCCATATATAACTCTAGATATGGTTGTTTTGGTGAACATGAAAGTAAAAATCAGATTTTGGAAATTAAAGTATAATAGTATTATATAAGCACTCAAATAAAAATAGTATAAAATGTGAATTAAAACCCACTAACTCATATAATACATTTATATAAATATGTATAAAGATAAATAAATGGACATTTTATAAAAATGGTAGTTTGATAAGTTTTATAAGTTATAAAACTATAAACATGATTTTTATGACTTTTTCGGCTATTACCGTAAAATTAACGTTTTTGTTAAATAAAACTTAAACGGTTGGAACCGTCTAATGTAAACTTTTATAAACTCATATACTGATATATAAACATATATATAACAAGCAAAAACCGATAAAACCCGAACTATAAAACATACGGACATTTACGGGCTAAGTTAACGCTATTGGACTAATAATACAACAAAATGGACTAAAACACTTATAAACTTATTTATTGGGCTTAACCCATTTGGGCCCAACATGTAAAGTATAAATACTGATAATATAAGTATGAAATGGATTAATACAAGTTAATGAACTTATAATAGGCTTATTGGACCTAAAACACGTAAATAGGTAAAACTAGTAATTTAGTAAGAAGTTACCAATACATAAACACAAAAATGAGTGAATGAGAATATATAAACCCACTTGATCATCATATATATAAAATCATCATATGTATACATAATTGTTATTTATAAAGTCATTGGATAAGAGTCTAAGACGAGTATTATTTGTCTAGGTTTCCGTGATTGAAGCACGTACCGTACGCCCGAATTGCCGATAACCTGCCTTCCCATATCAACGTGAGTTCATAGCCTCGCACTCTTTTACATGTTTTTATAAATGTTTTATAAACCCGCGAGGGAGATAACATGTTAGTTTTATAAAATAGGACACCATTTGTCCCGATTGTTTGTTTATTGATTTGGACCCGGATGATTGTATGACCCGATTGTATGACCCGATAAATGATTAAAGGACCCGATAGATGAAATTAAATGGATTATTAAAGTTAGGTTATGTGACTAAAAGTCCCATTAGCATGAATTGTGAACTACCGGGATTTGGTAGACGCTTATGCATATAATAGTACTATTTGGGGACGATCACCCTAGTTCGCGCCTTGACGGTTGATCCCCGTCGTGCCACATTGATTGGTAAGCGAATTTATGTATGAGAAGATTTACATAGCGTGGCCTTTGTGACGACACGCTAATTTAGATGGGCAAATGAGTTTCGGGCTAGCTAACCGTTGTTTGTTGTAGTAAGGTAACAATGTCATGTAGCTTATAATAATCCAGTTAACAAAATACTACTATACGCAACGAATTACGATGTATTGCATGACTAGCAATACGGGGTCATACTATTGATATTATGTCCGTGTTTTGGTTTTCATAACCATATTCATATAACGGTTTTTATTTTCATACAACGTCATATGACGTATTGTATGATGTTTTTACGACATTGGCTCGTATAATGATTTTTAAGGCAAATGCCTATATTATGATTTTCGATAAGGATTTGTATAAAATGACTCTGGCTATTTTATGGCCTATTAAAATGATTTGTACAAAATAATTTTCAGTAATAATTTTATACTGATATTATATTGATGGATTTTATCAAACTCTAGGAATTCACTCGGCGTTATCGCTGACCTTTTCTTTTAACATGTTTTATCTCAGGTACTTGAAGGTAATTCTCGGGAAGACGACAAGAATTCATGGCCCGCACTTAAACAATATTTTCCATTCAAATACTTTGTAAAACTTTGTATGAAATAATATGACTTGGGACCGATGTAACTTTGATATTTATGAATGGGAATGCTTTATTATTAAAACGACGCGAATTTTAAGCGTTGTCTATGATGTGAGTAATGTGCTATCCTGTAACACCAACTAGTCTTCCGCTGTATTGAGTTGTTTAAATTTGGGGGTGTTACAGTTTGGTACCAGAGCTCTCGTTATAGAGAACGAAAGATTTTTAAAACCAAGGTTTTGAATAAAACAATTCAAAATCTTTTAAATATAAACATTTTTCTAAAAATGTCTAAAAATCTTTTGACTATAACGGTGCCGAAGAATTCCCGAGTTACCGACAAGGCCAAGACTGAGAAGTATTATTTTAATATATATATATATATATATATATATAACTTGGATTATATATATATATATATGATGTAATTTTATTACATGATTGTTTGATGATTATTTTAATATTTATACGAGGTATTTATACGACGTAGATTGTCACAAGGAACCCTAAATCCCCTAGTAAATTAATCGAAGCTATTCTCGTAGGAATTCTAGCTATCCTAGCTCTAAACCAAGTTGTGGATATTTATGATCCCAACAAATGGTTGATATTCATAGAAATATAGATATTAGTTGATTGTGATATTGAAAAAGAATTGGCGAGATTAAATCTGATATCGATGTCATGACGATCTTTCCTTATAGAGTGGAGTTTGACAAAACGTTACCACCTAGAAAGATGTCATCTGATTCGTTGTCATCCAATTCTTAAATTGAAATCGAAAGGGTGAATGTTGCACTTGAGGATGTCATTGGAACCAGTACCCAAAAGCCTCATGCCACTAATACCATTCCGAGAAGTCTAATTAAATGTGTGAGTCATTTAATACTAGTGACTCATTTGATAATTGTTGTTGTAAGAGCTATAGGATTGGAAATTAAGTGTTGATTCATATCGAGCTTTTATTGCCCTATTAAGGTTTATAAATAAGGTTGAAATTATTGGAACATGAGGTAGGATGTCGCATTGAGTATAAAAATATTAAAACTTGAATAAAGTAAAATTTTACTCGTATGGAATATAAGATTGTAAGAGGAAGTCGTTAAGTTCTGTGATTGAACTATAAGGATTTAATTGATTGTAGGTTTGTGTTAAGGGTTGTTCCTAGGCCATTGTCCAATGACGAGGATGCCCAGTGTCCAATAAATAAATTGAAGAAATCTTCTTCTGAATTGGGACCAATGGATCTTCCGGGACATATGGAACACCTAATGACTCTTGTAGATTAGTATTCATTGTGGTATCTTTTAAAAATCCCCAACTTAACTGAGATATCAGTTGGTAGGATGAGTTCTGAGAATTGTATGACATAGTGACACGTAATGTGTTACGGTACAATTTTGACTTGTTTGTGATTAATGACAAAGACTAACTTTGATTGCTAAATCCTACATGTATCGATGTTATCTATCTTTTATTGCTTCATCCTAATGTTCGCATTAGTGATGCAACCATTGAACAAGTACTCATCTCGATTTGAGTTGCGTTGTGGATTATTCTTTTTGAGTGCCATCGAGATCATGAACCTCATGATTATTTGGCTAAGCTCATTTTCCATCATATTGTAGTTAGTTCTTGGTGAACAAGCTTTCATCACTCTTTTGCAGATCACTCATTGTTTTTATAAGATAAAACCGTATCCATTAAGAAAAATTGAATTTTCATCACTGTAAGGATTATTCAAAGTAAGATTTATAAGTGATTGTTATCGAAGTGAGGTTATTTATAAAGTACCTTGGAAAACTTAATTGTCTTCATAACAAAGAAAATCTTTGTAAATTTATTTTAATTCTTATTTAAGAATTAAGCATGAAAATGTTTTTATTATAAACATGATGATAAAATTTTGACGAACTGAGTATTGCATCGTTAATCTTGAAATTGTATATAGTTGCGCGCCTACATACAATTTGGAATGGACCATGCAAGGCTGATTAGTAGTCACCATAAAACTGATTAATAAACACTACATTTTCTTTAAAGATTGTGAAAGATTAAATTTTATGAGATCTGCAAGAAGTGAAAAACAGGGACATATTGATAGGGACACCTACATATGTGCCTGTAACATCTATTCTTCTGAGTTGAATTTACTCATCTGTGGAAATTGTCTTATTTGACGATCGACAATTCTTTCTTGTCCAATTCTCCCGTAATGAGATTCTTAGGAAAAGTATCTGATTACCGAGTGTTGATACCCGACTGGATGTATTGACGTTCCTATCATTTCTTATGATTTTATTTAATTTGAATGACCTGGGTAACGATCCGAGGAGCTTTCGAATGCGTACTCAAATTATGAAAACATGGGATATATTCATATTCGTTAAGTGTTTTCGTCTGTATCTGATTTGAAATTCTATCGCGTAGATTATGCGTTGACCTTACTCTTTTAATGTTAGTTATGTCCCCAGATATCCTTGAACTTGTGAAGGATTATGAGTTATTATTAGTCTTTTGAGAAGTTCACATCTTATCGACGGCAATAAAACTGGAAAGTTAGTAATGCCAGTAGAATGGATTGATTGATTATGACATGACGACATTGTCTTAGTTGATGGGAACTCGAACAAAATTCCCCTAAATGATAAGATGTTGAATATCAAAAGCGATCTAAATAATTCTTGATGGATGACCATATCCTGGATTTAGACTTGAAATTATACCATGAATGGTTGTTGATTAGTCATAGATACTATAATCTAGAAAGAACCTAATATAATTTATTTAAAAGATGTTTATGTTATCTTAAACTTTAGTAAGTATTTGTTGATGAATTACCTAGACTTTTGCCATTAAGGCAAGTAGAATTTGGTATTTGATTATATTCTCGGTGCTGCACCTGTGGCGTGTACACTGTACGACAGCACCATCTGAATTAAAGAATTACCGTACAACTGAGAGAGTTGTCGGAGAAAGCTTTTATTCTACCAAGCTCGTCATTATGAAGAGCTATGGTGTTATCATTCCTTATATTTATAGATTACTGTGAACTGAGTAAATTGACAATCGAAAACGATATCCATAACTCGAAATGGAAGATTTGTTCGATCATTTACAAGGTTCTAGCGTATGTTTTAAAGATTTGATTCACGGCATGGTTATCATCAACTTCGCATCCGCGAAAAAGATTATCTATTCCAATCACTACATCCGGTACTTGTAATGAACATTATGAGTTTCATGTGATGTCGTTTGGATTGATCGATGCACATGTAGCATTCATAATTTTGTGAATCACGTGTGTAGGCTGTAATTTGATAAATTCATGCTTGAGATCATTAAGGACCATTTGTTTGTATATAAGAATAAGAATGAGTTAATAATTAGTTATAGATTGCCCTGAATTGGCCGAACAATAAAAATATGTACCTTGAATTATTAACATGAGATTAAAGACTTAATCCTTTACATTATTTGACCGTGTTATTAAAAGATAATGGCATAAATTGACTCTTCAAAATTTCGAAGTCATTTAAGACTTTGAGTTATACTAAAAAGAAAGTGCAAATATATTTTGAAAAATGTTTTAACAAAGGATTTTAAGGGATTATTCCCTTATACACAAACCATTTGACTAAACTTCTGTTTAGGGGTAAATGTTTGTGTATACCTCAAGATAACCTAAGAGTGATTGAGGAAACCATTTAAACCATGACTTGAAATCTGAAACGATAATTTTTACTTTTCAAACTAAGAAAACTTTGACCAAAGTATAAACAAAGGTTTTTCGAACATTTACGAATCTTATTAAATATTTTCGATAAATCAACAAAAATCTTGTTAATTAAATTCAAATTTATTTTGAACATTTTATATAATTGGTCAAACTAAGAAATTTAAAATTTTTTACGTTTACGTTTCATAAAAATTAAATAATTATTGTTAATTTACATGTAATATTTATCGACGCTTTAAACGTCAGATTGAGCAAAACTGATAAAAATGATAGTTGAAACGAAACTGAAACTTAGAAAATATGAAGGAAGGTGAACGTAATTACTGACACATTATGTAGAAAATATGAAGAATCAATTACGATGTATTTCTTAATAATAAATGTGCAAAATAAATTGCCGAACGATCTAAAAGTAAACAATGCTTGTAAGAAGGATAAAATAGATAATAAAAGGGGTTCACGGCTAATATGAACCATTAGAATTGAGAAGCTGATAGCATTAAATGTTTTAAAGACCACTTATGGTTGCCTAAATATGGAGGTTTGTGAAATTTAGTTATGTTGGAAACTTGTAAGTATAAGTATTCTATTCCTGTCATTTCTGATTTAATTTATCCCTATCTGAATAAGTTGTACTGATGGCAAACTATGAAGGCATACATCGCCCCATACATTAGTAAACGTCTAACTATTGCAAAGGTCATCATCTGAATTTGATTCGATTTGGGTCATCGTCGACAGACCGACCAAATCTACTAATATCATTCTTGTTAATGATAGATTCTTGATGAAGAAATTGACTCTTTATATTTAAAGGAGTTGTGTAAACATAGTGTGCTTGTATCGATCATCTCTATCAAGATCCTCGCTTCGCATTGAATTTCTAGAGATTTGCTCAGAAGTCATTAAGAACGAATCTTGATGAGAGTACTATGTACCACCCCAATCGAAGGGACGAGGTAAAGTAACGATACAAAATACTATAAGTGTTGTTCTATGTTTGAATGATTGACCTTTGGTAATGAACCGTATAATCATTTTCCTTTGGAAGGATTATCATTGAAAATTATCGTATTAGGATCGAGATCGAATCTTGTTAGGATCTAAATATTAGAGCATCTATAAGCAGGAGTTGGGACGAGGACACCCGACATACACCTATTGTGAGTTGGACATGTCTTTTAGGTTTAAGGTTTCCTATGATGGCAAACCAAACCTTAGAATATACTCGACCTGCGAGACCTGAAATGATTGTTGAAATTAGGATCTGACTATTGACTGCCGGTAGTGGGCAGGAGGTTATGTGAATATGAAAGGTAGATCTTGAAGTGCCAGATGGTTAGCGAAGTTATGCCAAAAATTTTAACCATGGAAATTGAATAGATGATCCGAAAGATCATGGGATATAAGTCCCCGTTGTATGGGACCATAGAGATGATGTAAAAGTTGGTATAAAAGGCATTTAAGCTGGATCTGCCCTAGGACTTCAAGAGCTGCGTGAATTACGTTTCGTATATTGAACTTGATAAAATATCTATCAAGTAAAAATCTGAATTCTTCTTAATACAGCTTAGATCGGCGAAAAGTTGCATTCATCAGAAACCCGTGAACATCATGGATAGAGAAAGTAAGTCAACATTTAGCCTGATCTTATTCCCGTAGTTATTATTGATGAAACTCGCGTATTGTAATGGATTACACTTGTGAGAAAAGACCGAATGTGGAGGAAATACCCACATGGCTTTAACTCTATAAGAAGCGAGTAGTAAGGTAAGATGATCTTTGAGGACAAAGATCCTGTTTAGGGGTAAATGCTGTGACAATCCGTCAATTTATGGTCGATATTTTATTCTTAATATTTATTTGAAAACATTATTTTAATGTTATAATATGAACTCACTTATTTTTGGGAAGAAATTTGGATTTACGTCTTGAAGTAGCATCGACTACGTCTAAACCGGAGTATTCTACGTTACGTGCTTACGTTTACATACACCATTTTTGGTGACAGTCCGACATTTCAGAAAATAAATTTATACGTGAATATTATTTTGGAGTTTTAAATTTGTGTTGGTTCATAAACTCACAAATTTACGAGAAGAGATTAGGACTTACGATTTTATTTTAACGTCCTTTACGACTAAACCGGAAACCTTAGGATTACGTATTTATGTTTTCGAACTCCGTTTTTGATGAGACAATTTTTATTAGATTCGTTTTGTGCCGTTGATTCATAATTTATAAAAATGTTTTTCGTAAAACGACCCGAAGGCACGCAAATCGAGGAAACTAGGATCGAGAAGTACCCGTAAATTAGTGGGATGAGACAAGTTTACACTTGCCTCACCCCACCATGGGATGGCTAAAGCTTGTCAAACACACTTGAAGTGTGTCAAGTTTCTAGCTAAAGACTAGGACACTTGTCCTAAGTCTTCCACCACAAAACCATCTACACTTTAAAACAACTAAACATAAACAACAACACTCATTTCTTACATGCAAAACTAATAAAACTCTCTCTTGTTCTCTCTCTATGAACGTCCACCATGCTCCCAAAAGACCCCATTTGATCAAAAATTCAACCATGAATCATGTGTTTAACTTGCACAAGTTGAATACCCTTTGAAGATATGAAGATTGGAGGTGATCCTAACCTATGAAAAGGAGTTTTCAAGGGAGTTTGGGGCTGATTTCTCAAGGAGTTTTGATGAAGAACAAGGGATGATTTTTGGAGGAATCTACAAATACTTGGTGATCCTAGAAGTGGTGTTGATATCTAATAAGATTGGTTACCCAAAACCAAGTCTTGTTCATCCAAAAACTCATCATTTCATCACCTTGGTGGTATAAAGATTGTTCTTCCCATCCTCTTGTTATTTTGATTATGTAATCATGTATTTTCTTTCTTATTGTATATGTATATGATGAATATATGATGATAAAAATATTCTGTGGGGATTTGGTGTTGATAATCATGGGTAAAAAGATGAAAAAAAAACTATATGTAAAAAGGTTAAAATCATGCTTAAAATTGATGGCTGTATAAAACAGTAAAGAACCATGTCATGAACTGATAAAATGGAATATATTAATGGATATACAGTAAGTAATATATCTTGTACACATGTGAGAGTTGGCCATGCAATGGAATCATTAGGATGAGTGAGATATGATCAAAACAAGTTTAGAGTACAAATCTGAGTTCACTGTTTTGGACGATTTTTAGAAAATACTTAGAAGCTGATTCAACAGTAGCTATAGTAGAGTTAAATGGAGCACATATCATGTAGTTTATGTCATAAAAATTTGAGCTTCTATCTCCATATATAACTCTAGATATGGTTGTTTTGGTGAACATGAAAGTAAAAATCAGATTTTGGAAATTAAAGTATAATAGTATTATATAAGCACTCAAATAAAAATAGTATAAAATGTGAATTAAAACCCACTAACTCATATAATACATTTATATAAATATGTATAAAGATAAATAAATGGACATTTTATAAAAATGGTAGTTTGATAAGTTTTATAAGTTATAAAACTATAAACATGATTTTTATGACTTTTTCGGCTATTACCGTAAAATTAACGTTTTTGTTAAATAAAACTTAAACGGTTGGAACCGTCTAATGTAAACTTTTATAAACTCATATACTGATATATAAACATATATATAACAAGCAAAAACCGATAAAACCCGAACTATAAAACATACGGACATTTACGGGCTAAGTTAACGCTATTGGACTAATAATACAACAAAATGGACTAAAACACTTATAAACTTATTTATTGGGCTTAACCCATTTGGGCCCAACATGTAAAGTATAAATACTGATAATATAAGTATGAAATGGATTAATACAAGTTAATGAACTTATAATAGGCTTATTGGACCTAAAACACGTAAATAGGTAAAACTAGTAAACTAGTAAGAAGTTACCAATACATAAACACAAAAATGAGTGAATGAGAATATATAAACCCACTTGATCATCATATATATAAAATCATCATATGTATACATAATTGTTATTTATAAAGTCATTGGACAAGAGTCTAAGAAGAGTATTATTTGTCTAGGTTTCCGTGATTGAAGCACGTACCGTACGCCCGAATTGCCGATAACCCGCCTTCCCATATCAACGTGAGTTCATAGCCTCGCACTCTTCTACATGTTTTTATAAATGTTTTATAAACCCGCGAGGGAGATAACATGTTAGTTTTATAAAATAGGACACCATTTGTCCCGATTGTTTGTTTATTGATTTGGACCCGGATGATTGTATGACCCGATTGTATGACCCGATAAATGATTAAAGGACCCGATAGTTGAAATTAAATGGATTATTAAAGTTAGGTTATGTGACTAAAAGTCCCATTAGCATGAATTGTGAACTACCGGGATTTGGTAGACGCTTATGCATATAATAGTACTATTTGGGGACGATCACCCTAGTTCGCGCCTTGACGGTTGATCCCCGTCGTGCCACATTGATTGGTAAGCGAATTTATGTATGAGAAGATTTACATAGCGTGGCCTTTGTGAGGACAAGCTAATTTAGATGGGCAAATGAGTTTCGGGCTAGCTAACCGTTGTTTGTTGTAGTAAGGTAACAATGTCATGCGGCTTATAATAATCCAGTTAACAAAATACTACTATACGCAACGAATTACGATGTATTGCCTGACTAGCAATACGGGGTCATACTATTGATATTATGTTCGTGTTTTGGTTTTCATAACCATATTCATATAACGGTTTTTATTTTCATACAACGTCATAAGACGTATTGTATGATGTTTTTACGACATTGGCTCGTATAATGATTTTTAAGGCAAATGCCTATATTATGATTTTCGATAAGGATTTGTATAAAATGACTTTGGCTATTTTATGGCCTATTAAAATGATTTGTACAAAATGATTTTCAGTGATAATTTTATACTTATATTATATTGATGGATTTTATTAAATTCTATGAATTCACTCGGCGTTATCGCTGACCTTTTCTTTTAACATGTTTTATCTCAGGTACTTGAAGGTAATTCTCGGGAAGACGACAAGAATTCATGGCCCGCACTTAAACAATATTTTCCATTCAAATACTTTGTAAAACTTTGTATGAAATAATATGACTTGGGACCGATGTAACATTGATATTTATGAATGGAAATGCTTTATTATTAAAACGACGCGAATTTTAAGCGTTGTCTATGATGTGAGTAATGTGCTATCCTGTAACACCAACTAGTCTTCCGTTGTATTGAGTTGTATAAATTTGGGGGTGTTACACAACGACTGAGACAACTCTTCCATCTTTAGGTCTCTTATTAAGAGCATCACCAGTTTGTCCAGCTGTTCTTCGTGCCCCAATAGCAGCCTGAATCTTAGTTGCTTTACCGAATTGATTGCCATATTCAATGACTTCCCAAAGAGAATAGTCATTGACTTGAAGATACTATTCAAAATTGAACTTCCATTATTCAAATTTTTTAGGATCGAGCATAGGAATTTTGAGGTTGTGATTTGATGAGGATGAATATTATGTGGTAGACATCTTGTATGGTTTATAGGGTTTTTCAACGATTTCTGGCTTTTGGCGATTTAGGGTTTTTAGGGGTTATTGTTATTTAGATCAAAGTTCCTCAACAAGCTCTGATACCACTTTTTGATCCCAAACTTAGATCGATTTAGCTTTGCGTTTGTAAAACCCGCATGCTTTTACCATGAATAGTACCCTTAAGATCGTACGTACTAGATTTAAACTTTCTTAATATAGCATGATTACGATTACGTATTAGGACTTTACGTATTACGTACGTGTTAGAACACGATAAGTATTTTATATGAACGATCACGTAATAATTATTTAGCAATAATTAATCACGAACATACGATCACGAGATCACGAGCGTAATTAAAACACGAGATATTATTAATTACGTATACATATTTAATACGAGCGTAATTAAATATATAAGTGTAGGATATTTACGTAACGAGAACTTTTAAAACACGAACTTAATTAAACGTAAACGTGTACGAAATTACAAGACACGAACCAAGGTACGGGACCCCCACAAGGGAGTCCCTACCCGCGGCCAACATAGGACAATGGGCCAAGACCATTGTCAATTTTTACTAAAATGAAGGGTTAAGAGTTTTACTACTCAAATTATTTTTACAGAAGAATTTCAAGAAAACCTAAAACCCCTTCCTCCCTCTCCTTGTGTGCCGCCACCTACAAACCACCATAAGGGGGTGATTTTGATCTTGGATCTTGTTGATTTAGTAATTGTTCGTGTTTGTTCTTCACCCTTTTGATCCACGAATACGGTAAAACATTTTTACTTGTTTTCTTTTTAATTAATCTTTTATTAATTAAGAACACGTGATGTTTTCATAAAAACATATTAATTAAACCTAGATCTAACATGTTATGGTCATTAATTAATCAATGGGATCGATCAAAGGGGTGTTTGTTTTGGGCCGCAGGAACAACCGACCCCAAGGGGGTTCGGTTTGTTTTTAGCCGACCACCACCAAGACCTTTTTGGTCTTGGTTGGTGCGTGTGGGTCCCACGGCATCAAGGGGGTACCCCGAATTGGTTCGGGGTACGGTGTTTGTTCATATCCGATGCATGTTTTTAAGCTTAGATCCGGATCATGATTATGTTAGTTTTTTTTATATGTTATGAACTTATGTTAAGAATTAAATTAATAAGATGTAATTAATTTAATAACATGACTTAGGTTAACTAATTATTGATAAACATGAAATTATTTTAACCTAAGTATTTATATTATTAAGACTTATAATTAATTAATTATTTTAAAAACCATGGATATAATTAATTAATTAAACATGACTTAGGTTATGTTATTAGTATTTAATAATACATATCTTAACCTAAGTATTTAATATATTTAATTAAAACATGTCATACTTTAATTAAATATTATAACCTATAGTTTAATTAAATTACATGAAATAATTATTAAACTATATAATATATCATATGACTTAGAGAATAATCATGAAAACACTTAGGCTTAATTACTTAGCTTATTTAACCAGCTTATTTCTAATTATGGAAATAATCTATTTATGGAAACTTATTTAATTAAGGTAGCTAATCTATTTATGGAAACTTTCTATTTTTAGAAACTTATCTATTTTAAGCAGTGAATCTATTTTCGGAAACTTTCTATTTTTGGAAACTTTCTATTTTTGGTAACTTTCTATTTTTGGAAACTTTCTATTTTTGGAAACTTTCTATTTAAGGAAACCTGCTATTTTTAGAAAGTTACTTATTATTACACAGTAAGTATAATAACACATGAGATATTAGTAATACTTAATCAGAAGGAACAGAATGTAGGATTTAACCCAGTTTAAGGCTTTAAACAGTGTAAAATAGTAAGAACACATAAAATAAGCTAAGACATGACATAAAACCAACTATGTATGTAGTAAGCAGATACTTATTTCATGTACGTATTTATGTAGCACTAGTGTTTCGGAAGTAGGATTCTCGCAGTTCATCGTTCTCGTTCACTGGACATAAGGTACAGATTCCCGTCCTTTCAGTATGGACATTCTTTCCTTATTAGGATTTCCCCGTATGCAGCCAACTGTTTTCCCGTAGTATATGTTATGAGTTTGATTGCTTATGTTTAAATATGATTACCTATAGCCATATACATGCATGACCAGTTTCACCTAGTTATGGAGGTACCATAACCATAACATTAGAGGCACTGATGTTATGACTTCACCACGGCGGAGTGATTGCTCGTGGCGTCCCTTCAGCTTTTGGCCATTTATTTATATTTATCACGTGGGGCGTATGGGTGCATCCTAGATACATGTTTTTTATTCAGGATTACATGGTGAATGTGGTGTGTGCCTTGCATCCTTCACAAGGAGCTGATCCCTCCTACCCATAAAACCAGTATATTAAATTAGAGGCAGCCCCTCTAATTTGCATGATTAGGTCACCCCTCTAAGTATTCATGCACGGTGGATTTTCATGACCTATATTGGCTAGTGGTAAAATATGTTAAACAGTTTTCATAAGATAAACATAAGGCTTTTCAAACTATAAAACCAGTTTTATGAACATGTTCCAGGTTTTCCAGGACTTATACATTTCCGCTGCTATTAAGTCTCTATTATGTTTTAGTCACTTATACTATGTCTATATCCGTGCACTGAGCGTTTTGCTCAGCCGTTACTTTCCTTTCCATGTCCCAAAACGGCAGGTACCCTAGGAAAGATTCGAGCATTTGGAGGACGTGCATAGGATGGAAGCTTCTAGAGACTTCTTTTCCTTTTGCCTTCATATATTTATGCTTGTGTAGTCTTTCATTCATTTCTTTTGCTTTATTATGTTTTGGGCTTATGTTTGGGAACCGATGTTTGATTCCGGTTATCCCTATGGTCATGTAATGTTTTATACATTTATCCTTGTATGCTTTGATGACACGCCATATTTACGCGTGACATTCCATTATCAAAATGGGGTGTTACAATTATGGTATCAGAGCCAAGGCTTCGACCTGTGACTAGTGGGTAGTCACCAGGAGCTTCCTAAGCCAACGTCTGTTATTCTACGTATTGATGTTTTTAGCGCATTGTTGTTTCAACCATGATGTTTTCAGCACCTCGAGGTTTTAACCTTGATGTTTTCATCGATATTGTTTTACTAATATGGATGGACAACCGTCATTCATATTTAGTTATGTGTCATTGTTTCATGCATAATGTTCCTCGTGAACTGTGGCTATGTGGACTGAACCCCAGTAGTTCATAATTAGTCACATAAATTTTTTTTCTGATAAGTTTTGATATATGAGTTTCATTTATTTATGTTTCATGTATCATTGTTGCAAGGATTATGACTAAGTAATGGTTGGTACATGACAGGCCCTATTTAGTCGCATGTGCTTTTATCGAAACTTTTAAATTTGGGACCGACCCATAGGCGTCCCCTCGCCATGTCTTTTGTTTTGGAACCGACCAATAGGCGTTCCCTCGCACATATAAAGGTTTTATAAACTACATTACGCATTCATGCACTATTTTTCATGCATAAATTTTTTCTCATGATTTAAATTGGCATAAATTTTTTTATGTCCCCTCATTAGTTATTATGTTTTTATGTCAAGTATGTTTTCATACTGTCATGGTTAACTTCAGTTTCATGCTGATTATGTTATACACTTCTTCGTGATAGATGGTTTAATGTTTTTTCATGATAATTTCGTCTTCATGTTGATTATGTTTTACGCCTCTTTTGTTATTTACGCTGTCTTGCAAGACATTGTTAGATTTCATTGAATTCTGCTTTCATGATAGTCATGGTTGGTCTTCATTGATCATGCTGTCAGGCAAATCATCGTTAAATTTTGTGTAACCACACTTTAACGTTTCCGTTACAACCAGAATGATGTCTATTCTAATACTTCCAGGTTATCATGATGGTTTTCCTAACCGTGTAACCGATATACTTTCCTAAAATCATGACAAATGATCGACCCCATACCGTTCATTTCATGTGCATTCCACGTGTACTCCACGTATTGTATTCCATGCGTATTACACGTACCTAAATCCATGTGTATTTTACTTGCAATACTTCACGAGTATTCGCTAGTCGATTATGAATTACCTCAGGCGTATTTTCAATAGCGATCTTCTACAATATTGCTGATGCCGCTCATAGCTTGGAGATGTTACTAAAGGTTGATGCTGCTGACGTTCGGAGACGCTACGAGATGCGGATGCTGTTCACAACCTGGAGATTCTACAACACAAAGACAAAGGCGTAGGAGCAAAGCAATTGGACGAGAAGATGCTTCACCATCAGAAGATTCCCATCAATCATTGTCCATAATTCTTAGTTACATGTCACACGTCATTTGACTGTCATTTCAGCCATATGAGTGCAAACCGGTACCAGCCGGCCACTCAGCTGAATAGTTACATGAATCACGGTCATGAGAATGACCATCATGGAACTGACGGACAGGACGATAGTAACCACTACTATGACAACAACTATCCAAGAAATCGCAACCGAAACTCTGGCCACGGACGTGATCAGAAATACAAGGATTAGTAGTCCAACCGATCCGCCAATTCTGGCATAATAACCTTATATTGTAGTTCTATTGTTTTACGTCTCGAGACACATGTCAAGACATCAGTCCAGACACATGTCTCACGTATACCTCCTGAAGACACATGTCAAGACATCAGTCAAGACACATGTCTCACGTATACTTTCTGAAAACACATGTCAAGACACCAGTCAAGACATATCTCATGCTAATAGTTCCAAGACACGAGTCAAGACACATGACTCACGTCCAACTATGGGACATTTCTAAGAAATTCAGGGTACCCTCCAAGGGTATATCCATTTTGTGTGCCATGTATTAATTAGGCCACAAGAATTTCAATACCATTATCGGCGCATCAGTGAGAACTGTCACGTTGCCGATGTCACTTTCGTTTCTTTCACCATATTTCATATATTCATGACCATGAAGGACGCCTTTCGTATTCCCACGTATACGAAGGTTTTCCTTCAGCTTAATGATGAGATCCAAGCTGCTAACACATTTCCTCGGACAGACACGAGATGGATTCTATCCTAATTATGGACTATGAACAGCACATCCTGCTACGATTCATATTTATGTACAGTAATGTTCAGGCTCCTGAATACATTCAGCTTGATTTTCCATCAGGAAAATCGGTACAAATTATCTATGCTTACAAGCATATGCGTTGTTAGCCATGGTCGCTAAAATTTTCTAGCTGTAGTAAGACACGGCCACTTAAGTCTTTTACGCATAGCCAGTTGATTATTCCAAAATCTTCCCATACATTCTAGAAGAACTTACAAGGAGAAGGACGGTACCATGAGATTATGTGTCGACTACCGTCGACTTAAACGAATCACCATTCACGACCGTTATTCTCCTCCACGTATTGACAACATGTCCAATCGACCCTATAGTGTTAATTACGTTCCCAAGATCGAACTCATGATCATGCTGCCAATAGTGACGAGTGAAAGAGCAGGACATGTCCATGACTGCTATTCGTACACGACTTGGTCATGCTAAATTCATGATTCTGTATTAATCTCATAAATGCTTCCACAGCATTATGAACTTAATAAATTGAGTTTCCATGAACTCATAAGCAAATTCATCAGTGTTTCCACTGAGGATAACCTGATTTCCTTTAATCCTAGAAGAATAACAGGAAGACCATATCTGCACTATGTTGCAAATTCTATGACAAGAGAAATTTCACCCTAGAAATTTTTTCCAATATCAATTCTGTTTGATTACAGTGACACGCTGGATCACATGGATTTGCATGGTTAATCTTACCATGACTCAGCTTATGCGTAAAGGAGAGAACCCTACACTACATTAGGTGTTCTAGATTATCCTACGCTAAGAGAGGTTTCGATTCATAGACTCAGAGTTTCGCAAACTCCTATGTATCAAGTTCGATGAAGCAAGATACAGTTACGTTCATATCTTCATACCTGTCATACAAACAGGTTAAGATAGGACACCAACAGACTGGGATGTTTTCATCATCCGTAATTGTGAACTAAAATGGGACAAGATCTCCATGGATTTTGGTTACCAGATTAATGCAAACTCAGAAGAAGCATGATGCTATCTGGGTTATTGCAAACAGTTTGATCAAGTCTGCAAAATCCTTACATCCGCAAGGATTGCAGAACCAACAGATTGATCAGATATGTTCCAGCCAAGGCTCATCCAACCACTTGGTAATCCCTCAGTTATCGGGTCAGACAAAGATTCACAATTGTGCTCCTTATTTACTTCACGTCTTCATTCCACGACTTGCTTTCACGCTCGCGTTCATGACACTATAGTATCTCGGCTTACAATGTTAAGTTTTTTTCTCATTCTGGGAAGTTTTGCAAGAACTTGGGAGACCAGACCCAAGTTTAGTATAACTCCCTATCCTCAGACAGACGTTTCTCGTCATAATCTATGTCTCACCTTCTAGCGTTTGTCGTTACCGCCATTATATTCTCTGATCACGATATGTTTCACATGTCATGTTCATTCCACGTTCCTCATATCATGATCAAGATATGTTACACGTATCATGGATCACGATATGTTTACTCATACTACACTCGCCATATCTCCACGTAGCACGTTCAAAAATTTTCACGTATCACGTTCAAAAATTTTCACGTACTACGTTTCTTTATGTCTCGCGCATTGTTGCTAGTTATCGGTTAAGTTGGATTGTTTTGCACCATAATGTTTCAGTTACTCTTACACGTTAATTCTTATTTCCTCGATCGAATTTAGGGGATCTACCTTACGTTGATAACCAAGAACTTCTTTGTATTCCAAGTCAAGGTCAGGAGGACCAAGACTTATCATTCGTGTCAAGATCTTATAAAGAAACCGTTCCAAGAGGGAAGCCACTTGGAAACGGACAAGGTCATCCGGACTTCTTATCCGTTTTCTCTTATCAATTAGATATGTCCTTTCAGCCACGTCACGTTCCATGTCCTTTTTAGACATGTCACGTTCCGCGTTCTTTCTGCCATGTCACCTGCACATTAATTTATCTTACATACCCTCTCAGTTTGATTCGGGTATGTTTCTATTTCAGTTACGTTATCTATAATTCGGGGAAGAATTATTCTTTTTAGAGGGGAAGAGTTGTAAAACCCGCATGCTTTTACCATGAATAGTACCCTAAAGATCGTACGTACTAGATTTAAACTTTCTTAATATAGCATGATTACGATTACGTATTAGGATTTTACGTATTACGTACGTGTTAGAACACGATAAGTATTTTATATGAACGATCACGTAATAATTATTTAGCAATAATTAATCACGAACATACGATCACGAGATCACAAGAGTAATTAAAACACGAGATATTATTAATTACGTATATATATTTAATACGAGCGTAATTAAATATATAAGTGTAGGATATTTACGTAACGAGAACTTTTAAAACACGAACTTAATTAAACGTAAACGTGTACGAAATTACAAGACACGAAACGAGGTACGGGACCCCCACAAGGGAGTCCCTACCCGCGGCCAACATAGGACAATGGGCCAAGCCCATTGTCAATTTTTACTAAAAGGAAGGGTTAAGAGTTTTACTACTCAAATTATTTTTACAGAAGAATTTCAAGAAAACCTAAAACCCCTTCCTCCTTCTCCTTGTGTGCCACCACCTACAAACCACCATAAGGGGGTGATTTTGATCTTGGATCTTGTTGATTTAGTAATTGTGCGTGTTTGTTCTTCACCCTTTTGATCCACGAATACGGTAAAACCTTTTTACTTGTTTTCTTTTTAATTAATCTTTTATTAATTAAGAACACGTGATGTTTTCATAAAAACATATTAATTAAACCTAGATCTAACATGTTATGGTCATTAATTAATCAATGGGATCGATCTAAGGGGTGTTTGTTTTGGGCTGCAGGAACAACCGACCCCAAGGGGGTTCGGTTTGTTTTTAGCCGACCACCACCAAGACCTTTTTGGTCTTGGTTGGTGCGTGTGGGTCCCACGGCATCAAGGGGGTACCCCGAATTGGTTCGGGGTACGGTGTTTGTTCATATCCGATGCATGTTTTTAAGCTTAGATCCGGATCATGATTATGTTAGTTTTTTTATATGTTATGAACTTATGTTAAGAATTAAATTAATAAGATGTAATTAATTTAATAACATGACTTAGGTTAACTAATTATTGATAAACATGAAATTATTTTAACCTAAGTATTTATATTATTAAGACTTATAATTAATTAATTATTTTAAAAACCATGGATATAATTAATTAATTAAACATGACTTAGGTTATGTTATTAGTATTTAAGAATACATATCTTAACCTAAGTATTTAATATATTTAATTAAAACATGTCTTACTTTAATTAAATATTATAACCTATAGTTTAATTAAATTACATGAAATAATTATTAAACTATATAATATATCATATGACTTAGAGAATAATCATGAAAACACTTAGGCTTAATTACTTAGCTTATTTAACCAGCTTATTTCTAATTATGGAAACAATCTATTTATGGAAACTTATTTAATTAAGGCAGCTAATCTATTTATGGAAACTTTCTATTTTTAGAAACTTATCTATTTTAAGCAGTGAATCTATTTTTGGAAACTTTCTATTTTTGGAAACTTTCTATTTTTGGAAAATTTCTATTTTTGGTAACTTTCTATTTTTGGAAACTTTCTATTTTTGGAAACTTTCTATTTAAGGAAACCTGCTATTTTTGGAAAGTTACTTATTATTACACAGTAAGTATAATAACACATGAGATATCAGTAATACTTAATCAGAATGAACAGAATGTAGGATTTAACATAGTTTAAGGCTTTAAACAATGTAAAATAGTAAGAACACATAAAATAAGCTAAGACATGACATAAAACCAGCTATGTATGTAGTAAGCAGATACTTATTTCATGTACGTATTTATGTAGCACTAGTGTTTCGGAAGTAGGATTCTCGCAGTTCATCGTTCTCGTTCACTGGACATAAGGTACGGATTCACGTCCTTTCAGTATGGACATTCTTTCCTTATTAGGATTTCCCCGTATGCAGCCAACTGTTTTCTCGTAGTATAAGTTATGAGTTTGATTGCTTATGTTTAAATATGATTACCTATAGCCATATACATGCATGACCAGTTTCACCTAGTTATGGAGGTACCATAACCATAACATTAGAGGCACTGATGTTATGACTTCACCACGGCGGAGTGATTGCTCGTGGCGTCCCTTCAGCTTTTGTCCATTTATTTATATTTATCACGTGGGGCGTATGGGTGCATCCTAGATACATGTTTTTTTTATTCAGGATTACATGGTGAATGTGGTGTGTGCCTTGCATCCTTCACAAGGAGCTGATCCCTCCTACCCATAAAACCAGTATATTAAATTAGAGGCAACCCCTCTAATTTGCATGTTGAGGTCACCCCTCCAAGTATTCATGCACGGTGGATTTTCATGACCTATATTGGCTAGTGGTAAAATATGTTAAACAGTTTTCATAAGATAAACATAAGGCTTTTCAAACTATAAAACCAGTTTTATGAACATGTTCTAGGTTTTCCAGGACTTATACATTTCCGCTGCTATTAAGTCTCTATTATGTTTTAGTCACTTATACTATGTCTATATCCGTGCACTGAGCATTTTGCTCAGCCGTTACTTTCCTTTCCATGTCCCAAAACGGCAGGTACCCTAGGAAAGATTCGAGCATTTGGAGGACGTGCATAGGATGGAAGCTGCTAGATACTTCTTTTCCTTTTGCCTTCATATATTTATGCTTGTGTAGTATTTCATTCATTTCTTTTGCTTTATTTGGGCTTATTTTTGGGAACCGATGTTTGATTCCGGTTATCCCTATGGTCATGTAATGTTTTATACATTTATCCTTGTATGCTTTGATGACACGCCATAATTACGTGTGACATTCCATTATCAAAATGGGGTGTTACAGTGTTAACGAGAGTAAATCAAGTTTAACACGTAGAGAAACTTTATGTATTCAACAATCTAAGTGTTATGCGGAATTAACACTTAGTACAAAGAACAAAGCAAAACAATAACCCAAACTTTCACTTTGATTAATGATGAAACTTGCGTACAATGAAAGTGTAAAAACTCGTTATAACCTAAGAACCCTACGACCTCCTTTTATAGCACAAGGAGTCGTGTACAATAGTCTACCTATCAACTATTCTAGGTAAAGATAAATATAGAAAATACAATGTTGAACATATATTTACTAGAATTACAAAACGTGTAGTCTAAGTATTCCCTCAGTGGTTCTTTTACTCTTTTCATCGTCCAAGTTCTTCTTGTTAGCGTCCCAGTGACTTAGTTAATTTTATTCCCAACACTCTATCCTTAGGCGAATATAATCATAAGATAGATAATATTCTCGTCTGATCCTGTCGCAGTGCAACGAGGACACGGTTAAGTAATAAACCGTATGTGCGATAGCAACTTATTGGGCCTCCTAGGCTATGCGCGCATCGCATAAGTATTAACCCATTCCTAATGGATACGGGTAGTACCCGTGAGTCGAACTATCCAGCCCGACTAGGGACTATACGTCATCATGTCCCCCCAGTCTAGTGGTCGCATGTTCTTACTGCGGCTATTAGACTACAACCTTCCAAGCGTTCAAACAACAATATGCGCAAAAGCGCCATATCAGTATCCAAGAAGAATTCAAATACTCCCGCCAAGAATACATTCATCCCCCCTTTTACTAACCTCCTCAAAACGCGGGAAAAGCGTCTGCCACGTCATATTTACCCCTTCATTTTCCATCGTTGGATTTAGCAAGTGGGTAACACGTGGCTCAAATCCAAGCTTTGAACAATAAATTAGGAGGGCTATATATATACAATTGACGTCTCCTATTGACTGTTTTATCACTTCTAAAACTTCCAAAATCCATTAACGTCTCCTAAAACCTCAATTTTCTTCAAAGGTAATCCTTACTGCCATTGTATCTTATCCGCGTAATCATGGTTAAACAACTTCATGAAATTACTTCGACCCTCACCATAGATGAACTTGACCAGTTCACGACGAAATACTATATTCCTAATTATTTACACCCAGAAGTTCCCAACCCCCAACATAATATCAGATAGTCTCTAGGAGGGAAAATAAGAATATACACCCAATTTTCTGACTACGCGAATCATTGTATACCCATGTCGCGCTTCCTTATCAGCGTGTTAGTTCATTACGAGATCCACGTATCTCAATTGCATTGTATAGGGGTGGCCATAATTTCGAATTTTGAAATTAATTGCCGTACTTTAGACATAGACCCAACCGTAGATTTGTTTCGTGTATTCAACCAACGGCAACTAGCCAATGGTTGGGTTTCATTCGCTAAGAGAAAAAACGGAATGCAGTGCTTTGGTAGAAAAAAAAAATTTTCTTTATGAGACTGGAATGATAGGTTTTTCTAGATTGATGAAGCCGCCTTTCCCTTTCATTTTCCCTTTTTGACCTCTAGAACGGCGAGGCAGGACCCAACACCTGGCCCCAACTCGTACAATACTGAGGACACAGAGCTCTTGAATAACAACCGCATTCACGTGCAACCATACCCTGAAGCTTTGTTGGTTATTCTTGGTCTGAGTGGTGTAGTTATATGTGGTGCTCATCAGATACCCGTCTTGCGTACCCAAAGTATCCAAGGTTAGTGGTTCTTCCCGCGTTCTTCATATCAACCTGTAAGTACGATCTTTATTTGAAAACTAAAAATCTATTCTCTTTCTTGTTTGTTTTCTTTTGCGTAGCAATAGATGTGCTCGACCTTGTTCGTGGTGCCCTCACCCAGGATTTTATAGTCTATGTTCGCCCCGAGAAGGTAAATGAAGAGTCGCTGCAAGAACATGCGCACCAGAACACCATGGATCTGGAAGTTAGAGAGACTTATGCGGCGCAAGAACAAGAAGATACCAGTGCAGAGCAACTACCCCGACAACTAGCACAACAACAACCACAACCACCACCGTTCCTTAGCTCCTCGCTATCCTCGGACAATTTTACTAAGGATGTTGAGTTTTCCGCTCAAAAATTTGAGGAGGAGGAGGAGGAGGCAAACTCTACTTTGTTGGGGAAGAGGAGGAGAAGCTCACCAACAGCTTCTCGTATGTTCGCTCGCACGGGGGGTGAGCCCTTGTCAACAGTGGCGCAGAAGCAACAGGAGGAAACCTCCCTTGCGCACCTGCCTGAAGAAAATATTAAGGGGGACACTACAAGGACCCCTCCATGAACTCCCCCTGCCACCATTAACTTAAGGTAAAATATTTGTCTCTGTTTTAGTATTACCGTACTTATGCCTCCTTTTTATTCCTCTAATCTCTCCTTTCCTTGTAACAGTGATGACTAGGAAGATTTGTTTGCGAAGGCTGATGTCGCGCTTTCCCCTCCAAAGGAGACTTCAACAGCGGGGGGAAGCGCGTTCCCCCAAGACCCTGTGTGTGCTCCAAACTGGGAGTTGCTCGTGTCTTCGAAGTTTACCGGTGCTTTTGACTTTTCCAGCTTCCTAGAAAACATCGTGCCCACTGGGCGAGCTATTGTGCTAGATGAGACGAATGATGCAGTTCTTGCGGACGAGGTAAGTTACATGTCGTTGCAGTCTGTGACACTATTGTCACGCATCAAGAAGAGGTTCTTAGAGCTGTCCGTCCAATTCCAATCCGCGGAAGAGAGACTTGGGCAAATTGTCCAGGAGAAGACTCCTGCCCTTTGGGATATGCAGGCAAAGATTAACAAAGAGGCCGAGAGAGGACGCTAGAATGCCGATCTTATCCACTCCCTTATTGAAGAGAGAGATGACTTAGTCGCCGCTCTCGCGGATGAGTGCGCGAAACTCTCCCTTCTCAAGACTTCAAATGAAGAGGCAATGAAAGCCTTTGAGCAGTGAAATGAGCAGTTCGTGGCTAGTGTAGATGCGATAGGCGCAAGGGTGAAAGGTGACGTGAAGGATCTTAGAAGCCAACTGAAGAGACTGAGCATTGAGCTTGATGTTGACTTGTATCCGCGTTTGATGTGAGAGGTAGCTGAGAAGCATTGGGTGGTGTGCCATGTTCTACGCCTAGCTGCCATGGGTGCCCTGGAAGACCCTACTATGTGGGCCTACTTCGCCCAATCCGTCATTGCTGCATTGAACGAGGGCACTTCCAAGGGCCTAGAGAAAGTGCACAAAGCCGAATTGTTGAATAATGACTTGGCAGAGGTGCCCTTCTATGATCCTTCTACTGAGTCTAAGCTCACGACTGCCCTGAAGAACATGAGTGTATGTCTGTTTCCATCTTTCAGACTTCGCGACAATGATCATGAGCTGCCACTTGAAGTTGCTATGAAAGCACTGACTCTGGAGCGCCATAAGACTAAGGGTGCGGGGACACGGACTGACTTTCACTTGAAGCCTTCCCTAGAGCAGCTGATGGTACCGATATTTTCTCATCCTATGTATGTGCTTGACCCTTTTAGGGTTGAGAAGGAAGTTCCATTGTCGAAAGTGCTTGCGGCGCACGCTAGTCGTGCAACTGCCAAGAAGACTGCCCTGAGTCTAGAGGTTGCGCCTTCTGTTGGTGTCGCCCACCTTACTTCCTCCATCCCTGTGTTGATCTTGCCACTGCTGGACAGAGACGTGTGTGTGCTTGACTTAGTGGAGAAGGAACTGAAAAGGCACCGCACCTCAGCATACTGTCCTCCCTTGTTGAAGCTGAAGAGGTCTTCCTCTGATACAAATTTACTTTCAAACACTGGTTGTATTTTGTGAACATTTATTTGTATGTGCGAATGTTCACACTTCATCTGTAATGAAATTTTCCACTTTTGTTTATGAATATATGTTTCCACGCTTTAATGTTTATAGCGTAGACTTGGTTTATGAATTAGTGTAATTGCATAAGTGGTCCTTATGGGTGAGGCAGACTCATTACGTGTGGTAGACCGCTACTACCATAAGGACGGCCAGGTGAGGTTGACCAGTTGTTAGGTGTGCCCGATTTTGTCTTTCAGTCTTAGAATGTACATGCTGTAAAACATACTACG
The DNA here is from genome assembly GCA_025667525.1 of Glebionis coronaria. NCBI lineage: Eukaryota > Viridiplantae > Streptophyta > Magnoliopsida > Asterales > Asteraceae > Glebionis > Glebionis coronaria. Next base: position 207,339,003 of record CM046876.1, read on the forward strand.
ACGTCATTTAATATAAAGGGGCCTAACAAGGATACATGATCCGCGGTCGATAGGGTTGCATCCCTCTTACTCGACGAGTCTAATTAGTTGGTTAGACCCATTCCTCTTATTTCTCCTAGAAACGTTGTGTACGCGTTCGCCAGTAGGCAACATATAGTATATACAAAGTGTATGTATCATAAAAATAAACGTTTTTTGGAATGCGTCGTAGAACTAGATAGGGACCACGACAGTTTTATTAATACTGGAACGATTTTAAATACATGTTATAAAAGAATAATAATACATTGTTTTCAGAAGTTCGCTGCTAAAAGTATCACTTCTTTAGGTGGCATATGTTCCAAGGCCTCTGTAGGTCGCGACAATCCATGTCGCACAGTCGGTATGCACCCTTCCCCAATGTGTCGGTCACCATATAAGGTCCCTCCCACATAGGACCAAGTTTCCTAGTATTTTCAGTGCGACTGGACGCGTTTGCGCGGTAAATAAAGTCATCTGGCCTAAAGGAAGGCTTTCTTACCCTAGCGTCATAGTAACCTTTCATTTTTACTTTAGACTTAGCCTCGTGGATGGCTGCCAATTCTCTTCTTTCATCGATTTTGTCTATGTTTAGCCGTAGTTCATCATCGTTAGTGACCATGTCTATCTCTACTGTGCGGACCATTTGTAACCCAATTTTGGCTGGAATGACTGCCTCTGTTCTGTACGTCAGGGCGAAAGGGGTATCACCCGTAGCGGTTTTGATCATTGTGCGATGTGCCCACAAGACATGTGATAACTCGTCGACCCTTTTTTGTTTTTTCCCCTAGTAGTGCCTTTATGCCGTCTCCCAGGCTCCTATTTGCCCTTTCTACAAGTCCTTTTGTTTGTGGATGGTCTACCAGTGCAAACCTTTGATTGATGTTGTTTTTCGCACACCAATCTTTGAATGGGTTCTCCGCGAATTGTTTTCCATTATCAGAAACGATCTCTCTAGGTAACCCGAAGCGACATACTATATTATCCCATACGAACCTTTTTACTTGGTTTCCTATGACAGTTGCGACTACCTTTGCTTCAATCCACCTTGTGAAGTAATCCATCGCGACTATTAGGAAGTTAATTCCACCTGCGGCCACAGGAAAAGGTCCTACGATGTCTATTCCTGACTTGAAAAATGGCTAAGGGGAAGTGATAGGTGTTAGTTCCTCTTAGGGTTGATGTGGTACCGGCCTGTGTACCTGGTAGTCTTTGCATTTTTATATGAGTGTGTGTGCGTCCGCGTGCATGGTTGGCCAATAGTATCCGTTGCGCAACACTGTCGCCACTACTGACATTGGTCCTGCGTGCATGCCGCAGGATCCCTCGTGTATTTCACTAATGACATACTACACTTGCCGCGACCCCATGCACGTTAGCCATGGCTGAAGGAATGAGCGTTTGTAAAGAATCCCGTCCCTGACTTGGAACTGCCTCGAGCGTCTTCGTATTCGTCGCGCTTCGGTTTCATCATGTGGGAGTGAGTCTTTCGTCAAATAGTCTACGATCGGTGTTATCCATGTAGGACCTTCTTAATCCATGACCGATGTGACTTCTTGCTCTTTAATGGATTTATCTTTAAGGATTTCTACCAGGACCTGCTTTGATAGGTGTGCAAATCTGGTGCACGCTATGTTGGAAATACGTTTTACGTATTAGAAAGGATCAGTCACTCCAACAATAGTCTAAGTAATAGCTCGTAGTTTAGCTGTCTTAATTGTAAACAAACAAGACCAAGCCAAGCCTACAACATGTGTAGGCCGGTAGCCTAATGTAAGCCCAAGCCCATCTCATGGGCTTGGGTATATAAACCCTAACCTTAGTTGGAGAGGGTGTTGGTTCATTCATAATATACATAGTGAAATGTGTGTTTTCTACACTTTCTCTCTCTAAGTGTGTGTGTGTGTTATTACCATCTCTCTATCTCTTTATATCTCTAAACATAAGCAAGATTTGTAATATCCTACAAATGGTATCAAGAGCCATTAGATGATGGTATTGTTTATGTGTTTGTGTTCTTGATTTTTTGTGCCTAATTTGATCTATATAATTCGAAGTTTTTTTTTGTGTTCTTATGGTTTAATCTTGAAACAAATCATCTACATACTTATGGTAGTGATTTGGTATTCTTACTTTGGTTAAAAACACAAAATGTTTGGGAGTTTGATTCATTTTTTGGCTAAAAATGTTGATGAGACTGCTTTTATACATAGTCTCATCGTCCAAAACGGGCTTAAAATGGTTAAAATATCATAAAATGTGCCAAATATATGCTTGTGTTTGTTCGATGTGTATTTTAGGTACGGATATTGAGAAAATGGAAAAAGATCACAAGAAACAGGCAAAAACGAACACGGGAAACGAAACCACACAATGAACCGGGCCCTAGAGTTGATTTTCTAAGAAAAGTCCTTGAAGAATTGAATATTGTACAAGAAGGGTCCTTCATTATTAAAGAATTGACACTTTAAACCCTTGTATATTCATAATTACAAGTTTGGTCCTTAAAGTTTGTCAAAATTACAAAAAGGACCCTCAACTTTGAAGAATTGGCAAGAATGGTCCCTCATATTTGAAGACATGTCACTTTTAGTCCTCCACAAAGTCAACAAATCAAGTAAAGACCTTGAAGATTGAAGACATTACAAGTTTGGTCCTTCAAATATCACCAAATGGCAAAACAAGTCCTTGAAATCCCTTTGCAAAACTTTTTGGGGCAAAAGTCTAAAAAATCAAACTTGCATTACAAAGGAATCTGATTTTGTGCTTTTAAAACAACAAATGAAAGAAGAATGGAAGACAAGGGGTATATTATGTCAAACATCCAAAGTAACCGAGACCAGTGCCATGTTGACACCTGCCCCACTACACACTATCATCCAATCACAAGCCACCAAACCTCCACATCACTATCCACTCAATCGTTTATAACTAACTAATATTAATTAGTTATTTAAACGCGCTAAACACTTTTTTCAAATGTTAAACCGGATCAAACCCACCACTATTTACCTCAAGAACATAATTAGGGTTTTGCTTATCACTTGCAATTAAGACCTAATACCTTCTAGAATTATGATTAACCTTATACTAATCATATCCTAACCCACAAAAACCTTGCCACCTCACCCCAAAGGCTCACATGATACACCCCTGCCTCACTTTTGGAGAAGAAGACAAGAATTGACCAAGGGATCAACGGCCACAACACATGCTTCATTCTTGAGCTACTTGGACGCCTTAGGATCACAAAGCAACAAAAGAAAGTCACATGTTCCAGCTCCAACTCACAATTCAGTTAAGAGATCTTCAAACTTCAAGGGCACCTTAGGAACTTCACCAACTAGGGTTTATGCTTTTTATCACCTTATTAGCATACATTGTAGCCTATATAAGGCATTAGGATTACAATATTTCACTTTGTTCTTGGATTCCTGGGTCAAAACTTTGTAAATCCTTATTTCAAGTTAATGAAAAAGTGTGAAAGTTTGTTACGAATTCCAAGTTCCAATTTACTTTATCTGTTATTGTTTACATGTTATGAGTTTATGTTTGAAGTTTTAAAGATTGGTTTGAGTTGTATGCAAGTTTGCAAAAGTTTTTCAAAAATTTGATATGTTTTCTAAGTCTTAGTTGAAACTATTAAACTCTTGGATTATAAGTGATCATAACACCCTGATAAAGAGATTATCAAGGTGTAGTGAGCTTGTGGTTTGGGAGGATTCAAGGAGTGGGGAACAAGCTTGAATCAAATCTTATTCATTTTTTTTCATATAATCTGTTTATTTCTAACCTTGTTGTTCTTAGCAACTTATTGGAAGCTTGGGCCTTGTTATGCTAGGCACATAAGCTCTAAAATTTGTGAGTGTGGATGTACATTCATGAGGTTTGAGCTTTCTTTCCAAAAATCTGTTTGAAAAGTGGTTATAAGTGATTTTGCATATCTGCTGGTGTTTGATGCTATTTGATGCATGCAAATGTGTTTTAAGTTTATTGTGATGATGTTATGATACTTGTTTAAGCTTTGTTTAACTTGAAAATACTTTTTCTTTGTTAAAATTTGGTTTTAAAAAGTTTAAGGGGTGTTTGGGTTTACTGCATGCTTTGGGGTTTGATTAAGTTGAATAAGTGTTAAGCTTGGTATGAGGTTTGTTCTTGTTTAGATAACATAGTTAAGTGGTTACCTGCATGTTTTGTGCTTTGAAACACCAAATTTGAGATTGTACTATAACTTACATGTTTTTGCCTATTTTAACTTGAATTTTGGGAACACCTAGAGTGTATGCATGTTTAGGGTTGAAAAGTGGTAAGACATTGTTTGTTTAATCTGATTAATTGATTTGAGGGTTTAAAGTTCAAAGATTGGTCAAGTATATTAGAAAAGGAATTGTGGTTGTTCATTTGTTCATTAGTAATATTCATAAGCTTGTGATTAGGTCTAATCTTTTAAACAGTCCATGAAACAAGTTTATTTGTGCTTATTTGAGTTTATTATAGCTTTTGTATGCTTTTGGTTCAATTTGGTTGGCTTAATCTTGCTTAAACTGCTTATTTGTTCAAAACTGCTTATTGATCAAGTTTGTGGCATATCTGAGCACATTTTGATTAAACTGTACTAATTGGTTGGGAGCTTTTGTTATTTCTTACTTGTTATTGACTCCTTATAACTCACTGGTAATAAGGCTGCCTTGATTGTCCACTGAATCCAAGTAAATCTCACTAAAATCAAAGCTCAAGAAAGTCAAACACTGGGAATCCTTTCCCACTGCTACTAGCCACTGCCAGTGTTATTTTTCATTCAGCTTATAAATAAGCTATAATAGCTTATTTAGACTTGCAACAACCTTGTTTTTGTAATCAATCTTCCTTAATTAACCCATTTAACTATACTAGAGCATTTGAGACTTTGACTTTTAGGTTTGACTAGAAAACCAACTTAGTTGACTTTTTCATAAGTGCTTATTTGCTTTTTCCAGCTTATTCAGTGTGCTTTTTGGAAATCTTTTTGATTATTAAGCTTAGTTAAGTGATTTGAAACATTTTGGAAAAAGAATCAGCCCATAAATTGGTCTAGAACTAAAAAATGACTATTTTGTCGTTTTATGTAAAGAGCTTTTACTTATTTCAGGGTTATTCAAACATTCTTTTTACAAACAGCTTTATAAGGTCAAGAGAAGGATGTGTGTCAAATTTCAGCTTATGGCATTAGCTTATGTCTTAATGGGCCAAAAAGACCATTAAGAATAAGTTGTTTGCTTATTAAGCTGTGATAAGCTCACTTTCAGCTTTTGGGCCTTTAGAGTTTTGTGTTTAAAATTGAATTTTAAGCTAGATTGGAAGTTTTGAGCTTATTTGGACAACTTTTCCTTATTGGGCCTTAAATCAGCCCATTAAGGTAACTGTTTGGACTTTTAGCCCATTAGGGGTATTTTTTTGTAATTTCACTTTCATTTTCTTTTTATTTAAGTTTAATTAAACTAGTTTGCAAGTTTTTAGAATTTTTTATAAATTTTGAATTTTCATTATTATTTTATTATTAAAAAAATTTCAGGATTTTTACAATTTTCTTTTTCTTAAGTCAAATACATTAAATTAGGATTTTTAAAACTTTTAGATTAATTTTCTTGTCATTTAATTAATTTTTAGGATTATTTTAATAGTTTTTAATCATTTTTAAATAGTTTTAATTAATTTTAAATTTTTCAAAAATAGTTTTTAGTTTACTTAAGTTATTTTAGAGGTTTACAAATTGAAAAATCTCATTTTGGGATTGTTGTTAATTAAATTGATATTTTGGGCTTTAATTAGCATTAAAAAATTATTATTTAATAAAACAAAAGGTTTGAGTGATTTTTGATTTTTTTTTTAAACTCTAATTACATTTTTTAGGATATATTGCAATTTTTAGGGTAATTTTTAAATTTGGTCACATTTTACGGTTTTACGTTCACGACTTTCGTCTTAGTTTAATTTTAATCGTAACCGTCAACCTTTTCTCTTTTCATTCTTCATAATCATAATCACAAACATTTAATCATCTCTTAATACAACACACTATCCTCCTTGAGAACGAACTCACCTTTGGGTCATTTGTGCACAGTTTTCCTAAACCGTCGTACTTACCCTAATTACCTCGTTTTCCTAAACGAGTATAAAATTACAACTATCATTTTGGCGCCGCTGCCGGGGAGGCGTGTTGTGTTTTGATTTGAAAAAAAGTTTGTTTTTATATTAACCATAATAACTATTTGTGTGATTAGCACTCTAATCATACGTATTATCGGTTTTTCGTTTTTGTGTGAATATTATTACTATATTGTATAATTATCACAATAAATTCACAAGTACTCCAAAAGTGTGAAAAAACAACCTTAATTTGGGATTTCATCACTCACTCATTGTATTCGAATCTCAAATAAAGAAAAAAGGCAAAATTGATAATTACTTTCGTGAAGCTTGATTTAAATTAACACAAACTATAAGGTGGGTATAAGGCGGTTGTATTTCACGACCTAAGGGAAAAAGTCTCTTAAGTGAAGCTTGATTTTAATTAACAAAAACTATCGAGGGTTTGCCAACCAAAGTATTGTGTACGTATCTATATATTTTCTTGGTTTCAAAAGATTAAACCCTCTTGAACGTTTTGGTGTTCCACCAACGTTCTAAAGTCATCGAAGGCGTTCACTTCACGTGATCGTTTTCATTCCTTGAGGCTCCTTTAATCGAGAGATTTGATTTGAGGAGAGATTTGTAGATTTTTGTCTACGTAATACATCCAAAAGAATCTTCTTTGCTCGTCCCCACGTTGTACGTGACGTTTATGCAAACTCGCAACCAAGCAAGACGTGCACGTAAACATAGAAACCGAAAGGAAGGAACGCCTTCTAGTGAAGAATCTCCTATTGACGAACCTATCGTAGAACAAGAAGCAACCATGGCTAATCGTACTATGATGGAGTTACTTCAAGCACCCACCGAGGGTTATGGAGAGGCTATTGTGATTCCCACCATCCTTGCGGAGATTTTTGAAGTTAAGACGGGTTTGTTGTCGATGATCCAAAACAACAAATTCCGTGGTGATGAAAAGGACAACCCTCACAACCATATCCGCCAATTCAATCGTCTTACCGCCACGTGCCAATTTAAGGACTTCTCGAACGACTCGATTAAGATGATGCTTTTTTCTTATTCCTTAGCGGGGCCCGCTAAAATTTGGTTAGAGAAAGAGCACCCAATTCTATATTGACGTGGAAGGGTCTCGTTTCGAAGTTCGTGAACCAATTTTTCCCGCCCTCTAAGACTAGGCATTTGAAAAACGAGATTTCAAAGATTTTACAAGAGTTTAATAAGAGTTTTTCGACGGCTTGGAATCGGTTTAAGGAAATGTTACATGAGTGTCCTCATCATGGTTTTTACGACTTGCATCAAATTGACACGTTTTACAATGGATTGAATGATCATGAGCATGATTATCATAATGCCGCCGCGGGTGGTAATTTTTTGTGTAAAACGGTTGAGGAAGAGTTTTTTATTATTGAGAATACGTCTAAGGTTTATAGTCCTCGTAGCACATCGAGTGTTCACAAGGCTTCGTCTTCTCCTTCATTGTCACGTACAATCGATGCTTGCCAAATTGAGGCAAATTTGGAAAACAAGATTTTTGATAAGCTTAAAGGATTGTTAATTAAGTTTAAAGTTGGTGAACAACCCACTCCCGCTACGGCTAAAGCGGTTTAGGTTTCTTGTATGTATTATGGTGGAGGTCATTATTTCTCCGAGTGCATTACCAACGTTGGTAACACTTCGAGTGCCTACGCGGCCACGGGAACTTATAACGAAAACTGTCAAGTTACCAGCACTAATCAATTGACTCCACCGGGTTTTGCACCAAATCAAAATGTTAAAATTTATCGAAACAATCAAGTTGGTTACCAAGGAAATCAAAGGAACAATTATAAGGGTAACAACTATGGGAATCAAGGGACTAATAATCAAGTGCAAAACAAAAATCAAAAGGTGATTTTCAAAACAACAACAAAGGTTTGCAAAACATGAAAGATCTTCCAAGTGAAATTGTTGAATATGCAAATGGAAATGATGCTAGGTTCGATAACATACAAAGGGAGATCATTAGCCTAAGATCCGAGTTTAAGAATGACTTAAAAAATGAGTTGAAAAAACGAGTTAGCAAATGAACTTAATTCTCATGCAAACAAGATGGAGAGTAATGGGCAAAGGTTACAACAAAACCAATAAAAGATGGAACAAGGCCAACACGAGATAAAACAAGAGATGCTTAAGGCCGATAAGAGGAAATCTATGTTTGAGGATAAAATTTCAAGTATGTTTGAGGCTATAATGTGTAAACCGTCTTCTTCGAGTGGTCTTCCTAGTAACACCGTCTCTAATCCTAAGGGAGAGATGAAAGTGATTACCACACGTAGTGGAAAGACCTTTAAGGAACCGACTCCTCGACCAATTACTCCAACGGTGGAGGAAATTGAGGAAGAATCTGAGGTGGTAGTCAAAGAGGAGCATATCCTAATCCAACGAAGTACCGCTCAAATCACACCTACGGTTGACTCATTACCATCATTGTAACCCGAGATTCCAAAGGCTATGCCTATGCCCCAACCCACACCACCTTTGCCTTACCCATCGAGACTTCGTAAGGAGAAATTAAAAGAGCGTGAGAATTACCAATTTGAGCTTTTTATGAAAATGTTTTGTGCTTTGCATTTTAACATAAGTTTCGCCGACGCTTTGGTCCGGATGCCTCGATTTGCCGCTAACTTTATGAGTATGTTAACCAACAAGGAGAAATTGCAACAATTGTCTAATTGTTCATCAGTTTATCTTAACCGCATACCTCAAAAAGTCGGTGATCCCGGTAAATTCTTGATTATATGTGCTATTCAAGATATGGAAGAATACTATGCTTTGGCTGATCTTGGTGCTAGTATTAACTTGATGCCTCTTGCAATCTTCAAGTCGCTCACTAATCTTACTCCTTCACTAATGTCTATCGAATTTGCTGATTATTCCACGATTCCCGCATGTGGATTGGCCGAAGACATTTTTGTGAAAGTGGGAAAGTTCTATTATCCGGTAGACTTTATCGTTGTCGATATTTCCACGGATCCTCAAGTTCCTCTTCTTTTAGGTCGTTTGTTTTTGGATACGTCCATGGTGTTGATTGATGTGCATGCTAGGAAAATCATCTTACGTTTCAACGACGAGGAACTTGTTATAAACGCAACACAAAAGTCTCAACTTTCTCATGTTTATTCCGTCGCGACAATAAACCATGTTGATATGATCGATGTCGTGTGCGAGGAATTTTGACAAGAATTTTTAGGTTTTGGTGATGACGAAAATAGTGTCAATCCCACTATGCTCGATCCTATTCTTGATAATTCGACACAACCCTTCACTCCATTTGAAGGTGGTGGTTTTACGTAGGAAGAATTTGATGTTCCTCGTACATGTAACAAAGACCTCGACAACGATGAGGACTTCTCGATTATCAAGGATTTTCTCAACGATTTTCCATTTCCTCCTACGGAGGAGGTTATGAGTATCGAACCCAAATCTTCAATCGAGGAACCACCAATCCTCAAGTTGAAAGATCTTCCTCCTCATCTTGGATACATATTCTTGGAGGGAGACGATAAGTTTCTGGTTATTATTGCGAAGGATCTTTCGAATGATGAAAAAACCGCACTTATCGATGTTCTAAAGGACCACAAAGGGGCAATTGCGTGGAAATTATCAGACATTAAGGGGATCGATCCTAAATTTTGTACCCATAAAATCTTAATGGAGGAAGACTACAAGCCTGCAATCCAATGTCAAAGGAGGGTGAACCCCAAAATTCATGACATCATCAAAAAGGAGGTCCTTAAACTCCTTGACGTGGGAATGATTTACCCTATTTCCGATAACCCTTGGCTGAGTCCCATTCATTGTGTCCCTAAAAAGGGAGGAATGACCGTTGCGTCAAACGATGACAACGAGTTAATTCCAAATCGACTCGTGACCGGTTGCAGGGTGTGTATCGACTATCGTAAGTTGAATGACGCCACTCGTAAAGACCATTTTCCCTTGCCCTTCATGGACCAAATGTTGGAGCGTCTTGCGGGAAACGATTTATATTTCTTTTTAGATGGTTTTTCCGGTTACTTCCAAATCCCCATTGATCCTCGTGATCAAGAAAAAACTACATTACGTGTCCATATAGAACTTTTGCCTATCGTAGAATGCCATTCGGACTTTGCAATGCACCGGGAACTTTTCAACGCTGCATGATGGCTATTTTTCATGACATGATCGAGAAGACGATGGAAGTCTTTATGGATGACTTTTCCGTGTTTGGTAGTTCGTTCACTTCGTGTTTAGGGAATTTGAAGCATATGTTGAAACGTTGTGAGGAAACCAATCTTGTGCTCAATTAGAAAAAATGTCATTTTATGGTTAAGGAAGGAATCGTCTTAGGGCACAAGGTTTCGAAAGCGGGGATTGAGGTAGACAAAGCTTAGGTAGACGTCATCGCCAAATTACCACATCCCAAAACCGTTAAGGGAGTTAGGAGTTTCCTAGGCCACGCGGGCTTTTATCATCGATTCATCAAGGGTTTTTCAAAGATTTCTCGACCCATTACACACCTTCTCGAAAAAGATGCTCCTTTTGTCTTTAGCGAAGATTGTGTACGAGCCTTTGAAATCCTTAAGAGGAAACTTACCGAAGCTCCCATTCTTGTTGCACCCACTTGGAACCTCCCCTTCGAACTAATGTGTGACGCAAGTGATTACGCTATTGGGGCCGTTTTGGGGCAACTACATGGAAAGCACTTCTTGCCTATTCACTATGTTAGCAAGACTATGACAGATGCGCAACTTAATGATACTACAATGGAAAAGGAATTCCTTTCCGTGGTGTATGCATTTGAGAAATTTCGACCTTACCTCGTCTTGACCCAATGCATAGTGTATACGGATCACTCGGAAATCAAGTATCTCATGGCTAAGCAAGATGCAAAGTCGATATTACTTCGTTGGATTCTCCTCCTACAAGAATTTGATGTCACAATCCTTGACAAAAAAGGAGCCGAGAATCTAGCGGCCGATCATCTTTATCGCTTGGAAGATCCTCACCAAAGTCTGTACGAGAACAAGGAAATCACCGAAACATTTCCTCTCGAGACACCTGGTGTAGTGAATTATAAGGTTGACTCATCTACCCCATGGTTTGCGGACATCGCAAATTACCATGCGGGAAACTTCATCATTAAGGGTATGACGACTCAACAAAAACGAAAATTCTTTCGTGACGTCAAGTTCTACTTTTGGAACGACCCTTATTTATTTCGGACTTGTGCGGATCAAATTATTTGACGTTGTGTTTTTGGCACCGAAGCTTCTAATATCCTTAGAGCTTGTCACGAGGGACCAACGGGTGGTCACAATGGTGCTAATCTCATGGCGAATAAGGTCTTTGATGCCGGTTTCTTTTGGCCTACTATTTACCGAGATGCACATTCACTTGTGAAGTCATGTGTCTCGTGCCAACGACAAGGAAAAGCCTTACAAAATGATGAAATGCCACAAAATATCATCCAAGTGTGTGAGATCTTTGACGTTTGGGGAATTGATTTTATGGGGTCATTCCCATCATCTCGTGGTAATAAGTACATCCTTGACACCGTTGACTACCTATCCAAGTGGGTGGAAGCTAAGGCTTTTCCCACGAACGATGCTCGTGTGGTAGTCAAGTTTTTGAAGCAATTGTTTTCTCGGTTTTGAACCCCTCGTGCCATCATAAGTGATCGTGGAACCCACTTTTGTAATGACCGATTTTAAAGAGTTTTGAAGAAATATGGGGTTACACATCGGCTTTATACGACTTATCACCCGTAAACGAGTGGGCAAGTCGAGGTTTCAAACCAAGCGTTGAAGAGGATCTTGGAGAGATCGATAGGAGAGAACCGACAATCATGGTCGGATAAAATAGACGATGCTTTATGGGCCTTTCGTACCACTCATAAGACGCCCATTGGGTGCACTCCTTACAAGCTCGTTTAAGGGAAGAATTGTCACTTGCCAATTGAACTCGAACACAAAGCTTATTGGGCCCTAAAGGATTGTAATGATGACATTGAGACCGCGGGAAAACACCAGAAAATGCAACTTAATGAATTGGATGAATTGAGGGACATTGGTTATGAAAATTCATTGATTTACAAAGAGAAAACCAAAAAGATTCATGATTCTAAAATTAAAATCCGAGTTTTTAACATTGGAGTTCAAGTGTTGCTTTTTAACTCAAGATTGAAAATCTTTTCCGGCAAGTTGAAATCCTGTTGGTTGGGTCCATTCACCATTACCCAAATTTTTCCATATGGGACCATCGAGCTAGCTCAAAACGATGGCCCTAATTTTAAGGTGAATGGCCATAGGTTGAAGCACTACTTTGGTGGGGAAGTTCCCTCTTTGAACTACCTCGACCAAGTCACCTTACCCAATGATAATTAGTATTGAATGGATCGAGTCGAGCTTATGACTCGGCAATCAAAAACTAGGTGCCTCGTGGGGGAGTCCCATGCTTATCCATGTACATATTATTGCTTTCTAATGTAGTTAACGCAAGGGGATTTGTGCCCTTCCAACCTTTGTTTCGTGGTTGTTTGTGCATTGTGGTTTTTAGATGATCGTGATCTTCACGATTGGAGCCTCTCGTGTTCGTTTTATGGGAGCACTCGATCGTTTGCTTTGAATAATTTCTCGATATCCACATTATATATCCTTATATGTTTTAACCTTAGGTTTATAGCACACTTCATAAACGGCTATTGATTTAATAGTTCCACCCTTTCCATGCTAGCTTAAGCATTCGACTACGTCTCTAGTATGGGGGTATTCTACCCTTAGACTCAAAACATTGAGGACAATGTTTAACTTTAGTATGTGGGGTGAATAGATACTTGCCTTGCCAAACCTTCACGCTTTCCAAAGTTTATCTTTTTTCTTATCGTTTTGATGCAAAATAAGGCTAAAATGGCCAAATTTTAAAAAATTTCTCATGTTTTATAAGTGTAGATTTTCCAATGGCGAGAATAAGAGTAATTTTGACTCGACCGTACGTGTTGAGCACTTAGCTTCGATTCCTTAACTTTATATTACGCTAAGTCTCTTATATGAGGACGAGAAATGATAGAGTTAATTATAAGTTACTATGCTAAATGTAGAGTACTCGTATTCTTTCAGAAACTCTTGTGTTCTCATTGTTTGCTTATTCTCCCTTCGCTTGTATATATATTTTGCTAAAAAGTATTGGCTTAGCGGTTTAGTCTTGATTGTTGGTTTCTAGTCTTTTCTAGTAGCTTCCATGTAATTAAATTGGGAAGACATTAAGGTATCGCCAGCGTCACGGTTTTGAAGTATTGGAAACCCGAATAATCGAAAGCTTCACCTAATAATAAGATTTCAAGTGCTCACCTATATCAAGCAAACAATTTGAAGCTTACAAGGCCAAAAAATCTATGCGAAATTGAAAGTGAATCAAGCCTTAATCTTTGAAGCTTTAAAGATCCAAAATTCGCTTTTAACGTGAGGATATACGTCTTTGGCCATAATAAACACCTCATGGAGAGGTTAAATATAAGGCAAGGCAAGACCAAAGTCATAATAAAAGCTTCATGGCGAAGTTGAATAAAATATGGAGGTAAACCTATGATAATAAGGCCCATCCGTTAGGGGGCATATAAAAGTCTTGGTAATAAGTCTCATGTTCAAAACCATTATAAAACCGTGTTTATCGATCCTTCTTGTTGACTTAATTTTTTGACATCGTTGTCTATTAGGGGGGGTTATTAATTCGATGGTCTTAGTTACACTGTTGTGACTCTATTTTTAGACCCAAATCTTTATCATCGCATAAGTCAAAAATATATACTCATGATCATTCAAGACAAAAATAAAATATAAGAGATACCACTTAGGAAAATGGGAGTCTAAGTACGTAATTAGGGCATATAAGTAGTGTTAGCATTACTAACTTATAATGACAATGATCTCGTTGCACGCTTGGCATGGAATTGGGTGAAAATCGAGGACGATGAAATTATTTCTAACGAAGCATTCATGTGTTCTTGTTCTATGAACCTAAACGTCCCTTTTGTGATGAAAATCCTAAATTATGTCTAAACACAAGTAGTAGCAAGTATTAGTAGTATAGCAAGTTTATGATTCAATAAAAGTGCCTAAAAATGAATTTTGGAGGTGCTATGATACTTTATTCTATCATTGCGTGAGGGCACGACAATGGTTTAGTATGGGGGAGTGATGAGACTACTTTTATACATAGTCTCATCGTCCAAAACGGGCTTAAAATGGTTAAAATATCATAAAATGTGCCGTTCAATGTGTATTTTAGGTACGGATATTGAGAAAATGGCAAAAAGATCACAAGAAACAAGTAAAAACGAATACGGGAAACGAAGCCGCACAATGAACCGGGCCCTAGAGTTGATTTTCCAAGAAAAGTCCTTGGAGAATTGAAGATTGTACAAGAAGGGTCCTTCATTATTGAAGAATTGACAGTTTATTCATAGTTATAAGTTTGGTCCATAAAGTTTGTCAAAATTACAAAAAGGACCCTCAACTTTAAAGAATTGGCAAGAATGGTCCCTCATATTTGAAGACTTGTCACTTTTAGTCCTCCACAAAGTCAACAATACAAGTCAAAACCTTGAAGATTGAATACAATACAAGTTTGGTCCTTCAAGTATCATCAAATGGCAAAACAAGACCTTGAAATCCATTTGCAAAACTTTTTGGGGCAAAAGTCCAAAAAGCCAAACTTCCATTACAAAGAAATCTGATTTTGTGCTACTAAAACAACAAATGAAAGAAGAATGGAAGACAAGGGGTATATTTTGTCAAACATCCAAAGTAACCTAGATCAGTGCCATGTTGACACGTGCCCCACTACACACTCTCATCCAATCACAAACTACCAAACCTCCACATCACTATCTACTCAGCTGTTTATAACTAACTAATATTAACTAGTTATTTAAACGCGCTAAACACTTTTTTCAAATGTTAAACCGGATCAAACCCACCACATTTACCTCAAGAACATAATTAGGGTTTTGCTTATCACTTGCAATTAAGACCTAATACCTTACAGAATTATGATTAACCTTATACTAATCATAACCCAACCAACAAAAACCTTGCGACTTCACAAAGGCTCACATGATACACCCCTGCCTCACTTTTGGAGAAGAAGACAAGAATTGCCCAAGGGATCAACGGCCACAACACATGCTTCATTCCTAATCTACTTGGAGGCCTTAGGATCGCAAAGCAACAAAAGAAAGTCACATGTTCCAGCTCCAACTCACAATTCAGTCAAGAGATTTTCAAACTTCAAGGGCACTTTAGGAACTTCACCAACTAGGTTTTATGCTTTTTATCAGCTTCTTAGCATACATTGTAGCCTATATAAGGAATTAGGATTACAAAATTTCACTTTGCTCTTGGATTCCTAGGTCAAAACTTCATAAATCCTTGTTTCAAGTTAATGAAAAAGTGTGAAAGTTTGTGACGAATTACAAGTTCCAATTTACTTTATCTGTTATTGTTTACATGTTATGAGTTTTTGTTTTAAGTTTCAAATATTGGTTTGAGTTTTATGCAAGTTTGCAAAAGTTTTTCAAAAATCTGATTTGTTTTCTAAGTCTTAGTTCAAACACTTGAACTCTTGGATTATAAGTGATCATAACACCATGATAAGGAGATTATCAAGGTGTAGTGAGCTTGTGGTTTGGGAGGATTCAAGGAGTGGGGAACAAGCTTAAATCAAATCTTGTTCTTTTTTTCATATAATCTGTTTATTTCTAACCTTGTTGTTTTGAGCAGCTTATTGGAAGCTTGTGACTTGTTAAGCTAGGCACATAAGCTCTAAAATTCATGAATGTGGATGTACATTCATGAGGTTTGAGCTTTCTTTCCAAAAATATGTTTGAAAAGTGGCTATAAGTGATTTTGCATATCTGTTAGTGTTTGATGCTATTTGATGCATGCAAATGTGTTCTAAGTATATTATGATGATGTTAAGATACTTGTTCAAGCTTTGTTTAACCTGAAAATACTTTTGCTTTGTTAAAATTTGGTTTTAAAAAGTTTAAGGGGTGTTTGGGTTTATTGTATGCTTTGGGGTTTGATTAAGTTGATTAAGTGTTAAGCGTGGTATGAGGTATGTTCTTTTTTAGATAACATAGTTAAGTGGTTTCCTGCATGTTTTGTGCTTTGAAACACCAAATCTGAGATTGTACTATAACTTACTTGTTTTTGCCTATTTTGACTTGAAATTTTGGGAACACTTAGAGTGTATGCATGTTTAGGTTTGAAAAGTGGTAAAAAATTGTTTTTGTAATTTGATTAATTGATTTGAGGGTTTAAAGTTCAAAGATTGGTCAAGTATATCAGCAAAAGGTATTGTGGTTGCTCATTTGTTCATCAATAATATTCATAAGCTTGTGATTAGGTCTAATCTTTTAAGTAGTGCATGAAACATGTTTAGTTGTGCTTATTTGAGTTTATTATAGCTTGTGTGTGCTTTTGGTTCAATTTGGTTGGCTTAATCTTGCTTAAATTGCTTATTTGTTCAAAACTGCTTATTTTTCAAGTGTGTGACATATCTGAGCACATTTTGATTAAACTGTACTAATTGGTTGGGTGTTTTTGTGATTTCTTGCTTGTTATTGACTCCTTATAACTCACTGGTTATAAAGGTTCCTTGATTGTCCACAGAATCCAAGTAAATCTCACTAAAATCAAAGGTCAATAAAGTCAAACAGTGGGAATCCTTTCCCACTGCTACTAGCCACTGCTAGTGTTATTTATCATTCAGCTTATCAATAAGCTACAATAGCTTATTTAGACTTGCAACAACTTTGTTTTTGTAATCAATCTTCTTTAATTGGCCCATTTGACTATACTTGAGCATTTGAGACTTCGACTTTTAGGTTTGACTAGAAAACCAACTTAGTTGACTTTTTCATAAGTGCTTATTTGTTTTTTACAGCTTATTTAGTGTGCTTTTTGGAAATCTTTTTTATTATTAAGCTTAGTTAAGTGATTTGATATATTTTGCAAAAATAATCAGCCCTTGAATTGGTCTAGAACTCGAAAACGACTATTTTGTCGTTTTGTGTAAAGAGCTTTTGCTTATTTCGGGCTTATTTCTTGGGCTTATTCAAAAAAATTTTTTACAAACAACTTTATAAGGTCAAGAGAAGGATGTATGTCAAATTTCATCTTATGGTATTAGCTTATGGCTTAATGAGCCAAAAAGCCCATTAAGAATAAGCTGTTTGCTTATTAAGCTGTGATAATCTCACTTTTAGCTTTTGGGTCTTTAGAGTTTTGTGTTTAAAATTGGATTCTAAGCTAGACTAGAAGTTTTGAGCTTATTTGGACAACTTTTTCTTATTCGACCTTAAATAAGCCCATTAAGCTAACTGTTTGGACTTTTAGCCCATCTGGAGGCCCATTAGGGGTATTTCTGTAATTTCACTTTCTTTTTCTGTTTATTTAAGTTAAATTAATCTATTTTGCAAGTTTTAAGAATTTTTTATAAATTTTAAATTTTATTAATATTTTATTATTATTTTATTATTAAAAATTGTTTTTAGGATTTTTACAACTTTTTCTTTTGTCTTAAGTCAAATACATTAAATTAGGATTTTTAAAACTTTAAATTAATCTTCTTGTCATTTAATTAATTTTTAGGATTATTTTAATATTTTAATAGTTTTTAATCATTTTTAAATAGTTTAAATATATTTTAATTTTTCAAAAATAGTTTTTAGTTTAATTAAGTTATTTTAGAGGTTTACAAATTGAAAAATCTCATTTTGGGCTTTTTGTTAATTAAATTGATTTTTTGGGTTATATTAGCATTAAAAAATTATTATTTATTTAAATAAAAGGTTTGAGTGATTTTTGATTTTTTTATACTCTAATTACATTTTTTAGGATTTATTGCAATTTTCTAGGAATTTTTAGGGTAATTTTTAAATTTGTTCACGTTTTACGGTTTTACGTTCACGACTTTCGTCTTAGTGTAATTTTAATCGTAACCGTCATCCTTTTCTCTTTTCTTTCTTCATAATCATAATCACAAACATTTAATCAATTCTTAATACAACACACTAGCCTCCTTGAGAACGAACTCACCTTTGGGTCATTTGTGCACGGTTTTCCTCAACCGTCGTACTTACCCTAATTACCTCGTTTTCCTAAACGAGTGTAAAATTACAACTATCAAATATCAACCTAGTTGTCTACTATCCGAGAATAGTGGTACTTGTGCTCAAGTATTCCGATCGCAAAAACCTAAGGGTTTCTACATTGCGATCACACATTGCGATCAAGGATTCCGATCACACATTGCGATCAAGGATTCCGATCACACATTGCGATCAAGGATTTCGATCACATTGCGGTCAGTATTGCGATCATATTGCGATCAGTATTGCGATCACATTGCGACAAGGTTATCCCGATCACATTTCGATGGGGTTAAAGTTTGGCATTGCAATAAAGTGACAAGTATTCCAAGATTTTTCAAAAACGTGTGTAATTTTGTCTTGGAATTTTTTGTTTATCGAGAACAATTATTAGGGGATTTCAACATCATTTCTCGAATTCAACACACAAAAACAAACACATTTACTTTCTCACATTGTTCAATCAATGTTTGTAAATCTTAACTTATCGAAATGGAGTACACATCTCTTACGGATCAGTCCATCCTCTCGGGTACGGATAATCGTCCACCAATGTTGGTGAACACTATGTACGAGGATTGGACTTTCAAAATGGAACTTTACATGTTGAACAAAGAGAATGGACATCTCATTTTGGGCATCGGTACTCAATGTACCTATAGATTATGGTATTGTAACGGAAAGTACAGTTACTCGTCCTCGCACAACGAGTGAATTAACTGGAGATGCTAAGATTCAAGACAAGTGTGATAAACAAGCAACTAACATCATTCTCCAAGCCCTTCCTCCAGATGTCTACAAACTTGTGAGTAAACATAAAGTTTCTGAAGAGTTATGTGATAGAATTCGTGTTCTAATGCAAGGCACCTCGTTAACTAAACAAGAACGAGAGTGTAAGCTTTATGATACATTTGATAAGTTTGCCTATGTTTCCGGGGAAACTCTCAATAATTACTATTTGAGATTTACTCCATTGTTGAATGAGATCAATATCTATGGCATGGAAATTCCTATGTTTCAATTAAACACCAAGTATTTGAACACCCTTCCTTCCGAATGGCGTAAGTACGTGACGGCTGTTAAATTGGCTAAGGACTTGCATAACACCAATGTGGATCAACTTCAAGCTTTTCTTCAACAACACGAATGGCATGTGATCGAGGCTCGGTTGTCAACAACACAAGTTCGTGATCCACTTGCCATGTATGCTACTCAACAAATGACTCCCGAACCAAACATGGCTTACACTTATCAACAACCATCATACTTGCAGCAGCCACTACAACACACATATCAGCAACCACAACAACCATCTTATCAACCACTAATGATGCCACAACAAGCATTTCAACAAAGTGTTCTTCAACAGCCTTATCCACAGCAACCAGCACATCAGGCATCACCCTCACAAGCTAACACTTCTCGAATGGGCTATATTCCTCAGCAAGGATATTTTCCAATTGAAGAACCACCAACACAAGCCTTCTACTCCAATGAACTTCCACCAATTCAAGCATCGGTCTTTACTCCAAATGATACAACTACTGATGTCTTAAACCATCTCACTGCCTACTTGTCAAAACTTGTTGCAACTAGAGGATTTCCACCAACGAATAATCAGCTCCGCACTTCTTCAAATCCTCGACAACAAGCAACTATTCAAGATGGTTAAGTGACGGTGCAAACCATTCAGGGAAGGCAAAATTCATATGGACCTCCTACAAGGACCGTGAACGCTCAATATGTGAATTCTCAAGCTAGTGGTAATGGAAGCACTATTGGTCCTCAAAAGGTTGTGACTTGCTACAATTTCCGAGGACAAGGTCATATGGCTAGGGAATGCACTCAGCCAAAAAGGAGAAGGGATGTAACGTGGTTTCGTGAGAAGATGTATTTCGTCGATGCTCAATCCAAGGGAAAGATCTTGGATTCAGTGGAATTAGCATTTCTTGCAGACCCAGGAGCAGCAGATAATGAAGGCATTGCAGTTGTGTCTACTTATAATGCAGCATATCAAGCAGATGATCTTGACGCATATGATTCAGATTGTGATGACATTCACTCAGTCCAAGTTGCTCTTGTTGCTAATCTCTCTCACTATGTGTGACAATCCGTCAATTTATGGTTGATATTTTATTCTCAAGCATTATTTAAAAACATTATTTTAATGTTATATTATGAACTCACTCATTTTTGGGAAGAAATTTGGGTTTACGTCTTAAAGTAGCATCGACTATGTTTAAACCGGAGAATTCTACGTTACGTGCTTACGTTTACATACACCGTTTTGGTGACAGTCCGACATTTCATGAAATAAATTTATACTTGAATATTATTTTGGAATTTTAAATTTGTGTTGGTTCATAAACTCACAAATTTACGAGAAGAGATTAGGACTTACGTGCATAATTTAACGTCCTTTACGACTAAACCGGAAACCCTAGGTTTACGTATTTACGTTTTTTAACTCCGTTTTTGATGAGACAGTTTTTATTAGATTCGTTTTGTGCCGTTGATTCATAATTTATAAAAACGTTTTTCGTAAAACGACCCGAGGGCACGTAAATCGAGGAAACTAGAATCGAGGAGTACCCGTAAATTAGTGGAGATGAGACAAGTTTACACTTGCCTCACCCCCACTATGGGTGTTAAGACTTAGCCAACACACCATATGTGGTGTCAAGTTTATATACACACTAAGGACACATGTCATTAGTGCATACACAAACCACCAAACTAACAAAACTAGCTACACCATAAACCATTTCTCATTTCATACATGCAAGACCACTCAAACACTCTCTTCTCTCTCTATGAACGTCCATAGCCACCCTCCTATCACCATTTTCATCAAATTTTAACCATAAACAAAGGCTATAATCAACATATGTTGAAGCCTACTTGAAAAGATGAAGATTGGAGGTGATTATAACATGTGAAAAGGAGTTTTCATGGAGGTCTTTGGGCTGATTTTCAAGAAGGAGTTTAGGGCTGATTTCATGTAGGTGTTCATCCATTTAAAGGACTCAAGAATTTGGCTTGCTAAAGTTTAAGATTTGGTAACAAGGAACCAATCCTTGTTCATCAAAATCACATCTTTTCATCATCTTGGTGGTACAGAGATTATTTCTCCCTATCATCTTGTTATTTTGAATATGTAATCTTGTATTTTATTCATTTATGTATATGTATATGATGATAAATGATTATCAAAATATTATGTGGGGATTTGGTGTTGATAAATTTGGTTAAAATAATTAAAAGCTACATGAAAGGATGTTAAATTCTTGCTTAAATAAGCAGGTTGTATAAAAACAGTAAAGAACCTTATGTTAAAATGATAAAATGGAATAGGTGAATTAATATACAGTAAGTGATAAGACTTTTACACATGTGAGAGTTGGCCATACAATGGAATGTTTATAATGACTGAGATATGATCAAAACAAAATTGAAGTGTAAATCTGAGTAGTCTATTTTGGACGGACTGTTAGGGACATTTAGAGTTGGATTGATCAGTAGCTAAAACTAAGTTAATTGTATCACATAATATTTAGTTTATGTCACCCAAAAATGAGCTTCTATATCCTTGTAGAACTCAAGATATGATAAAAATGGTGAAAATGAAACTAAAAATCAGATTTTGTGAAATTAAAGTTTAATAGTATTATAATAGCACTCAAATAAATATAGTATAAAATGTAAATTAAAACCTACTAACTTATATATTACATTTATATAAATATGTACAATAATAAATAAAAAGGTACATTTTATAAATGGTAGTTTGATAAGTTTTATAAGTTATAAAACTATAAACATGCTTTTTACGTCTTTTCGGCTAAAACCGATAAATTAACGTTTTTGCCAATTAAAACTTAGATGGTCGGACCCGTCTAAGGTAAAAATTTTATAACTCATATATTGATGTATAAGAACCTATTACAAATAAAAACCGATAAAACCCCCGAGCTTTATAAGATATGGACATTAACGGGCCAAATTAGCCTTATTGGACTATTAACCCGACAAGTTTGGCTAAACACTAATGGACTTACTCATTTGGGCTTAACCCACTTGGACCCAACATGTGATTATAGGACTGATAATAAAAGTATAAATGGACTAAAATAAAGTGTTAAACTCTTAATGGGCTTATAATGGGCTTATTGGGCCTTGACAAGTAAAGAAGTTAGACTAGTGAAACTAGTATAAAAATTTACCAACACTTGACACTATAATGAGTAAATAGAGATGTACAATCCCACATGATCATCATCATATTTATAAAACCATCATATGTATACATAGCTATTGTTTTTATAAAGTCATTGGACAAGAGTCTAAGACGAGTATTATTTGTCTAGGTGATGAGATGGCATTTATACATGATCTCATCGTTCTTTTCGGGCTTTAAACACACTAAAAATGTCATAAAATACCATATATATGCTTGTGTTTGTTTACTTGTGTATTTTAGGTATGGATATCGTGAAAAAGACAAAAGATCACAAGATACAAGGAAAAACGGACACGAGAAACGAAGCCGTACAAAGAACCGGGCCTTAATCATGGAATTCTCAACAAAATACCTTGAAGACTTGAAGACAAACAAGATTGATCCTCATTTATTGAAGAAATGACACTTAAAACCCTTGTATATTCATAATTACAAGTTTGGTCCCTTAAGTTTGTCAAAATTACACAAAAGGTCCTTCAACTTTGAAGAAATGGCAAGAATAGTCCCTCAACAAATCAAAATTGCCAATAATGGTCCCTCATGAAGACAAAGATACATTGCAGACCTTTGAAGATCAAAAATGTCCAAAATCAGCCCTTGAATTATCCAAAAATGGCAAAAATAACCATTGAAATCCTTTTTCCAAAGTTTGGTGCCAAAAGTGACAAGTGTTGAAAGTTAAAAACAAAGGGAATACGTTTTCTAGGCTGAAAGACCTTATTTACCAAAAATGCCAAAGAACAAGGACCAAAGGTGTCTATTCCAAACTTTCAAATCAAAAATGCGCCAAACAAGTTCCACTCCACCAAAAACGGATCAAAGGGGTCCACTATTCATGTTCTTCCACCCAGATTTTACTTTTACAAAACAAAGGGTAAATCCAAATTACCCATACCCACGTGTGATTCACACATGCAGAATCTCATCCCACACCAAAAACCCTTAATCCCACTCACTATGGACCCCACCCCCAACTCCCGTTTAACCAATCACATGACACCTTGGCCTCTAAGTAATCTGACATGGCAAAATCAACAGCATAGACTCTTTGCTTCATATCAAAGCTAAAATGAACGTCTTGGATCACTTTGGACAGCCTATTCCATCAAATCATCTAGAAGAACCAAGGTCATTTTAGAGAATTCAGTTGCTAGGGTTTGTGAACAGTGTAGCCAGGCATTTGCCTATATAAAGACTCCTCAACATGTGAGGGAGCTTTTGTTCCAGTTTTAGGCTATTAATCTTTGTAATTCCTTTTTAAGCTTAATAAAATTTGAATTTCTGAATTTTGAAATCTCTTTTTGATTTTGTTAAAATTTTGGTGTTTGAGTAGCCTAATTCTGAGTTCTATTTGATTGTTTAGACCTTCCTTAACCTTGTGGTTAAGGCACGTCTAGGTTTGAAAGGTTTTTAAGGTTCAAAAACCTTGAAGTCCTTGATTCTGATTTTGGCTTATTTGTGTGTACTAACCCTTAGCCTTAAGCCTTGAGTCCTTTCAAGCTTGTTTACACCAAGCCTGAGAAGGATTCTAAGCCTTTGGTTGAGCTTGTTTGCTGCTTGTGTTGAAGATATCAAGTACTTGAGGTTCTACTTTGAACCATCAACCAAGGCAGATTGCATCATGCTTGTTGAAGTACCTTGGTCTTGTTCTAGTTGTTGAACAAGGTCCAAGGAGCATTGCTGGCCTTCCTAGGATGTTGTGGAAGGCAGGTATAAGCTCTTGTTAAGATTCCCCTAAAAATTTCATGTTTATGCTTGTTTTGGATTTTGTGCTTTGATTTTGAGTATTTGTGTTTGTGTTGGTGATTTATGTGTTTGATTGTGTTAGCAGTTGCCTAGTAAGTGTTTTTGATCATTAAAATCAGTAGGTTATTAGAAGAAATCACAAGTTTCTTTGATAAGTGACTTATTAAGGGGTGTTTGGGATTACTGCATAAGATTGGATTGTGGTTTGTTAAGTGCTTGTGTGTTGTATGCAAGTATTGGTATCTGTTATTTGGGAGCATATGTGCATCTGTTTGCAGGTTTTGTGGTCTTAAACACATTGATTCATAGATTGGCTATAAAATCTTCATAACTTGGTAAAATTGGCTAGGATTTTGAGGACACCTATATCTAAGCTTAGGTTAAGGGTAACAAGTGCTAAATCAAAGCTAATCACACCAGGGTAGAGGGATTTGAGGCTTGAAATTGGATCAAGTGTCAAGTATATCAGCAAACTTGTTTCTGCATATGTTCTTTGTTCATCAGTAACTTTTTGTGCTTTGATCTTGCTATTTACTTTGATTCAGTGTTTGATTCTTGTTGATTTGTGTTCATTGTTAGTTTATATAGCTTGTGTGTGCATTTGGTTAAGTTTGGTTGGCTTATTTTGCTGAAATCTGCTTATTAAGTGCTTAACTGCTTATTTGCATATCTGGTGCTTATCTGGTGACTGTTTGGCTTATTGTGGCTTATTGTGTGGATCATTTTGTGATTTTATTGTTGCTATTGACTCCTTGTGGTTCACTGATCACAAGGGTGCCTTTGTTTCCAATTGAATCAAACCATAACTCTCAAATAAGCTTGGTCAATTAGTCAAAGCAGTGGGAACTCCTTTCCCCTGCTGGTTGCCACTGATAGTGCATTTTTGGTGTCAGCTTATCAATAAGCTTTAATAGCTTATTTTAACCAGCAACAACTTTGTTTTTGTAATAGGTGCTCATATTTTGACCCATTTGTTCATCCTGGAGCATTTGGGTGGTTGACTTTTAGGTTTGACTAGAAAACCAAGTCCTTTGACTTTTACATAAGTTCATTTGTGCTTATTCTGGCTTATTGCTTATGCTTATTGGATTTTTGTTGATTGATATTGCTTATTGAGTCCATTTGAAAGCTTTTGCAAGTTGAATCAGCTTCTGAGGTTGAGTATTTCTCAAAAACGACTATTTTGTCGTTTTGTGGAATTTTGCTTTTCTATTTTCTGGCTTATTGAGTGAGCTTATTGAAAATTTCTTTTGACAGATCTCTTAAGCATCCAAAAAGAGGGTTGTGTGTCAAAATAGAGCTTATGGCTTTAGCTTATGGCTTAATGGGCTGAAAAGCCCAATAAGAATAAGCTTTGTGTTCAATAAGCTGTGATAAGCACATTTTCAGCTTTTGGGCCTTTAGAGTTTTGTTCTTAGAATTAAATTTTGAGTCAGATAGGGCTTTTCCACGTCAATTGGGCCAAGCTTGACTTTTTGGGCCCAAAAGCCCATTTGTGTTGACTGAATTTGGATTTGGCCCATTTGAGGGCTCATTAGGGGTATTTTGGTAATTTCACTTGCATTTTCTGATTATTTAGGTTAAAATAAACTAGTTTGCAAGTTTTTAGAATTTTTTATAATTTTTGGATTTTTAATATTATTTTATTATTATTTTATTATTATTTTTAAAATTTCACTTTTTCCAACTTTTTACATTTTTCTTAGGTTAAATACATTAAAATAGGAATTTAGCAACTTTTAGAATAATTTTATCACTTATAGATTATTTTTTATATTTATTTTAAGTTTTAATAGTTTTTAATTCATTTTAAATAGTTTTTATTAGTTTTAAAATTTCTAAAAATAGTTTTTAATCATTTTAGGTCATTTTAGAGGTTTATCAATTGAAAAATCTTTATTTGGGCTTTTTGATAATTTATTTGATTTTTAGGGCTTTAATTAGCATTTAAAAATTGAATATTTAATTATTTAAAAGGTTTGAAAAAGTTTTGATAATTGTTAAACTCTTAGTTTATTATTTTTTATTTTTGGTAATTTTTGGTAATTTTTAGAATTTATTTTATTTTTGGTGATTTTTTAGGTTCTACGTTTTAACTTTCTAATAGTGATTTTGCATTAATTTTTATTTTTACATCTTCGTCATTTTCTCTTCTAGTCCCCTTCTAAACCAATCATTAATCACAAACATTTGGCAAATTTTTCACACACATATACCTCCTTGGGAAACGAACTTACACACCATTAAGGGTCATTAGTGTTGATTTTTCCTAAAGTCATCACTCGATACTTACCGCTCATTTACGCTCTTTTGTTTTCCTAAACAAGGAGGTGTAAAACTCTACAATCACTTTGGCGCCGCTGCCGGGGAGGTGTGTCGTGATTAAGTTGCATTGTTGTTTTTAATATTAACCAAATAGTATTTGTATTAGTAGAACTCTACTAATACGTATTATCGGTTTTCTTGGTTTTTCTTGTACAAATATTATTAATATATTGTATTAAGTATCACAATAAATTTACAATATCTCCAAAAGTGTGAAAACACAACCTTAATTGGGATTTGATCTCCTAATTATTGTATTCGAATCTCAAACAAAAAGAAAAGGCAAAAATAGATAAATACTTTCGTGAAGCTCGATTTTGAAAGATACGAACTATAAGGTGGGTATAAGGCGGGTATTATAAAATATACCCTAAGGAAAAAGGCTCTTAAGTGCTTCGCGCCGCCTCGTTTCCCCGCTTGCTTGTGAGTATTTTGAGATTGAAAGCTAATCGAGGGTTTTGCCGCCCAAAGTATTATTACGTATAATATATTTGCTTGGTTTTCTTTGTGATTAAACCCTCTTGAACAATTTGGTTTTCACCAAAGTTCTAAAGTCATTAGAAAACGTTCACTCCACGTGATCGTTTTCATTCATTTGAGGCTTCTTTAATCAAGAGTTTGATTCGAGGAGAGATTTTGTAGATTGTTGTCTACGAAGATACACCAAAATCCAAAAAAAATTAAATATCACCAAAAACACAAAAAAATTGAAAATTCACAAACAACCAAAAAGAATCTTCTTTGCTCACCTCCCATTCTTCGTGAAGTTTATGATCACTCGTAATCAAGCAAAACGAGCTCGTAAACGACTTCAAAAGCAAGCAAATCAAGAGACGTTGATTGTTGAAGAACCTCCAATTGTTGAACCTATTGTAGAACAAGAAGTCGTCATGGCTAATCGTACTATGATGGAGTTGCTACAAGCACCCACCGAGGGTTTTGGAGAGGCTATTGTGATTCCCGCCATTCTTGCGGAGAATTTCGAGATTAAGACGGGTTTAATGTCAATGTTGCAAGCAAATAAGTTTAGAGGTCACGAGAAAGACAACCCGCATTACCATATTAGGAATTTCAACCGTCTCACCGCCACTAGCAAATTTAAGGATGTTCCACATGACGCCATTAAGATGATGTTGTTTCCATACTCGTTGGATGGACCCGCAAAAATTAGGCTCGAGAAAGAACCGCCAAATTCGATTTTGACATGGACCGATCTCGTTTCTAAGTTTGTGAACAAGTTTTTTCCACCATCTAAAACAACACACTTAAAAAATGAGATTTCACGATTTGTGCAACGTAATAATGAAAGTTTTTCAATGGCATGGGAACGATTTAAAGAGATGTTACATGAATGTCCACACCATGATTTTACGGAATTGCATCAAGTGGATACTTTTTATAATGGGCTTAATGATCATGAACGAGATTATTTGAATGCCGCCGCGGGTGGTAATTTTTTGTGCAAGACGACAAATGAGGCTTTACAAATCATAGAAAATAGATCTAAAGTTTATAACCCTCGTAACACACCGAGTGTTGCCAATATGGGTTCGTCATCTTCGTCACAATCGTCTCGTAGCATTAATGCCTTACATGATGAAGCTAATGAGGAAAATCGGTTTTTTGATAGATTTGCTAATCTTATGTCCCATTGGAAGGCTCAAGAAGCTTCCAATTCCGCTTCGGTTAAAGCGGTTGCTAAGAGTTGTTTATCTTGTGGGGGAGCTCATGATCTTTCCGAGTGCATTACCGCGGATGTTAACACTTCGAGTGCTTATGTAGCAACGGGAACTTACAACCAAAACGGTCAAGGTTCCCGCCAAAATCAAGCTCCACCAAACCAAAATGTTAACAATTATCGAAACAACAACCAAGGTAATTACCAAGGCAACACACGCAATTATAACAAAGGGAATTATCAAAGTGGGAATGGACAAATCTCTAATCAAAACCAAAACCGTGATTTTCAAAACACTACACAAGGTTTTCAAAATGCTCACACTAAAAATTTGCAAGGAGAATTTTTGGATTATGCAAAAGCAAATGATGCTAAATTTGATAACATGCAACGTGAGATGATTAGCTTAAGATCCGAGTTGAAAAACGAGCTTAAAAATGAACTTGCTAATGAACTTAAAACTCATGCAAACAAAATGGAAGGAAATGTCCAACGTCTTCAACAAAACCAACAAAAGATGGAATTAGGACTACATGAGATTAAGCAAGAGTTATTAAAAGCGGATGCTAGGCAATCAAAATTTGAGGACCGAATGGCTAAGATGTTTGAAGCAATCATGTGTAAACCCTCTTCCTCGGGTGGTCTTCCTAGTGATACCATTAACAACCCGAGGGGAGAAATGAAGGTTATTACTACACGAAGTGGTAAAACTCTCAAGGAACCAATCTCTCGTACAAGTACTTCTAAGGAGAAGGAAATCGAGAAAGAACCCGAGGTGATGGTCGAAAAGGAGCATATTACAATCCCACGAAGTACCACTCACACCACACCTACGGTTGAACCAATACCAATTGTGGAACCCGAGTTTCCAAGGACGTTGCCTAATGACCAACCCACACCAACTTCACCTTTACCCTACCCTTCGAGACGTAACAAAGAGAAAGCACAAGAACGGAACAATTATCAATTTGAGCTATTTATGAAAATGTTTCGTGATATGCATTTTAACATAAGTTTTGCCGACGCTCTTATCATGATGCCTCGATTCGCCGCAAACTTCAAAAGTATGCTAAACAACAAAGAGAAGTTACAACAATCGTCTAGTTGTTCATCGGTTTTTCTTAGCCGCATACCACAAAAAGTCGGTGATCCCGGTAAATTTTTGATTCCGTGTGCTATTCAAGATATGGAGGAATGCTACGCCTTGGCCGATCTTGGCGCTAGTATTAATTTAATGCCTCTTGAGATTTTCAAATCGCTTTCACTTCCGGCTCTTACTCCTTCGAACATGTCTATCGAGATGGCCGATCATTCTATGATTTTAGCATGTGGAGTAGCCAAGGACGTTTTCGTTAAAGTCGGGAAGTTTTACTATCCCGTTGACTTTATCGTTGTAGACATTCCTATCGATCGAAAAGTTCCTCTCATTTTGGGTCGTTCATTTTTGGATACATCAAGAGCACTTATCGATGTTCATGCTCGAAAAATCACCCTTCGTTTCAATGAAGAAGAACTTGTCATCAATGCAACACAAAACTCCAATCTTTCTCATGTCTATTCTATTGCAACCTTAAACCATGGTGACTCAACCAATGTCGTTTGCAAAGAATTTTCACCAAGAGTTTTAGGAAATGACGCCGAAAACAAATTACCATTTCCTCCGCCGGTGGAGGTTATGAGTGTAAAGCCTACAAAGAAGAAACCGTCAATACTTGAATCGAAAAATCCTTCATCTAACCTCGAACATTCATTCTTGAAAAGTGTTGATAAGTTGCCGGTTTCTACGGAAGATCTTTCGGATGATGAATATGTAGACCCCGATGGGGAGGTTTTCTTCGTCGATAAACGTTTTGAGAACTTGCCACCACCAAAACCAAAACGGTTTCAAAATGTGAGAATTTTTAGTGTGACTAACATCGTCTTAGAAACACCAAATATTTTCGACATAATCAAAAAGGGTTTTCATAAGGAGAGTTCAAAAGATAAAAAAGGAAAAGATCTTAAATGTGATTTAATTGATTTTTCTACAAATCTAACTCCGTCATCACCACGTGTTTTGAGTGCTATAAGCTCGTCTACTCCTTTTGACGATGCTTTGTGTGGACTTAGTATGGGGGAAGCCCCTTATGTTCCCTCATCCTTGTCCACCGAGGACGAGATATTCGATCCCGGAATTTCATGTAAAGGGAAATCTCGTTCTTCCACCGATGCAATAAATGGAAAATCTTTCTATTTGCTTGGTGCGAGTCTACCTCGAGTAGCTCGAAAGTTTGTCATACCCATTGTCCCACCCTTCTACTTCTCATCTCTTTTCTTCAAACTCTTTGAGTTTATGGCACATGTTGAAGTGGCGTTAATTTGTTTTTCCAATGAAAACGAGAACGCCATCTTCGACCTCGGTATTTTGCATCATTTAAGGACTTAGTCCTTTATACCGGTTGCTTTTTGGGCCTTGTTAATCATGTAAGCCCCATCAAAAATTGACCATACAATGATTTCCCTAAATGTTCACATTTTGAGGGGATCGAGTCGAGCTCATGACTCGGTAATCAAAAACGAGGTGCCTCGTGGGGGAGATCCCATGCTTATCTTTTATGCTCACTATTCACTAATAAGGGGATTTGTATCCTTTCAACTCGTTGTCTCGTGGTTGTGTGTGATTGTGTTATCTAGATCATCATCATCTACGATTGAAGACTCTCGTGTTCGTTTACGTGAGCCTCCATCGTTCGTTTGAAGAAGTTTTTCACGATTCCATGACATATCCTTTATTGTTCTAACAATTATCTTTTAGCATACTTAATAAACGGCTTTAGATATATTGTTGATCACCCTTTACATGCTAGATCCTAAGCATTCGACTCTTCGTCTCTAGTATGGGGGTGCTCCACCTTTAGACTCGAAACATTGAGGACAATGTTTACTTTTAGTATGGGGGGTGAATAGGTACTTGCTTTGCTACGCCCTCACGCTTTCCAACTTTCAATGTTTTGTTTTGCTAATAAGGCTAAAAATGGCCAAATTTTAAATTTTTCTTAGTTTTCCTAAGTGTTTTTAAGACACGAATGTATATTTTCCTATGGGTAGAATAAGAGTTAATTTTTGACTTGATGGGCATTTGGAGCCATTTACATTCCTTAACTCGCTCAATTCAAGTTTTGCTAGACTTTTATATAGGGAGCTTTAAAACGCGAAAGTCTTAATTCATACGGGTTAAGAACAAGAACTTTTCGCAAGTTCCTATAATTGATTCTAGAAAGTCACTTATCAAGGGAACTTTAAAACGCATTCTCTAAACTTGAAAAAGTCCAAGAAAGTGCAAGATCCTATAGGTGGCTTGAAAACCCAAAACTTTGATTTGATATAGTCTTAATGAAAGCTAATCCAAATTTGGCTTAATTTTGACTTGCTTGGCTAAGTATTCACGAGTCTCTTTAATTAGAGGTCTTTATATAGTGAAGAACGAGAAATGATAGAGTTAGACAAGTGATCATGCTAAACGTAGAACATGAAAGTGTTCTTTCAAAAACTCATATGTTTTTAATTGTGGCTTTTTCTTCCCATAAGATCAATGCATTAGGAATAAATCATAATTACAATAAGTAAGGTCGTACGATTTGAAAGGTTACTTAGCCTCTAGCGCAAGATCGTTTAAAAGTTGCTCGGGGTTGAATAGAGTTCATAGCCAAGGCATAACTTATTGAAGCGGGACGCGAAGATTAGCGATTATCCAAAAAGGCCCTAACAAGGCATGAGGAGCTCTATTTTTGCTAAAGATCCAAAGATGATGTGAAGTATCATTATTCCTAAATCAATATGAAGGATCGAGACACACGACGAGAAGCAATTACTCCCCTAAAGAATGGAGAAAGTCTATCCAAAAAGACCCTAACAAGGTATGAGGATAAATATATCCAAGTCCGAAAAGGAGGCGGATCGTTGTATGTCAAAATCCAAAGTAAAGATTGAAGAAAAATGATGAAGTCGTGGTCCTATATGAAGAATCTCTCAAAAACGTCAAGTGAAGAAATTCCAAATATATGAAGAGAAGACCATTATTTCAAGAACGTCTTCCCAAGATTTGAAGTATGAAGTACATGCCAAATATCGGTCCGAGAAAGGTCTCAAATCGTGAAACGAGTTATGCCAAGATATGAACTTAAGGAGATACACGAGAAGCCGTTTTAAAAGATTTTGTCCTTCGGCTAACTATTGATCAAATCGTGCTACTTTGCTTTCGGACTAATAACTACTCAAATAAGTCAATATGAATCACTTGTGATCCATGACAAATAGATAAAAAATGCTAGTAACCCATTTCCTTTTATAATAACTAGGATTGCGGGGAGAAAAAGTATTACACAATTTGGACGTATGAGTAGTGTTAGCATTGTGACTTGTACCAACAATGATCTTGTTTTTGCACTTAGCATGGAATGTATGACAATCAAGGATGACGAAGTTTACTCTAAGGGACATTAACTTGTTTCTATTCTTTGACCCTAAAAGTCACTTTTCGTGATGAAAATCATACATTATGTCTTTACACATCATCGTAGTATGTTGCAAGTCTTTTACTCTTCAATAAAGGTTAATAAAATTTGAACTTTGGTGATGCTTAGATACTTTATTCTAGCATTGCGTGAGGGCACGGCAATGGCTTAGTATGGGGGAGTGATGAGATGGCATTTATACATGATCTCATCGTTCTTTTCGGGCTTTAAACACACTAAAAATGTCATAAAATACCATATATATGCTTGTGTTTGTTTAATTGTGTATTTTAGGTATGGATATCGTGAAAAAGACAAAAGATCACAAGATACAAGGAAAAACGGACACGAGAAACGAAGCCGTACAAAGAACCGGGCCTTAATCATGGAATTCTCAACAAAATACCTTGAAGACTTGGAGACAAACAAGATTGATCCTCATTTATTGAAGAAATGACACTTAAAACCCTTGTATATTCATAATTACAAGTTTGGTCCCTTAAGTTTGTCAAAATTACACAAAAGGTCCTTCAACTTTGAAGAAATGGCAATAATAGTCCCTCAACAAATCAAAATTGCCAATAATGGTCCCTCATGAAGACAAAGATACATTGAAGACCTTTGAAGATCAAAAATGTCCAAAATCAGCCGTTGAATTATCCAAAAATGGCAAAAATAACCCTTGAAATCATTTTTCCAAAGTTTGGTGCCAAAAGTGACAAGTGTTGAAAGTTAAAAACAAAGGGAATACGTTTTCTAGGCTGAAAGACCTTATTTACCAAAAATGCCAAAGAACAAGGACCAAAGGTGTCTATTCCAAACTTTCAAATCAAAAATGCGCCAAACAAGTTCCACTCCACCAAAAACGGATCAAAGGGGTCCACTATTCATGTTCTTCCACCCAGATTTTACTTTTACAAAACAAAGGGTAAATCCAAATTACCCATACCCACGTGTGATTCACACATGCAGAATCTCATCCCACACCAAAAACCCTTAATCCCACTCACTATGGACCCCAACCCCAACTCCCGTTTAACCAATCACATGACACCTTGGCCTCCAAGTAATCTGACATGGCAAAATCAACAGCATAGACTCTTTGCTTCATATCAAAGCTAAAATGAACGTCTTGGATCACTTTAGACAACCTATTCCATCAAATCATCTAGAAGAACCAAGGGCATTTTAGAGAATTCAGTTGCTAGGGTTTGTGAACAGTGTAGCCAGGCATTTGCCTATATAAAGACTCCTCAACATGTGAGAGAGCTTTTGTTCCAATATTAGGCTATTAATCTTTGTAATTACTTTTTAAGCTTAATAAAATTTGAATTTCTGAATTTTGAAATCTCTTTTTGATTTTGTTAAAAGTTTGGTGTTTGAGTAGCCTAATTCTGAGTTCCATTTGATTGTTTAGACCTTCCTTAACCTTGTGGTTAAGGCACGTCTAGGTTTGAAAGGTTTTTAAGGTTCAAAAACCTTGAAGTCCTTGTTTCTGATTTTGTCTTATTTGTGTGTACTAACCCTTAGCCTTAAGCCTTGAGTCCTTTCAAGCTTGTTTACACCAAGCCTGAGAAGGATTCTAAGCCTTTGGTTGAGCTTGTTTGCTGCTTGTGTTGAAGATATCAAGTCCTTGAGGTTCTACTTTGAACCATCAACCAAGGCAGATTGCATCATCCTTGTTGAAGTACCTTGGTCTTGTTCTAGTTGTTGAACAAGGTCCAAGGAGCATTGCTGGCCTTCCTAGGATGTTGTCGAAGGCAGGTATAAGCTCTTGTTAAGATTCCCCTAAAAATTTCATGTTTATGCCTGTTTTGGATTTTGTGCTTTGATTTT